>JAKSZT010053770.1:37655050-37962502 GCA_026826555.1 Tolypeutes matacus
AGGAAGGAAGGAAGGAAGGAAGGAAGGAAGGAAGGAAGGAAGGAAGGGAGGGAGGGAGGGAGGGAGGGAGGGAGGGAAAAGTTTGACATTGTGTTAATATTTTTTGTTGATCAAATCACACTGTAACTGAATGGCACATATATGACATTCTTGGTATAACTAATGGGCAGAATTATACAGCAAATAATAATCAGGTTATTCCTTGTACAGGTCTGTATGCCATCTTTACTCTGAATAAATTGTTGCTCCACGAATCAATCAGTCATTAATTGTGTAAAAAATTATCATGTAATTTTTTCAACATTAATTGAAAACTGTTGTGTGAAACATGTCTATTCAGAGAAGTAACAGAATTATACACGAGCATTTAAAATAAACTTGAGAAGAAATACAAAACATATTTTCTAAGCAACAACAACAATTTCTTATTTTAGGAAAAGGAATAATTTGAGATTTTTAAATTTCTATTAGTTGTCTTGTATCATGTTCTACCACATGAATATACTACTTGGCAATTAGAAGATGCAAAGGTTTTTTTTTTTAAAGCTTTGAAGAATTTGGTGTAAAAATTGATTGATGTGATGTATCTTTTACTACGAAATAACTTGGCCCATCTTACCTTTATTTACTTAAGATAAACTTTTTCAGTATCTGAAACTTGAAGATATTTCTGTCATAACTGTTTATGTAACTTATCATAAACGTGTTAAAACATATTCTACATATTTTTATTCGCATATCATTTTGGCCTGAAAATCTGAACGCTAATTCTAACCGTTGTATTTTAGAAGATTCAAGAAAAAAAAAACAACTAATTTTAATACCAGCTTTTTGGATTTCCTGAAGATTTTAGTGAGAAATAATAGAACATATATCAGCAGTGACAAAATTTTGGAAGTTCATTTCAATATCAGTGTTTCACACTGGATGTTTTAGATTTATATTATAAAGTTTAAAGTGCCTACATAAATTTTAATTTTTTGTCAATATACTTTTACAACAGTAAATCCTAAATTACTAAGCTTTATTTATGAATATGTTCTCAAAATTGTTTCTAATCACCAGAAGAAATTTCTTGTATATTAAAAATTCCCTTAAACCCCCACCCCCCAAAAAGATCAATGGACAATAATCATAATCATTCCCATAACACTAACACTTACATAGCACCTACTACATGGCATGCACTCCTTTAAATAATTTATATGAATTAACTAATTTAATCCTTACAACCAGATGAGGCAGTACTGTCCTAAGTACCATTTTTTCAGATGAGAACACTGAGTTCTAGAAAGGTAAAATAATTTGCCTGAGATCATTCAAAGACTAAGCAACAGGGCTAATGTTCAAACCCAAGTTCTTCTGGCTCTAAATTTGTAGAAATTAATTTATAAATTATGATCATAAAAAGCCCTATTGTTTTATTAATGTATAAGGTCATAGGAATTGTGTTGTCAATCAGAATGTTATCAGTCACACAAAATGCCCTCCTTTCATGATTAAAAAACGTTAGATACAATAGAGAGGATTATGAAATGATGTTTCTACTCTACTCCAATGCTCTTGGGGCACCAAGCAATGGAGGGGGAAAAAGGGGATTCTAAGTCATCCAGTGTTTGGAACAATTTTGCAAACATTGAAACTCTGATAAAACAAAAAACCCAAATTGCCCCCAGAAATTTTTATCCATTTATTCTTTAATGTATGTGTATTTTTAGGGAACTGAAATCTCCACGTCTAATTCAACTTGTCAAAATGTTTCTAAGGGCTATGTGCTGTTGAAGAATATTTCTGATGATTCTTTGAGAAATAAAAGTGTTGTGAATATAAGAAAAACTGAATAACATAAGACTTAGTTTAAATGTCCTTGTGCAGAAAGTCTCTATATTTGCAATTTGATCTCACAAACCAAATTAAATATACCTTCACTTCTTAAATATTTACTAAGTAATAATTATCCTATTAAAATGACATTTTTGTTGAACACAAATCATGGGCCAGAACCCATATTAATACTAGTTATAAGCATCTCAAAAACTTTGCCTCTTTCACATCCTCTTCAATTTGAATTGAGGGACACCCTGCAACTTACTTTGAAGTTATTATAGAAGTAGCGAGCTATAGTGAAACAATTAATTTTGAAACTGAAATCATTACAGTAGTTAAAGAAAAAAATCACTTAAAATGTTAGTAACATGATTCAACAGATGAAGAAAATAGTGCTTAAATCTAAATTGTTTATATGTTTTTAGTGTGATATTAAACCAAAACAATTCCCCCAAGTGAAGCAAAACCAATTGATTTTTTCCTCTTTAGTTACCCTTATCTCCAGGCCAACAGTATTCTTGTGTGATAAACAATGTGATCCAGTAACTAGAGTACATATGATCATTGAAGCCTAACCAACCTGGTGAAATAAAGGATTTACTCATTCTGTTTTTATGCTTTCAATAATCGTTACTAACTGTGGTCAAACACTGTAACAGGCACTAGGGAAACTGTTGTGAACAAAGCAGATGTCACAGCCTTCAAAAAACTTCTACTGGAAATATTAGATAATATTGAAGTAAAGAAATAATTAAGATAATTATATTTTATGATAAATGCTTTGATTTGGAAAAGTAATGGTAATTGCCACTTTAATTGGTTTGGTGTGATAGCTAATCTCCAGAGATGCACTATACACCCCCACCATGAACCATGTGTTCTTGTGTTCATGTCCTTGTGTAGCAGCCTCCCCTTGTTAGGCCCTAGGACTAAATTTCAACCAATGGAATATGGAAAAAAGGATGGTTGATAACCCTTAGGCTAGATTATGAGAAACATTGCAGCTTCTATCTGGGAATCTTGGAACATTTACTCTAATAAACCTAGTTTCTATGCTGTGAGAAGCTCAAGCCATACAATGCTCTTTTCAGCAGCCCCATCTGGGCATCCAGCCAACAAGTATGGGCTTCTAGCCATAGTAGTACAGTCATCCTGAAATCCAGTGTAGTAGAGCCTTCAGATGACCACAGTCCCAGTTGACATCTAACTGCAACTGCACAAGGGACCTCGAATGAAAACCAGCCCAGTCATCTGGGCTCAGATGAGCCCAGTTAATTCATATATTCATGATTGCTTATAATAAATTGTTGTTTTAGGGCACCAAGATTTGGCATGTTTTGTTCTGTAGCAATAGATAACCAAACTGTTGAGTACTTACAGTATTACTTTTAATATAGTATTCTGTAAAGACAAATAAAACAAAATCATGAAATAATAAAGTTTGTCTTTTTCTATCTATCTCTGTGATACAATCTGGGACCTTTACTAGAACTACTGGAAAACAGAGCAATATATATATATATGCAGGAGCTGAAAAGCTGTTAGAATATTGCATGGTATAATAGTTAATTTTATGTGTCATCTTGGCTAAGTTCTAGTTTTCAGTTGTTTGGTCAATCACTGCCCTAGGTGTTGCTGTGAAGGTATTTTGTAGATGTGATTAGCATCCACAATCAGTTGACTTTAAGTAAAGGAGATGACACTCAATAATATGGGTATGTCTCATCCAATCAGTTGGTGGTTTTAAGAGCAAAGAATTGAGGGTTCCAAAAGGAAGAAGAAATTCTACCTCAAGACTACCACATCACCTAGGAATTTCTATCCTGTCAGCCTCCTCTACAAATTTCAAGCTCAAGACTGCAGCATCACCTTCACTGGAATTTCCAGTCAAAGGACCTGCTCTATGGATATCTGACTTGCCAGTTCTCCCACAATAACTTGAACTGATTCTTTAAAATAAATCCTTATATATATCCTCTGGATTCTGTTGCTCTGGATAACCTTGCCTGTAACACATGAATATGCATAAAATATTTGGGACATATTTATAGTAAAAAAGTATTCTTTATTTAACTGAAATTCTAATTGAATGGCTGCCCTGTATTTCTATTTACTAAATCTGGAAACCCAACTCAACATATTATTTGCCTATATGATTGATTATTCTTTCCATATATGTTAATATGTATGTCTTAAGGGGATGCTGATAAGTGAAATGATAATAAACTAATAATAAAACAAATTTCATATGGTACAAATGACACTTTCTAAGTGCTAAGAATTATTTTAAGCTCTTTACATGTAATAACATTTAATCTTTAAAAAGCCTCATGAATTAAATAATTTTATTATCCTAATTTTATAGATCAAGGAATTGGGCAGAGATGTTAAATAACTTGTCCAGTGTGATAAAGCCTGTGTTCTATTTCCTGACCCTATGAATTTGCAAATTCTATTTATTTCATGTAAATGAGATCATACAGTATTTGTCCTTTTGTGTCTGGCTTATTTCACTTGATGCCTTCAAAGTTCATCCATGTTGTAGCATACATCAGATCCAGTTAATTTTCCAATGGTGTCATCTTTACTGCATTCTGGCATCAGGATTACCAAGCCTTGTTAAAGGGGGCGATGGCATTGTGTGGCAGATCACAGGGAGCTATTCTAGGGAATACCAACCTTTTACTTTTCTGTTTGCATTTTCAATTTTCTAGTCCTATACTTGCAAACAATATGAACTGTTCCATATACTTGAATCCAAAATACAATCATATATTTTATTAAATTAACAAGACCCATTTGCCATATTTGCAAGAATTTAAGTCTCTCTCCCATTTCTAAATTATCTCTCAAAAAGAGTGTAAATCTGGCTTCACCTCTAGGGATCTTGTCTTACCAAGCCTCAATAGCATTAGCTTCTTGATGTCACCCTGTGTTGCAGTAGAAGACCAGTCCTTACAACTGGGGCAGATGAGACTCTTGCACTTTTGTAATTGGTACCTATTACGGTTCTGCCTCCATGCACAGAACACAGAGCCTCTTCAAGAGAAGAATTAAACTCAATCATGGGTTGCCGTGGTTAGGATATGGGTCTTCAATGTCTTAGTCCAAATATTTTTCTGTCTCCCTAGAAACAAACTGGCCTCCAAAGCCAACTTCCCACTTTATGGACTAAAATACCCACAATCCTTTGAATTCTAAGAAATCCCATTCTTTTAGGTTGGACTGCTTATCTCTTCCAGGTACTTATTTTACCTTAAATAATTCCAACATTACCCCTTATGTTATTTCATAATCAGTAGTTGCATTTAGTAAGAAAGAAAAGAAAACTGAAATTGGTTGAACATCCCAATGCAGGCACTCCCTTTGTCACTTTTCAAACCGTGGGTGTTCTGTAAGTGTTGAGGATGGGAAATTTTTAAGTAAATTTTATTATAAGAACTTGATTCCAATTCTGGGCTCTCAGAGGAATATATTTTACTACCGCAGCTCAGTGGTGAACAGAATTGCAATTAGAGATTTAAAACTAGATTTATGAAGACATTTTTATATTTTTCAAATAGAATTTGACATATTTTTCTGGATGCTTAACTACCGTCAAAATATGCATAAATTTCTGATTTATTTCCAACACATTGACTGAAATATGTCATTTTAACATGTTTACTCTAACAAAATTATCCGATTAAAAAATGTGCAACCTAGGTGGTTTTTAGGGTGAATTATGATGCCAAATTCCCACATAAGTACAAAAATAAAGACTTTTTTTAAACCTGTTCTAAAGAAATTTCTCAATAGTTCTTAGCAAGAGAAATTGGAGAAAACATTCATATATTGCACTGGGTCATATATTCTTCCCTTCCCAACTCTCCTCCAAACACCAAAATTAACTTTCCATCAGAAAGAGTCACCATAATTTCATGAAAAATGCCTTTTTACAAAGATGTTCATAGGGTCAGAAGAAGCTATTTATGCTTCCAAGACAGACAAAGTTTTAAGATAAATTTGCAACCAGCTACTGGTTACTGGTCTGGCTAGAGGGACAAGACACACACTGCTGTGTCTAATTGCCTCTCACTCCCTTCCTTCCTTTGCACCTGTGGCAGTTTGATATTGTTTATGAATTCCAAAAATAGATATTAGATTGTGTTTGTAAACTGGTCTCTTCCTCTGGACATATTAGATTGTATTAAATCCAGAGGTTTCACCCTTACTTGATCAAAGTATGATGAGGACTTTGATTGGGCCACACCAGTAGGACAGAGAAAACAACACTGCAGAGGAGAGAGTTGGAGTTTTGATGCTGGAGTCCTGGGAAGTAATTACACAGGAGAAGAACATGGAGGAATTGAGATGGCTCCATAGACACAGGAAGAAAGAGAACCTGATAGTCTACAGCTGACCTTGTGGAGAGACTAGAGCAGCTGAGCCTCGGAAGAAATGAGCCCTGGGGAGAGAGACAAGCTTTATACCAGCCTACAGCTGAAACCAGAAGAAGCTGGGACCACGGAGCCTTAGGAGGTAGGCTGAACCCTCACAGAGAATGGCAGCCATCTTGCTCCAATACACGGCAACAGACTTTGGTGAGGGAAGTAATTTATGCTTTATGGCCTTGTGACTGTAAGCTTCTACCCCAAATAAATACCCTTTATAAATGCCAATGGATTTCTGGCATTTTGTATCAGCACCTCTTTGGCTGATTAATACAGCACCTCAGCCTCTCCTGGGCAGGGCAGAACTTGCATCAGGATGTATTAACTGAACTTCCATTAGGAAGGAAATCCAAGGTGGAGATCTGAGAAGTGGATGGAAGAAAAAGCTTTATATATGGTTTCTTAAAATCAAGTCCTTGGCCACTTTTATTTTGATCACCAAATTTCTTCATTAAAAATTTTTATTTTTTACAACCATACCTAATCAACTGATTCAAATCTCTCTGTACAAGGCAAAAGAAACCACATTTTTAAAAAATTTAATACAACCCTCTAAAAGTGAGGTATTTGAATTCTTATGTATGTCAGTGTTACAAAAGACATGGAAAACTGTAGTATAAACTTGGCACATCATTCTGAAGGGTATGTTTGGGAGGAGAGCCTTGTAACGGCATAATAGAAATTATATTTTGTGCTTTGTCATCCTGCATGGCTTAGTTATAAGTTTCCCTTTGAGCAGGCACCCCAGTTAGCCCTGCCCTGGGAGAAACCACAACTAGCAGGGCCTCTTACTCCATATGATTTGGAAGCCAAGAGCTCCCCTTAGGTTTCCTGAATGGTCCCTGCCACTTCTCTTTTTTGCCCCATGTAGTTTGAAACTTCCAATCCCCATAATCCACAGGAAAGCCCTATCCCTCCCCTCTGGGCCATAATTAAGGCAAGAGCCCAGGACCTGCATGTGCTCTTCCCCCTTTCCTCCATGGAACCTTGCAGAAGCTGAGGTTAGGGCACCTCTGCTGCCTTCATTCTCCTTTTTCCACTTTTAGAGCCTTTGATCTAACAAAGCTGCCCTTTCATAATTTCTCAGCTGGCTGGCTATCTGTGTTTATGCCTCTTCCTCCAAAGAACTTTCACATAACATCCAAAACACACCTCTGGAGTCAAACAGACCTGGGTTCCAATCTTGACCTGCCACTTATAAGCTGTATATTACTTAACCCCTTGGGTATACACTTACCTGAATTGTTGTGAGAATTCAATGAGAATTATAAAGTATAAAGCAATTATTGGAAACATTTTTTATTAGGAAAAAAGGCATATCAAATAAAAATATTACTGATAGAATTCATAATATCATGGAATTTTTTTTTTACAAAACAAGAGATTTTAAAGGCATGTTTCATTTGAAGCTGATCCTTTCTATGTCTCAATCTCCTCTGTTGTATTTACATTTTCTTGAGGATTTATGAAGCTCTGATCTGAAACAAGAATGACTTTTTCTGTTTTTTTTTTCCTTTGAAGAATTGTCATTAGCTACTCTTTTCTTTGAAGACCTGTTATGTAAAGGCCCAGGAGTGACCAGACCTGAAAAAACTGACTAATGCTAACTACAATACAGTTGAGTCCAAGTTAGAGGCCAAAATGCCAAATCATTAATTTTAAATGGAAAAAAAACAAATGTCACAGGTTGTAAATACTCCTATTGGCATGATCAGCATATTCTTTCCCTTGGTCAAGTTATAGAAAATGCAAAACTATTAAAAGGCTATGTCTTGGATTTTAAATGAAAAATTATTCTCACAGAATTTTTTTAATTATCTGAAGCAAATTCTGTTCTATAGTCTGAACACATAGGAATCAGAAGGTCATTATTAAGGGCAGTGACTCAGAAAAAAAAGACTTCCATAAATCAGAAGTTTAATGGCAGGAAGTTATGGTATGATTTTTGTCACCGATTCTGGAATTTTCACAATCTATTGCTTAAAATTCCCATAGCCATTTCCACTCTGGGTTTAGCTTTGTCATCAGTACTGGAAAGTTTGAAATTCACCAGCTAAGACTTCTTTTAACTTTTTTGTCATTTTTTTCCTTTCAAGTCTGAAAAATGCACTCTGCCCAACATTAACAAAGACACTTTTTAGTTATGTTAATACATTAAACTGTAAAGAGTGACCTGTTCATGTACCATTCTATGTCTGACAGAATGCTGTACATCTCTCTAGCTCAGTATATAGATATGTGTGTATATGTGTGCATGTGCAGACTCCTCTGACAATTAACGTGTTTCTTTATTTCTATTATTTTGTAGCCCTGTATTATGGACTTAACCATGACACAGATGCTAGAGCTTGAATATATTATGTATTATAATGGTACAGTTTCTGGCTGTCCTTGATCCTACAGTTCAATGGATAGACCTAATCCAGAAACATATCATATATTCTCATCAATTATGATTTTTCCTATAAAACAATTTATTAAAATAATGTTTTCATTAAATGCTAATGAGAGTTATATAAATCCTATAAAAACAAATCACATTTTAAGGAATAGATAACTGTTAACATCAAAACACATATTGATTCATTTCTTTCTAATTTCAATTGCTTTTTTCCCACAAAGGTGCACAAACAATTCAGCGGAGGAAGGGTTTCCTTTTCAACATTTCGTGCTGGAACAGTAGGACATCCACAGGCCAAAAAAAAATTAAAAATAACCTAAACCTCACATCTTAACATCTTATACAAAAATTAACTCAAAATGGATAAATGGATCATGGACTCAAATGTAAAATGTAAAGCTGAATTTGAATAAGTTCAGTGGATTGTACCAATGTCAATATACTGGTTGTGATATTGTACTATAGTTTTGCAAAACGTTACCACTGGGGGAAACTGGGTAACGGGACATGGGATTTCTCTGTATTATTTCTTACAACTTCATGTGAATCTATAATTATATCAAAAGTAAAGTTTAATTTAAAAAAAAATAATAATTTCAATTGCTTTCAATGTGTTCATATTTTTCTATACTTGTGGTTATTCTCTAGCTACATAGTAATTTTCATCAAGTCACCTTGAACATTTTCTTAGAGTCAGAATCTTTGAATTGTTTTTTGCACCAGTGAGATTACCTTAGCCTCATTATGGGTGCTAGTTTCACATCAGAAGGCCTATTCTTAGCTTTATCAAATGTCTGTTAAATATTCAGTATTTATTGAGCATTTGCTATGCATCTATCAACATTGCCAGACACTGGGATTATAATATTAAATAACCTGTCTGTGTCCTCAAATATCTTATATTAAGAAGTGGCCAGAGAGTCATGGAAACAGTATACTTAAATGTCATAGGTATTCTGACAGATACATAATGTAGCACTTAAAAATTCTGGCTTTGAAGTTCCAGCTTAACTATTTACTACCTATGAAGCCTTGTATAAATTATGTAACTTTCATAGGATCTATAATTTCAGTTGTCAAATGGAGATAATATTCTAATTCAAGTGGTTGTTTGGGAGACTTAAGCAAAACATTGGGCATAAGATGCTTGGCAGAGTACCTTAGTAAATATTAGTTGTATTGTACTGGCATACAATTTTATTATTATTATAATTGTCAGTGTGCTTAATTAAATATGCTAGCAGAATGGCAGCCTACCAAGGATTAATATTGTACACTCTGGAATCAAACTGTTTGGCACAAATTTAAGCTCAGCCGTTTATTAGTGAAAGGATGCATGACCACTTACTTAACTTGTGCCTCTAAAAATAATTAATCCCTAGGATTGCTGTGAGAATTTTAACCAATACCTGCCATATGGTAAGCACTCAATATATATTAGACATTGCCATCATCATTATTATTATATTTTGATGCAAAGGAAAAATTGTTAACACTAATCTGGAAAGAATTCTCCAAATTGTTCCACTCAAGCTCTAATCTGTGGACCATAGCATCAAAATAATCTAGTAGCTCATTAGAAATGCAAAATCCTGGGCTCTGCCCCAGTAGTACTAAAGAAAATTCCTGGGGATTAGCAAACAGGTTTTATGATTTCTATGCAAGGTTAAGATTGAAAAACATTATAGTCTGCATGAATACAACTAATAAACTATTCTTCTGAATCTCACTTTTATATAACTTTTGTTTGAATACTATCATTTTTTTCATATTAAATCCTTTTAACAATTCACAGTCATTTTTAGAATCATATTTCTTAAGGAAGTTAAGCTTTCTCTGCATGAAAACTATCATAACACATATTGATTCATGCAAGAAAAAACAAAGTTACACTAGATTTATCAAGGAGTAATTGTAAAAGAAAAGAAATCTTAAATCTTTAATTAATTCAAAATCTTTCCATTTTTCTGCATTCAATAAATATTTAAGTAGTGCCTTTTATGCAACAAGCACTCTTCTAAACATCAGGGCAAGGTTTTAAGTTTTGAGAGCAGAGTGAAAATGAGGGCGACAGGGGTAGAATCTTAAGGTTGGAGTGTTAGGAAGTAGCTAGACTATAAGGGCCTGCAACCATAACAAGTTTGAATTTATAGCCATGTGAACCCATTGGTGGGTTTTATTTTTATTTTTTTGTATTTTTTTTTTATCATTCTTCCATTGGAGGGTTTTAAACAAGCACTGGGACAAGATGATGGCTAATACCCCAATGCAAAAATAACTCTTACTTCACCAAAAATAACTCTTTCTTCAACCTCAAATTTTTGACCCAGTTATTTATTTATTTATTAATATTTCTTAGGGTAGATCATATATTTTTAAAGTTTCTTTGAAGATCCTGGATGTTTGTTTCTTTGTTCATAATGATTATTACAACGACTTTTGTTGAAAGTGACTAATTAGGACCAAATGAGAGAGAGAGAGAGAGAGGGAGAGTGAGAGAGAGAGAAACATAGGTGGGCAGGTTAATGAATTTTTACCTCAAAGACAATTGAAACTATTTTAGATTATCCTCTTATAGTTCAAGGAACTCTTTAGAATAAAATATTAAAATAATTATACTTGTATTTATTTAGAAAACAATAAATAATAAAGCAAAACCCTAATTTAGTTCCCTCTCATTTCAGAATTTTTAACAATTCATTGAAGGATGGGATTTCATTCAGCCTTAATTTAGCAAATTCTTTCTTCACACATATATTTTAAAATCATATGGGAAAGCATATCAAATATATCTCTAACCAAAAAATAAGATTCTGAAACAGTTAAGCTTTTCAAATACTTGCTAATTCATGCTATTTACCTACTTCAATATTTTTGCCTTGTAATTCCTAATTACTGGAGGAAGTACAATTCTTAAAATCTATGAAGCTCATTGATAAGATATTTGCTGACTCATTGCTGAACAGGGAAATTAAAGTGAGAGTGCCTAAGTATGTGTTTTTTTCCTCAAATCACAATTCTCCATTACACATACTTGCATTATTGTTAAAAGCACATGATAATTCTTTTTTAAATATGCATTCTTAGAGACTGGACAATTTACTTTTTCCTTGTGCCTCTAAAATTAGAATACCTCCTCAATTCAGGTACTTGGTATCCTTCTTAGGAACTATTTAGTATTTGGCTGGTTGAATGCACACAGACCTCAAGTGTGGCTGAAAATAAGATGATAGGACTCTCATTATGGTGCTTTTCTATTCACTCCAAAAGGTTTCCCAAGTATTATAAAATCTCCATTTAGGGGATCTCTCTTCCTATTGACGATGTACACCTTTATTTCCTGCAATCAAGTACATGTTTGCCAAGTATATTAATAAGGAATTTTGGCAATTAGGTATTAGGAGTCTGCTCAGATTGGTTTAACGTTGGGGTAAAGAGGAATTGTAGAATAAAGATACAGAGTGTCCTTACAGAATCCAAGGATCGGAATACAGCCTTATTACAGGAAAGCTTTACAGCAGAAACTGGAGACCAGGAAGGAGTACCTCTGATTCTCTTTATTTTTTCCTCTTTTCTACTGGTTTCATTTGTTATTCTCTCTCTTGTAAATCCAGTTTTTCCTACCTCTCTGACCCTGTGAGTCCCACAAATTTCTGTTTACTTATTGAGCTTTAATACACACAGAGATCCATTGACTTCTTTTGTCTGAGTACCAAAGTCTCTGTAAGTGTAAATCTGACCAGCTAACTTCTGGCATGAGGTCCTACCATTGTCTAGTCAGCTATAGCTAGTGATGGAGATCAGACAGGTTTGCAGAGGGCCAGGCCTGCAAATGATGGAGCAGATCTCCACCCAAAGAGTCACTGACTCATGAGTTAAAACTCTCTGAATGAACATAGGTCTTTATCTTCTTTATTTTCTATTACCTACAGAAGATAAGAGTGTTAAAATAGCCTAGGAACTACATTTTGTATTTTATTGAGTATCAGCACCATCTAGGATCAGAGAGATTCTATGAATTATTATAGAAATGCATCTTCAAATAAAAATAATGCAGTCAGTTTTGTTATGCTATATAATTATGCCCTTGATTGGATTATAGCATTTTTTCTCCAAGCCAAAGTTAATGATGCACTTATAAAAGAAAATGCTATTAGTATGAAAACAACAAGGCATAAAGAGTATATAGCATAAGTTAAATTTGTGTAAAAAGGGGGAAGAATAAAAATAAATACATATTTTTTATAATTGCAAAAAGAAATGGTAGAATAACCATAAATATAATTACCTATGGGAAGAAGAAAACAAAACGGATCAATCAAGTATTAAAATTAGTATTCTCTGAATATACCTGACTATATTGTAATATAGTTATCATGTAATGATTTACATATTTAAAAATAAAGCCAATCAGAAAGTTATTGAAATCTCTAAAAGTGAAATCAAATTTATATACCCAAATTATATATCAAATTGTTGTATAGCCACAAAAAGAACAAAATAATTTTGAGTGACTTTCAAATTTATATTTTGAATGCACATCTAAAGTAGAATGTAGACTAAAGAACAAAGAAATTTTAAAGAAATTTCAAACTTCACTCTGTATTTTTAGTGAGAAGATTGTTATTATTTTGAATCTAATATATATGTGCCAAATATTTTCAGCATAAAATATATATATATATATAAAATATTAAAGGATACTGTAATTATATATTGATTAGCAAATATCTGTTTGAAAGCATTATTTTTCTCATAATAATCCATATGTGCGAGCTCTTTCTAAAAAAAGGCCTAGAAGTAATAACAGCCCAATAGGAATAGCTACCCCATCCCCAAGACTCTGAACTTTGAAATTCTGTATCCATCTAAAAGCTCCTATTGCATCTTAAAGGATTTGCTGATCCTATAACCATTATAAGCAGTACTCAATGTGAGTCTGGGATATTTGTTTGAGAAAGCAATGAAGCAATAAGTGTAACGATGTTATAACAAAATGACCTTGGAACTAAAATGATGGGGCTTCCAGTGACCAAAAATGGTCAAATTTGTGCAGCAAAAGTAAAATGCCTTCAATTGATTAACATATATGGAGTATATGTTTTTTAAAAATCTAGTAATTTAGTAAGGATAATTTAAGAAAAGATACAGTCAAGCAACAATAAATAACATAAGCCAAAAAACTCTATTGATCACCTATGTATCTAGGAATCTAGGAAACTGCTTCTTTACTCTGAAAATGGCAATTACAGGAAAATTTAATATCTTGCCTGCTGCTCCCATATTAACTGTATGTTAGCATAAACCAGTAGCCAGGCTAATGATAAGAAGTGCTTTCAAAGAAGAATATAACTTATAAAGGAGGAAGAAATACCAGAATTAAAACACTACAATTTTGCAATCTGTAATGAAATAATTGTTTCAGGCAAAGAAATAAACAATTACATGAAAGATTGATGGAAAACTTTACGAAGGAGGGATTAGACGTCAGCCACCAGAACCCATGATCAATCATAACATTATTAAAAGTGAAACAACCAGACATTTTTTTATGTCATAGAAACATTATTGTCAAAGTTGAACTTGAATATAAACAAGCTTTAAGTTGTAACTTCAAATTTTTAAGGAAATATTCCTCTAATAATGTAAATGCCATAAAAAAAAAAGAGAGACAGACAAATAATCAAAAATGCAGTGCATGCCACTGAACAACTTACTTCCTATTTTGAACACGGCAAAGGACTAGAATAAAACAAAGCAAGGGTTGGAAAGAGGAGATTATTCTAGATTAAAAGAGACCCAAGTAACAGAACAACTGCCTTAGTTTGCCAGACTGTTATGAAAAACACCACACAATGGGTTGATTTAAACAACAGGAGTTTATTGGTTTACAGTTTTGAGGATAAGTCCAAAATTGAGGTATCAGCAAGACGATGCTTTCTCCCCAAACATGTTGGTGCTGGCTGCCAATGGTCCCTGAGGTTCCTTGGCTTGTGTTCCTGCTTCACATCACATGGCCGTGTCCTCTACTTTCCTCTTCCAGGTTTCATTGACTTCTGTCCTCAGACCCCTCTCACTGGCTTTCCCTATATCTTAACTTCTTCATCTTATAAAGGACTCTAGTAATCCAGATTAAGTCCTACCCTCATGCAGTTAGGCCATGCATTAACTAAAATAATGCATGTGGGTTCACTTCCACAGGAATGTGGATTAAAATTAAGAACTGGATGTAAATAATTCATAATTACATAAACTGGAGTGCATAATTCAATCTCTGACAACAAATATATCATTTTATGGAACTCAAGTGGATCCTAATTTGAACAAATTAATTACATACAGATATTTTTTAGATAATTGAGGGAAGATGAATATGGATGGGCATTAAATTTCAAGGATTTATTGCTAATTTTCTCGGTAGTTGTGATAGAGAATTGTGGTAATGAAGAAAAAATTTCATAATTTTGTAAGATATATACTGGATTTTGTAGGGGTAGAATGATGGGACATCTGGAATCAGAAAAAAAAATGATAACTATAGCAAGTGTGTAAAATCTTGATAATTACTGAACCTGGGGTTCTCTCAATTTCTGTCTAGTTTTCTTTTTAATGTTGACTATGTTTGGAAATTTTATATAACTTTTCAAATCTGAGTTAATATGAATAATTCTTCTGGCAATGATTGCAAAATGCATCACCATTTTCCCAGGTTGGAAATTTGGATTCTGCACTCTACCTCCCATCATATCAACTGAGAAAATAATATATGAATAAAAGTAAATATGATACTCAAGAAAGAAAAAAAAATTCTTCAAAAAAGAAACAACAGAGCTTGACCTGGAATAGTCTTCAATTTTATTCTCTGCTCACAACTACGATATATCATCAATTACTTTAAAGACAAATTTCAGAAAATTGCATTGAGGAACATACCTATATTAAAGATAGCTGGTTTAAGTCTATATATAATTGTTATGGAGCTGGCTAATATGAGCTGGCCATAGCATCTCTTCCCAACAATGCAGTGATGTCATGTTGATAACTTTTAATCAGTCAAGGGGGGAGTATTTATACAACTGACAAATACTACAAATATTTATCAACACACCTGTGGTTTTATGATATATTGAGTTTGCAGTAGTGCTCAAGAAATAGCTTCTAAGCCCATATCAGCCTATAGATATCAAAAGCATTACCTTATTGATGAAGTTGATACTCAAGAAGTATAGTTAAGTTGAGAGAGTCTGATCAGGTTATAACTCCCTATTCCCCATCCTAGATCAGGAACCACCCACCTGAGGAAAACTTTTAAGAGAGTTTCAAGAGAGTACAAATTGATCCCATTGGACCAGAATAAAAAGGAAAAGGTAAAAAAGAACAAATCTTCCAGGTTTATAATTTTGAGTGGATTGTTCTAGTGAATTAGTAACATCAAACCAGAAAATGCAAAGTCTGTAACCAACAAAGAAGACATCTCTTTACACCTTTGCTTACATAATAGGTTATATAGATTTGGAAAGAAAACAGGAGTTTAAGAAAAACACAAACAAAAAACAATAAAACAACTTTCTCTTGAAACCGGACTGTTGATAACAAGCTAAATATATTTTATTTTAAAATAATGAAACATATTCCTCATTTAAAATGGTCCTCTATTTTATTGTTACTTCCTAACATATAAACTCTTAAAGTGTTAGACAATTATCCATTTGATATATGTATTTTACTTTTTAGGTGATTTACTAATCTGAGATGATTTACTAATCTGAGATAATATGGACTAGACCTGTTTGGTTCAATTTTTAATTATTTCAAATGAAACATGATTGATTCTGTATTAATTATACAGTTACTACTTTCTTTCATTCCATGAAAAACAGGGAGAGAGGAAGAGTAATCCTTATGAAATTTGTCCAGAACCCTTTCCATAACAAGTGTGCACTCTCCGGTGAAAAAGATGTTATCAGAACCTAGTCCCAAGTAGTAGGGCGAGGACATTCTCACTCTAGGTCCCTGTAACCTTTCTGTCTCACCTAAATGGAGAGGAGCGTAGCTATATGAGAAGAAACCTTGTGAAGGTCACAGACCCACAAAACAATGAGATTTAACTGACGATTATAGAATGCTCCATTCACCATAGGGCTCCTGTATAAGGATAGTGGTGGATTAAAGCGGAAAGGGCAGCAGGACACAAACTCTCTATGAGGAAGACTACTTAGGGAAGACAAAAATTGAAAAGATCAAAAACAAGAAATATGAGGAATATGAAAACTCATAACACCTATAGCTACAGCAAACTTAAACAAAACCCAATTCCTAGCCAGATAATATAAAACTTTACACTAGAGACTTATTTACCAGTTACCTTTCCCTATTACCTCTGGCTTTCAACAAAAAAATTAGGAGGCATGCCAAAAGGGAAGGAAAAGCACTCTTAGAAGGAAAACACAAAGCATCAGAACCAGACTCAGATATGGCACAGATGTTGAAATTGAAAACAACTATGATTCATAAGCTAAGGGCTCCAATGTAAAAAAATATAATAGATAGAAAATATAAGCTTAGAAATGGACATTCTAAAAAATAATCTAAAGGAAATGCTAAAATTTAAAAGAAAAAAACAATCTAGGGGATCCAGCCAGGATGGCTGTGGTACAAGTACTATTATTGTTCAGGAGTTTGTGGGATGCTGTGGGAGTGTACAACCTGGCCGTCTTTACATATGGCTCTGTGGTGAAGCTACTCAATACACACCACTACATCTGACTGCACTCACCATGACATGCACTATGGGTCAGGCAATGGGCAGCAGTCAGTGACAGGATTAGTTACTGGAGGATATGAGGGAAGACTGCCATAGTGTGTGAAAGGGGAACCCCGTCTAGCTGACACACATCAACGCTGGCCAAAACCTCCATAGTCACCACTTCACCTCACCCTTTTCTGAAAACCAGGAAATGAGTATTTTTGGTGAGGAAGGTGAAGGCAATTATCTGGATGACTGGACAGTGCTCTGTAATGACCCCTACTGGGTGAGGGATGGTGATATGTGGTTCAAACTTTCTTCCACTGAGGTAATGCTGGCACAGGATAAAATATGCGTGACCCATCAGTGGGCAAAAGGAGGCACACGGCATGGCCCAGCCAAGCCAGACCAACTACTGAAAAGCCATAAAAGACATTTTTATGAAGCCCAGTGAGTTACTAAAGGCAGAAGTCCCCCATGCAGAGTTATAAGTATGAAGGCCCTTAGGCACTCTCAGCACACAGTGTTGACAGACATCTGATATTGCTTCACCCTGAGGTCTCTGCCACAGACTCACTGGGCAGTGGCAATATACCACTGAGATTAACATGCACAACAGAGAACAGTGGTCATGATTGCACACTTTAGCCCTTCACAATTAAAAGATTGGTTGCTCACCTAGAAATTATCATTCAGAATAAATATCAAAAAATCTACACCTAATTATATAATATTAAAACTGCAGAAAATCAAAACCATAAAAAAAAATTCTGACAGAAGTTGGAAGGGGTCATTTTATCTATAAAAGAACAAAGATAAATTAGCAGTGAATTACTTACTAGAGATCTGACTGGGTTGAAAATTTTAAAGTGTTTTTTTTAAAAAAGCACCTACATAGAATTCTATATACAGAGAAATTATCTTTCAAAAATTAAAGATAAATACATTCTCAGACAAACAATATCTGATGCAATTCATTGCAAGCTGTGGTTACCTGCAAAAAAAAATGTTAAAAGAGTTTCTTCAGGAAGAAAATAATGACTAAAAACTTCCCAACCCTTATGAAAGACATAAATATCAATATCTAAGAAGGACAATGCACCCCAAACAGAATTCTGTATCTGGAAAAACTGTCCTTCAAAAATGAGGGTGAATTCAAATTTTTCAGAGACAAACAAAAACTGATAGAATATGTTACCAAAAGACCAGAATTACAAGAGATACTAAAGGGAGTGCTGCAGCCTGAAAGGAAAAAATAAGAGAGACTTGGAGAAGAGTGTAGAAATGAAGATTATTAAGAAGGGTAAATTAAAGGGTAAAAAGACAGACAATAGTATGATATGACAACAGAAAGCCAAAGGACAAAATGGATTAAGTAATTAATGCCTTTACTATAATAACATTAATGTTAATGGTGTGAACTCCCCAATCGAAATACATAGACTTATAAAGTGGATTTTAAAAAATGAACCACCTATATGTTGTCTACAAGAGACTCAAATTTTAAAGCTGAAAAAAGATATTCCATGCAAATAGTAACCAAAAATGAGCTGGAGTAGCAATACTACTAGCCGAAAAAATATATTTTAAATGTAAAACTGTTATAAGGGATGAATAAGGTCTTATATATTAATGAAAGAAGCAATTTGCCAAGACGAAGTAACTATACTAAATATTTATGCACCTAACCTGAGTGTCCCAAGATATATATATGAGGCACACTTTGGCAAAGCTGAAGGGAGAAATAGATGTCTCTACAATAACAGTTGGAGACTTCAAAATATCACTTTCAGTATTGGATAGAACATCTGGGCAGAGAACAAATAAAGAAACAGAAAGCATGAATAATAATATAATTTAACTAGACCTAACAGACATCTCTAAAGCATTGCACATTAAAACTGCAGGACACACATTCTTTTCAAGTGCTCATGGATCTTTCTCCAAGATAGGCCATTTGTTGGGTAACAAGACAAGTTTCAATAAATTTAAAAAGATTGAAATTATGCAAAACATTTTCTCTGATCATAATGGAATGAATCTGGAAATCAATAATGGATGGAAAAAGGGAAAATTCATAAATATATGGAGATTAAACAACACACTCAAATAATCAGTGGGTCAAAGAAGAAATTTCAAGAAAATTCAGCAAATATCTTGAGACAAATGAGAATGAGAGCACAACATATCAAAACCAACGAGACACTACAAAGGCAGTGCTGATAGGGAAATTTCTAGCCCTCAATGCTTACATTAAAAATGAAGGGGGAGAGGATGTGGCTCAAATGGTTGGGCATCTGTCTCCCATATGGAGGGACCTGGGTTCGATCCCCAGGACCTCCTGGTAAAATAAAAATTTTAAAAAAAAAAAAGAAAGAAAGAAAGAAATGAAGGAAGAGCTAAAATTGAAGACCTAACTGCACACCTGGGGGGGAACTAGAAAAAGACAACAAACTAATCCCAAACCAAGCTGATGGAAAGAAACATTAATGGTTAGAGTAGAATTAAATGCAAGTGAGAACAACAACCAAAAAAAAAAAAAAAACTATATAGAGAATCAACAAAACCAAAAGTTGTTGAACTTTTGAAGATCAACAAAATCAACAAACCCTTAGCTAGACTGATAAAGAAAAAAAGAAATAAGAAGCAAATAGACAAAATCAGAAATGAGAGGGGGGACAATACCACTAATCTCATAGATCATAAGATGATACTATGGACAACTGTAGGCCAAAAAACTAGACAATGTAGACAAGATGGACAAATTCCTAGAAACACACAAACCATCTACACTCACCCTGGAAGAAAGGGAAGAGATTGAGATAGTCATTTAAAAAAACTCCCAAAGATGAAAAGCCCAGGACCAGATGGCTTCACAGGTGAATTCTACCAATCATTCAAAGACGATCTAATAACAATCTTGCTCAAGTTCTTTAAAAAAAACGGAACAGGAAAGAACACTATCAAGCTCATTCTATGAAATCAATACCACCCTAATACCAAAACCTGCTAAAGATACTTTGATAAAAGAAAATTACAGACCAATGTCTCTAATGAATATAGATGCAAAAATTCTCAACAAAATACTTGCAAATTGGATCCAAAAGAACATTAAAAGAATTATACACCACATCAAGTGAGTTTTATTCCAGATATGCAAAGGTGGATCAACACAAGAAAATCAATTAGTATAATAAATAACTTTGATAAATTGAAGAAGAGAAATCAATCACATGATCCTCTCAATTGATGCAGAAAAGGCATTTGACAAGATACAGTACCCTTTCTTGATAAAAAAAAAAAAAACACTAACAAAGATAGGAATAGAAGGAAGTTTTCTCGATATGATAAAGTGCATAGATGAAAAATGTACAGCTAGTATTATACTCAATGGTGAAAGACTGAAATCTTTCTCATTGAGATCAGGAACAAGACAGGGATGTCCACTGTATATTGTGCTAGAAGTTATAGCTAGAGCAATTAGGCTAGATAAAGAAATAAAAGGCACCCAAAATGGAAAAGAAGAAGTAAAACTTTGACTATTCCCTGATGATATGATCCTATATCTATAAAATAGTGAAAAATCTACAACAAAGCTACTAGAATTAATAGATGAATTCAGCAAGTATCAGGATTCAAGAATAATATGTAAAAATAAATAACCTTTCTGTACACTACTGATGTGCAATCTGAGGAGGAAATCAGAAAAAAATTCCATTTATTATAGTGACTAAAAAATACAATATATAGGAATAAACCTAACCTAGGACATAAATGACTTGTATTCAGAAAACTACAAAGCATTACTAAAAGAAACTGAAGAAGACTTAAATAATTCAAAGGGACATTCCATGTTCATGAATTGGAAGACTAAATATTGTTAAGATGTCAATTCTACTCAAACTGATTCACAGATTCAACCAAATCCCAATAAAAATCCCAACTTGTTTATAGATATGTATATATACATGGGTTACTATATATACATATATCTCTTTTCTCTGTCAGCTGAAAGTGCAAAGAAGCAATGGCATCCCAGTAGCTATGAGCACACCCAGTTCTTTATTTCTAATACCATTATCCAATAAAATATACCATAAATGGATAAATTTAGTACTGGAGCAGGATATGTTCAAGGTGGACCTAGAGCATCTTTTAGTGCCAAAGAAAGTGCAAAAAAAAATACACACACAAAAAAGATAGGGATATGTCCAACAGATAGAGGAGTCAACTGAAAGATCTCTCAATGGCCAAAGCTAAAATAGTTTGAGCATAAAATAAATAAATAGCATTGGATTTTAACCCGAAGTATAAAACAAATACCCATGAGTCCATACTCACATAAGTAAATGATTGAATAAAAAATGGGGAAGAATAGACAAATTTCCCATGAGGAAGAATTCCAAATACTTTCTGCAGATACTCAAATCTTGTAGAGATGAATAATAATTCACCACCCCTTCAGTGTGGCTGCACATAGTGACTTTCTTCCAAAGAAAATACTATGGAAAGGGAGAAAATAAAAAGAGTAACTTTACAGTGGAGAAAACTTTGAAGTGATAAGTGATATTGATTACATGTATCCTTGATATGATGTGATGAAAATGGCATTTTACCTCTGTGAGCTTCCTTGCCCAAACATGTTACCCCAGTCTAATCATTAGAAAAACATCAGACAAATCCCAATTTAGGATGTTCTACAAAATACCTGGCTAGTAATGTTCAACATTGTCAAAGTCATCAAAGAAAAGAAGCCTAAGAAAGTCCTAAAACTAAGAGGGCCCTCAGGAGATATGACTACTAAATGCAAGGTAGGCTGAATAATGGCCTCTTAAAAGATATCTATGCCTTAATCCTCTGAATCTGTAAATGTCACTTAATATGCCAAAAAAAAAAATTGGTAAATGTGACTAAGGCTCTTGAGATGGGAAGATTATCCTGGATTATCAGGGAGGGTCCTAACTGCAATCATATACATCCTTATAAAAGGGAGGCAGGGGAAGATTTGACACAGATATTAGAAGAAAAGACAATGTGACTACAGAGGCAGAGATTGGAGTGATGTGGTCGCAAGTCAAAGAATGCCCGCAGCCACCAGAAGCTAGTAAAATCAAGGATCAGATCTCCTCTATATCCTCTGGAGGGTGTATGGCCCTGTAGATACCTTGTTTATGGTCCAATGAAACTGATTTCAGAATTCTGCCCTTCAGAACTAAGAGAGAATAAGTTTCTGTTGTTTTAAGTCACTAAGTTTGTAGTAATGTGTTACAGCATCCAAGGAAACCAATACAAAATGCAATGTGCTATCTTGGATAGGATTGTGGAATAGAAAAAGAACATTCAGGAAAAATTGAGGAAATCTAAATAAAGTAGGGACTTTTGTTAATAATAATGTATCAATATCAGTTCATTAATTGTAGCATATGTACCACACTAATGTAAGGTGGTAATGATGGGGCAACCTGGATATTAGATATATGACCACTCTCTGTTGTCCCTCAATAATTCTGTAACTCTAAAACTATTCTAAAATTAAATGTTTATTTAAATTAAGAGAATAACATCTTCTAATTTTTGGTCAATTTCTATACAACCGTAGCTATACTATGACATGCAATATATTTCTCAGAAACCCTAAGGAAATTTACATAAATCAACATGACACATTAATAAAAAGTAGAGGAGCTCTTAGGTATCTACTCTGAAATACTTCTGATATTTGTATAATTGCATTTAATATTATAATGCATACTCATTTTATTCATTGTTAAATTTTGATCATGCTTACTTTCATTATTAGCACCTGACAATAGGTTTATAGTGCTGGTCCCCCTACTGGAAGTTATTCTCAGAGTGCTATCCTCACTACACTCTCTGGGTCAGAGAATAATCTAATTCAATGCAATCCTGAAATGACCTACAATTGTGAAGAAATTGGACAGATAATTTTGTGGGTTTGCATTTTTCACAGTAGTTTGATCATATGGAGCATTTAGAGCATCATTGACGTGCAGAGATGAAAGAATCTGGAAGAACATTTACTTCTCATTTCCAGAAATGGGTACTGAGACCAATTTTCTTGAAGTGACTAGAACCTGAGATTTGAAGATGAAGTATAGCTCTATAAGACAGGACTATTGAATATCTTCCATACAAGCAGGGGAAAAAATCAAAACATTTGTCAAACTTCCTTATTGAAGTTTCATGCTACATGCAGAAGAAATATATAGGATTTCAGACAAATGGCTTCACTTATAAATAAAATATTACATAATTAGATCACTGAAATCTTTATGATATGTCTATATCAACCTTCAAATATATTCACAACTATGGGTGTCAATGTGATACTGAATTTCAGAGCCTGAATAAAAAGTTACACTTATTTTGTAAAAGCTGTTTTAGGTATTTTCCTTACTAGAACTGTCTGGAATTCAAACACAACATTCACACAGATACATGAATGGATTTTTCTCTAGCTACATTCAGATTGCTAATCGAATTTCATGTCCTTGGAAAGGTAGTATATGTCTAAAATAACACTCAACATTTCTCTCTATCTCTGCTTTTGCTTTACAGCATTTTCGCTACCTGACAATATATTGCTTATTTCTTTAAATATTTATTGTGCCTGTCTCCTCAACTAGATTGTAAAGATTTATCAGTGCGGAGATTTTTGTACTTTTTCAGGGCTATATCTCTAGGCTGGAGCTTTCAAAAGAGCCTGGTACAGAATAAGAATTCAATACATATTTGTTGAAAGCATAATGATTATATATCATAATGATATTAAATGTTTAATGTTTCAAAAGAATTCTCTGTAAAGAGCAAGTGAGAAGTAAAATCCTTTACAGAAATAAAGTATTTTTCTTTCTTAAACTGGTATATGAAACTCAACATCGGGTCAGGTTTATACAGGCATGATTCAAAAAGATGATGCTAAGTATCTATTAAAATCAAGGGAATAAGAACTCATACCCTTTGATTCAGCAACTCCACTACTAAGAATTTAAGTAACCCATAAGTGTGTAAACATAAACAAAAGATTGTTATAGCAGCAATCTTTTTAATTAGTGAAAATTTACCCATCAACCAGGGGCTGTGTGACAAAAATATAGAAAATCCATTATATAAAACACTGTAAACACTTTTAAAGAATGAGGTAGATCTATTGTTGTCCAAAATGGTCTCAGTACCCATTTTGTATTTGTGTTAGATACAAAACACCTATGTTAGAAATAAATCTAAACATATGTGTTCATATATCTGAGAAAATGTATAAAGAAGATACAATCCCCCAAAAATGGTGAATTCTGGGAAGGAAAGTGAGAAATGCAGCACAGGGGTATTGAAAATGAAAGGGAGTTTCACACTTAATCTTTAAAAAACGTATATGTTTTAAAGATAGTATATGGAAATTAATTTTTAACAAGTTCAACAAAAACAAAAATGTACAAAACATACATTTTGAGAAAAACAAGAATGAATCAATTTCATAATATACAACAAAAATACATTAACCATAATAAGAAATGTACCAAAACTATTAGAAGATGAAAAGTAAAAGAAAATAGCTTTCTGCCCAAACAAATCTTTGTGGTTTAGAGGGCAAAATCTGGAAGTGAATGAGTCACAATAAGGTAAATGCAAATCTCTGATATATATGATTTTTTAAAAAAATGTAAATCCCTTGCTATATTTAAAATCAGGACATATTACATGGAGCTCACTTTGTGAGGCAAAGAATGTGATGATTTTGAGGGTGGAGAGTTAAGCTGGGCCCTTACTGTGAAGGGTTTTTTTAAGTGGTTCAGAGGGACAAAAATGTGAGGAGCAGGGAGAAATGGTACAAAGTTTCATGCAAGATAATAGCACCCATCAATATTGGAATCCTTCCACCATCCTCCAAAATTATAATATCAAAATGAAAACAAATAAAATTACCTACAAAACAAACTGCTTTTAAGGTATAACTAAGTGAAGCAGTTCAGCATTATTTATGAATTCCAAAAATAAATACTGGATTATATTTGTGAACTGGTCTTTTCCTCTAGGCATGTTAGATTATTTTGGATTCAGAGGTTTCACTTTTACTTCATTAAATAATGATTAAGGCTTTGATTGGACTACATCAGTAGGACCTTGGGTCCCCACCCCCTTGGTGGGCGGGGCCTCACAGAGAAACCACACTGCTGATAAGGGAGGTTGGGGTTTTTGAGCTGGAGCCTGAGAAGTAAGCACAAAGAGGAGCTTGGTCATGAGGAAGGAGAGAAGGCCCCAGGAAAAGAGATGAGATGTTTGCATGAGAGTACACAGCTGGTCTTGCAGAGAGAACAAAGCAGCTGAGCCCAGAGAGAAATGAGCCCCAGGGAGAGAGACAAAGCTAGAGAGCTTGACCACGGAGCCTTAAGAGGAAGAGGAAGGCTGAACATCGGCAACCATCTTGCCCCAACACATGGCAACAGACTTTGGTGAGGGAAGTAACTACCTTGGTAACTGTAAGCTTCTACCCCAAATAAATACCCTTTATAAAAGCCAACAGATTTCTGGTATTTTGCATCAGCACTCCTTTGGCTGACTAATACACTAGGAGAGGAAGAATACGTAAATAAAACAAAACAATAACAACAATAAAACTTTCAATTTACATATAATGAGACACAAAAATCCTCAATCAGCAAAGCACTTTCTGAGGCTCATTGTGGGGGTGCAAAGTCAGTAGAGAGTCATAAAGGACCTATCTTGGAATGTGTTCCTGTGAGTGTCAATATGCCCATGACATCAACTAGCAAACAACTCCAGAAAGAAAGAAGCCTAACTGAGTGTAGATATAATCACATGAGTCTAAGCCCTGGCAAGAAAGAGAATTGGCTACATGGAAATGCAAAGGAAAGGCTTGTGAAGTCCTAGAGGCCAGAAGGAGCACTTGGAGAAAGTACCGATTCTAGCAGAAACATGGATATATTAGGAAAGAGGGAGGTAAGTGCTGAAGTTAAAGGTGCTACAAAACAGGATTGAACCACAGACTCATAAGAGAAACAAAAACAACCACCCTTCTCACAAAAAAATTAAATTTCATTTTACTCTCCCAACAGAAAGCAGTCTTTCTTTTAACAACTTGGCTGTAATATGACTCACATACCATAAAATTCAACTATTTAAAGTAGACAATTCAATGCTTTTAGTACATTTAGATTTGTGCAACCTTTTCTACAATCTAATTTTAGAATATCTTATTGCCCCTAAAAGAAATCCCATACTCAATAGCAGTGAATCCCCATTCTCTACTCTCTAGCATAAGCAACCCCTAATCTACTTCATGCCTCTATGAATTTACCTACCAGACGTTTCATATAAATAGACTCATACAATATGGTGTCTTTGTGACTGTATTCTTTTACTTTGCAAAATGATTTCAAGGTTCATCATGTTGTCTCATGTATCAGTACTTCATTTCTTTTTTATTGCCAAATAATATTCCATTGTATGAATATAACACATTTAATTTATTCATTCATCAGTGGCTGTTCACACATTTTGGGTATTATGAATAATACTGCTATGAACATGATATACAGTTTTTGTATGAATATAAGTTTTCATTTCTCTTGGAAATACATCTAGGATTAGAATTTCTGGATCATATCATAACTCTATGTTTAACATTTTGAGGAACTGCCAAACTATTTCACAAGGTGGCTGCACCATTTTACATGCCCACCAGAAATGTGTGAGTGTTTTAATTTTTCCACATCCTTGCCAACACTTGTTATTGTACATTGTTTTCATTATAACCATTCTAATGGGTATGAAGTTGTATCACATGTGGTTTTCATTTGCATTTCCCTAATGACTAATGATGTTAAGCATCTTTTCATGTGCTTATTGGTCATTTGTATATCTCTTTTGGAGAAATGTGTAAACAGATCCATTACCCCTTATTTAATTGGGTTGTCTTTTTATTATTGAGGCTTATTTTTATTTTCTGGATATAAGTTTGTTACATACATATATGATTTGCAAATATTTCTTCCATTATTTTCACATTCTTGATGTTATTGTTTGTAGCACAGAACTTTTATATTTGTATGTAACCCAATTTATCTATTTTTTTTCCTTTTCTGATTGTGTTTTGGTGTCATATCTAAGAAACCATTGTCTAACCTGAAGCCTTGAAGATTTACTCCTAAGATTTCTTCTAAGAGTTTTATAGTTTTTGCTCTAAAATGTAGTTCTATAATTCACTTTCATTTTATTTTAGCATATGGTGTAAAGTAGAAGTCCAACTTCATTCTTTTGCAGTTAGCGAGCCAGTTGTACCAGAACCATTTATTGAAGAGACTATTCTTTCCTCATTGAATATTCTGTGCAACCTTGTTTAAAATCAAATGGTCTTTTTCCAGATTCTTCACTAGTTAATGCTTGGTAGTAATCCCTCAGTGCCAGGGAGGCTCATCCTCAGGAGTCATGTCCCATGCTATTGGGAAGGTAGTATTTTTATATGCTGAGTTTGGCTTAGAGAGAGGCCACGTGTGAGCAACAAGAAGGCTTTCAGGAAGTAACTCTTAGACAATATATAATACTAGGCTAAGTTTTAATTTCACTAGAAAAAAATCTTTGACCAAAAAGGGGAAATATTAAATACAAATGAGTTTTTATGGCTAAGAGACTTCAAAGTGAGTCAGGATGTTATTCCAGAGGTTACACTTACGCATGTCTCAGCAGGATCTCATTGACTGCCACAATTAATAGTGGCTCAAACAACAGGGCTCCTGAGGGCTCTAGAGACTTATGGACACTATAAGCAGGGCAGACAATCTCAGGAATTCAGCCCCCTGTCATTGGCCCTTACTTTGGAATTTATGTTCCCCAATGTAACAGAATTAGACTTATTTTTAATTTCCCTGGACATGGCTCTTCTGCCTCTTTTATTTGAGGCTAAATTTAGCACTAATATGCATTAAATATATGTACCAGAGACTTAAGTCTTCGATCTGTTCATATGCTGGTTGAGCCCTGAATCTCAGCAGAGTTGCAACAGCTACTCACCAGTTCATTGGACTCACCCAGGACAACTTACAAAAGGATGATTATGGACAACGCCCACCCCCAGGAAGCAGAGACTGTCTGCAACTGCAAGCAATACACTTCCATCCATCTGTCCCATGGGATCTAAGCCCTCTCTCAGAGTCAGGGTGGATACCACCATCCCAAAATCCTCAAGACTGAGGATTGAACAAACATAAGGAGGGAAAGCACATATGACTAAAGTAAACATGATTAATCTAGCAATGGAAGAAATTGTATCATTGTTATAAAGGCAGTAGTCACTAGATGTTCTGAGGGGAGATAGAGGGAAGAATAGGTGTAACATGGGGGCATTTTGGGGACATTTGGAATTGTCCTGCATGGCATTGTGTGGGACAAAATATAAACTATAATGTAAACTCTAGTACTTGGTTAGAACAATGCTTCAATACGTGTTCATCAATTGTAACAAATGTACCACACTAATGAAAGATGTTGTAATGTGGGAAAGTGCGGGGAAGGGGGGAAGTGGGGGATAGATGGGAATCCCCTATATTTTTGATGTAACGCTTATGTAATATAAGCCTCTTTTTTAAAAAGTCAATTGACAATATGTATGGGTTTGTTTCTGGACTCAATTGTATTACATTTATCTATATGTCTATCTGTATGCAAGTATCATATCATATGGATTCCTTCAACTTTTAGTTGAAGTACATTTTGAAGTACATTTTAGTACATTTTGGAACCAGAAAGTCAGAGTCATCAAAATGTGTGCTTCTTTTACAAGAATGTTTTAGTTATTCTGGGTCCCATGTATTTTCAGATGAGTTTTAGGATCAGCTTAACATTTTCTGCCAAAAAAAAGGAAACTGAGATTTTTATAGGGCTTGTGATGTATGTGTAGATCAAATTTGGGGAATGTGGCCATTTTCTATATTAATTTTTTCCCGTCCATGAACATAAGATGCCTTTCCATTTATTTAAGTCTTGTTTAATTTCACTGAACAATTTTGTGTAGTTTACAATGTACAAGTCCTGCACTTCTTTTTCTAAGTTTTCCTGTGTTTTATTCTTTGTAATTCTTTTGTAAATGGAATCCTTTTCTTAAATTCAATAATGTTTATTATAATTGTATAGAAATGCAGTTGTTTTTGTATATTGACCTTGTGTCTTGTTACATTATTGAAATCATTTATTAGGTTTAAAGATTTTTTTAGTTGGTTCCATAGAATTTTCTACACCCAAGGCTAATTCATCTGCCAAGAGAGGTAATTTTCTTCTTTTTCAATTGGATTCCTTTTATTTCTTTTTCTTATCTAGTTGCCCAGGCAAGAACCACAAGAACAATGTTAAATAGAAGTGGAGAGCAGTGGGCATCCTTTTCTTGATCCTGATCTTAAAGGTAAAGCATTCATTCTTTCACATTAACTAAAATGTTATCTGTGTATTTTTTATAAGTCCCTGTACCACACTGAGAAGGCTCCTTTCGATTCCTATTTTGTTGAGTAAGTTTTAATCTCTATGTTATATGCCCAACACTATAATTATATATGTACTGGTCTATTCCATTGCTTTTTAAATTGGCCAAGAAATAAAAGAGAAGAAATTTGAAATGATACTCTCTTCTGTACTGGTACTTTGCTTTATCGTGTGGCTTTGAAATATGGAAACACTGGTACTATCTGCCTTCAATCTAAAAATATCCTTTAGTATCGTTGTTAGAGGTGTTAGAAATGAATTCTCTTAATTTTTATCTGTAAATTATTTAGTCTTAATTTTTTAGCCTTGCTAGATAAAAAGTTCTTGGTTGGAGGTATTTTAATTAATACACTTTGAATATGTTTTCACACAGCCTTAAGGACTCCATTGTTTCTGAGAAGTTAGCTGTTAATCTTACTTGGATTCTCTTTCACATGGTGAATTATCTTTCTTTTGTGTCTTTTAAGATTATCTCTTTGTCTTTCCACAATTTGATTGTTATTCATCTTGTTGCAAATCTCTTTAGGTTTATTCTATTTGGTGTTTGTTGAGCTTCTTGGATGTAGAGAGTCATGATTTTCATCAAATTTGAGAAGTTTTCAGCCATTATTTCTGAAAATTTGTCTTTCTGTTCCTTTTCTTTCTTTCCTCTCCTCGTATTCCCATTAGGGATAGGATAGTGTGCAAAAAAATGGTGTCCCACATTTCTCTGAGTCTTTACTTAATGGGGATACTTTCAACCTGTAGGACTTATGGTGAGCAATAAATTTATTTAAGTGATATCTAAGATTTAAATAGATGTGTACCAGGGTAGAGATTAATATAAATTTTATGTGATCTTTCAAAGTAAAAATAACAAAACTTAAAATAAACATAATAGGAAAAGAGAGAAAGCATAAATTTAATATAAATATAAGCTCATTGCTGAAAAGGTAATTGGTGGGAGTCCAACTATATCATTTAAAGTTGAAAAAACAAAAATAGTAACACTGATATGGAGAGTTCCAGTTGTTCCACATCCTCAAGAGCACCTGCATTCTTTCTTTTAAAGGGGTATTTCATCATAGTTTCAATTTGCATGTTCCTAAAGGTTAATGACTTTGAGGATCTTCTCATGCACTTATTTGCCACTTCTTTGGTGAGGTGCCTACTCATATCTCTGGCCCTTTTTATTTGATTGTGTTTATTTTCTTATTATTGAGTTTTGAGAGGTCTTTATATATTATTCTTACAAAATCTTTGTCAGGAATGTAATTTGTAAATGTGATGCACCAGCATATTTCATTATTTTAACAATATATTTCAGAGAGCAAAAATTTTAAATTTTGATGAAGTCCAATCCTTCAAATTTCTCTCTTTGGTCAATTATGTATTTAGTGTCATTTCTAAAACCTGTCCCTAACTGAAAGTTGCAAAAGCTTTCTCCTGGGTTTTTTTCTAAACATTTTATTTTTTTAATTTTTGATTTTTATATTTTAAATTGTATATTTAGGTCTATAAATCATGAGGCATGTTTTGAAGTTCATTTTTTTCCATGGGAATGTCCAATTATCCCAGCACCATTTGCCAAAAAATTAACAATTTTTTCTTCATTTAATTGCATTTTGTATACATATTCAATGAGCTTCCCAACTTGCTACTTTGCTCTACTTTTTCAAAATTGGTTGGCAAATCTACTTCCTTTTATTTTCCATATAAATTTTAGAATTTATCAGTGACCCAAGATAACTGCTAGGTAGGGATTGGGACTTTGCTGATCTACAAATCATTTGGGGAGAATTGATATCTTTGCAATATTATGTTTTCTAATTCTATGAACATGGTCAAGCATTCTATTTGTTTTGGATAGCTTTGTGCTCTTTTATCAATGTTTTGTACTTACCAGCATACAGATTTCATATATTTTGCTAGATTTATACCTAAATATTTCCTTTTTTTGCTGCTATTGTTCCTTTAGCAAGAAAAATTGAAAACTAATAAAAATTGCTAAATACTAAATCAAATAACAACTTTCTAAATTCTCTTTTCTTCTATATTTTATTAATATTTTGGGTTCCAGTTGGATTATTAAATAAACAACAGGGACTATATCCTTCATTCCTTTCATGTCCCTGTATTATCTGGTATACTGATTTGCTATTAATAATATTATTATTTATAATAATTAATAGCAATAGCTAGCTATATTTATATAACATTTGTTAAATGCTAGAAATTAATATTTACAATATTAGTGTTTTAATCCTCATAAACATCCTCTGATATAGTTGCTGTTATATCTCTAATCTATAGTGAATTTGGGTATTACCATATCCATACTGGTTCTGAAAAAACTTTCACAGTCTTTTTTACAGGAACCCCACCAAAGGTTTATTGAGGAACATGCTTGAGAAAGCAGGTCAAATGATTGTCTCCTTGTATCCCTATGTGATCTATTGATTGGCTGGATAATCTTAGACCACAGGTGGGTTTGGATGGCTATATTAATTCCAGAAAAAAACTCTCTGTCTGATTATTTTCCCCCTACTGAACAAATCTCTCTAATTTCAGAATTTGTAGGACTTGTAATAGATGGTATTTTTCCAAAGGTAACTTGCATTTTTCAATTAATTATGGCGCAATTATACTGACTATCTATAGGGATTGAAACAAGGTCTCCAGGTTCATGAAATTTCTAGTTTTTGGGGATCCATTAACTTTCTTTTTTTAAAATTGAACTAATTCCTGCCTATTACCAGCACTAGCACATTTCCTGCTAGTCCTGCTAAAGTGCCTTTCTGAAGAGCAGACTGCAATTTCCCAACTAAACTTTATTTTTGGAATTTTATGAACATACAAAGCAATTGTCCATTCTATGTCCTAAACAGATGTAGAAAATGGCTATAAATAATATATTAGCCATTTATTTGTGGAAAAATCTTTACCATTTAAAAATAAATGAATATTTGCTATCATTTGATCATATTGAATTTTAAGGCATACATAGAACAATAAATATTTGAAGGCATATTTGTATGTTTTACAGGTAAGAGAATTCTCTAAAAATGAACATTTTTATTAATCTGAAAGTAAACATTCAATTCACTTTTATTAATAAACAAAATTCTCTTTTCCTAGATGATATTTTGATAAAACAGTATGCTTTTCCATAGCACATTGAATAAGGTTTTACATTAAAACTAAAAAACTGTCAGGTTGTAACCTGAAGATGACTAAAATATTTCTAAAAATTCTATCATTGAAAAAAATTACCCTCTTACCTAGTAATTGGTATTAACCAATATGTCTCAAATATATCATTTTAACAGACCAACAGTTTCAATCCCTCAAGATTATCAAGTTTCAGTACATGTAGTCGAATTGCTGACTTAACATTTTAAAAATAAGTTCCAGAGAAAATTTCATATGGAAAAGAAGCTACTATAAAAGCTTTTATTTTTAAAGACAAAGCTGTTGAAAAAGTTGTAACTCTGCAAGTATGATACTTAGAGTGAAACACATTTAAGTACTGAATATGATAAATAAGTGGGAAAATTAACAAGCCAGTATAAAAATGATCATCTAGAGATAAAAAACCTTTGTATTCTGGTTCTTTCTTGAAAATATATAAATCTACCACTCAATTATCACAGCTAGGTTCAAGTTATAGGACATACATACAAGAATGAGCTTCAATTTTTATGTATTAATTTTCCTTTCTGCTACATTCCATTGACCAAAACAAGTCACAAGATGATCTCATTTTTAAGAAGTAGGGAAATAGACTCCTCTTCTTGATATGAAAAGCTGCAAAGTCATTTTTCAAAGGCATGGATAAAGGAAGAGCTAAATAATTGGGTCAAAAATACTCATTGCAAAGAAATAAAGGCATTTCTGTAGGAACTAAAATAACACAATCCAAATTTGCATTTCTGGTGATACTGAAGCAGTAAGGTAACCCTTAATTGTCTTATTCAAATACCAGCATCTCTACTGCATAGTATATTTTAGTAATTGTTACATTATAACCCACATATGATTTATTTTCTAACAAGCTCTTATAGATCTAATGCACTATTCTGCTCATTACATGAAGACCATATCCTTGCAGACCTTCTCATCTAGGATTACAGAGAGAATTAAGTTCTAATGCTCTAAGGTACTCATTGGGTGCAATGAATTAGCCCTTCTCCTATACATCTATAATGGTGCTAGCTATATACTATCTTTGGGAGAATTGAAAAAGTATATAAATAAATATATTGTATTAAAATTATCTAAATAAACCCACATGCTTCATCTGTGTTTTTGAAAATGCTATTTAATTTATTAAATAAATGTTAACAATTGAAACTACTTATAGTTCAGCTTTCAATGACCATATATTGATCAATGTAAACAATGGGTGTTATGCTCCATTTATGTTACATCTAGACCTAAAATCTAGATTGCCTAATATAGTCTAATAGTCCCCAGTGATCATGTGTAAATGTGAATATTGCACTAAACCATGAATACCTCCAGAACCATAACTTTTAAGATCAAGGGAAGAAATAAAATAAATGTTAGGCATTACTGCATAATGATACTATTTTATACACAAATCTATTGTATTTTCGCCATATGAAAAGAATTTGGGTGGTTAAAAATAAAAACAAAGAAGAATTTGTTTTTTTTCCATTAACTGAGGGCCTTTTGTTCAAATGTTAACTGTACCCTCAAAGCAATGTTTGTCTTCCAATGTGAGCAGTGGCACAACCCACAAAATTTTGTGGCATTGGGATGTCATCACATTTCCTGTCAAGAGCATAGGACAAAAATATAGAAAGTTTCATTAGTCTAGGATTGCCATATTTAGCAAATAAAATTACAGAATGCCTCGCTACATCCCTATGCCCAAACCATCCATTTATAAGAGGAATTGGAACATCATTGTTGGTGTAGAACAATTATGACTCAAGGCCTGTAGGAAAGGACTGAACAGGTGAATACAGGCCAAAAAGTTCTACTACACTATGCTTCAATATGTATTCATCAATTGCAGCAGATGTACCACATTGATGAGGGATGTTGTTGGTGCAGAGAGTGGGGAGGGGGGTGTATGGGTATCCCCTATATTTTTTATGTAACATTTGTGTAGTCTAAAGCTTATTTAAAAATTAAAAATAAAAAATTGATGCTTGTATGAGGCAAAATACCATATCATAAAATGCTTGTATAAGGTACCAAAAGACTTACCCTACCCCCACCCCCCACACAACCCAGGTAATATAAACATGCACATGCCCATTCGCACCCAAAGGTGAAGATACAACATGCCAATGTGGGTGTGAATTTGTTCTACTAATATGCTCAGATTCAGAGATTTTGGGGCCATGATGGCATAATCCAGAAATTAAATTTGTCTGAAATTTTTTTTAAAAGTTCTGCTACAGTCATAATATATTTTCCTTGTAAGTCAACTCTTCTACTTTCCAAGATAACAAATCTCTCTCTCTCCCCCACTTCCACCCTTCCTTCTTTTCCTTCTACCCTCCCTTCCTCTTCCCCTCTCCTTCCCTCACATTTCTTCCTTCTTTCCTCCTTCATTTATTTGACACATAATTATGAGTATTGTCTATGTCAGGCATTATTCTTGTCCCTGTAGAAAAATTAACAGATAAAATCTCAACAAACTTCTCTTAGCCTACTACTTTTCTACACCATCTGGTGACTACTTGATAATTAAGTAAGAAAATAGAAGTCATCATATGGGAAGGATTTATTCATTTACCGATCCATCAGTATGTTCTTCCATATTCTGCCACATTTCTTCTGTGATGATAGAAGAAATATCCCTTTTATATAAAGGACAACTCCCCTATGTGTGCTCCAGACCCATGATTACCATGAATATGTTTTCCAAGTCTTCTTTTAGGTTCCCTTCTTTCTCCTGAATCATCGATCTCTTTCTCCTTACTGGATTATTCCATCAGTACACAAGCATATTATAATATTCCCCATCTTTAAAACACATTCTTCCTCAACAAATGCATTTTTTCTAGCTACCACTCCATTTCTATAGTCCTTTTACAAGCAAAACTCCTCTACAATATTGTTTGTACATTCTTCCAGTGGCTCACTTCACATTTGCTCTTCAGCCTATTCCAGTCTGGCTTGTGAACTCCATATTCCATTGAAATTGCTTTTGTCAGCATGATTTACAAACTTTCCTGTGGAAAATTCCAATGGACATTTTTCTGTCCTCAGCTTAGTGAACCTCTCATTATGCTTAGCATCTGACCACTGAATTCTTCCTAAAATACCTTCTCTCAGTTTCTGATGTCCCATCCTTTTTTTTTTTTTTTTTTTTTTTTTTTTTTTTTCCTTCTTTTTTTCACCTTCTTAATTTCACCATCTTTCTCAGTCTGTAATTACTTTATTCTCCTTCCAGGCCAGATTCTTCAGAATTCGTTTCTGGCCTCCATATTCTTCCTTGTTATACCCTCTTTCTTGGTGATATTATGAATTCACATTTCTTTAGATAACATCTATAGGATGATAATTACCAAATTTGTATCTCTCTTTAACTATGGCCTTATACATCTCATTAATTACTTGCTATTTCCACTCAGATGTCTCATAATCATGCCAAAATTAACAAAACAAGGCTCTTGATTTTCCTTTTTTCCTCTTTTCCAATAAAAAATCAACCAGTTAAGCCCCATGGTTAGTGGTAATAGTCTGATCATGTTCTTTTATAATCTATAATAAATGTTTCACAAAAATGTAAAATATTGGTGAAGGGATGATATATGGGAATTCTGCACATTACGCATGATTGTTTTGTAAGCTCACAACTTCTTTAATAAGAAAATGAATTAATTTTAAAAATCAATCAGCTAATAATCCTTTCTGTCCTCTAATATTTCCCATCTCAGTGAATCCCTAGGCAAGCCACCCAGTTATTTCAATCTGAATTCTTCTCCTATCATTACCAATCATATACATACATACACATATATGTAATGTCATTTATAAGTTCTGCTGTTTCAACTTTAAAATATAAGTTTTTCTACTTCTCTTCAACTCCAATTTGACCCAAATTTATTGTATCAGACATGACCTTAAACAAGTTTAATCACTTCTCATTCTTGCACTATCATTACAGCTTATTCAAACCCAATGCTCTTTTGATTCTAACTATTCAATTCAAAAGTTTACTTAGATAAATAACTGGCACATCACAAGGCATTGAAATATTTTAATAAAATGGTAAGATACAGTTTCTGCCTTCAATGAGCTCACAGTTTCAAATTTCGTATTATGCCCTTTTTTTTCTAAGTCTCTATCCCTATCTGTCCACCCCATCCAAATACCCAGTTCGTATCACATTTCTTCAGTTTTGAATCCTGTTTTACTCTTCCTTTTACAGAACCTGCCCAAAGGTAAGTCTGCCTTATCACTAGGTGTTATGTTCTTTGTTGTATTTTCATCATTTTCCTAGGATCAAGGGCTCTGCTACTAAAACAGATCTAGTTCTAGACTGAGTTCCAACATGGTGATTGATGAATGGGTGAATTATGTAATTTTAATTCTTATGATGTGCTCTTTATTCCTTCAGCTTTTCTTTAGAGTTCCCTACCTTCCTGTCTTTCTACTGTTTTCTAGTGTAGTAAAAGAAGCTACTGTTTTTCAAATCTCCCCATCAATTCCAAAACTACAACATAGAAGTTATTATTAAAGGAATGATTATGTGACAAAACTGCTTATTTCATATACAAAATGCCAGGCTATGATTTACTTGAGAGAAATTGAATACATTGGAAATTATGCTACCTAACAGATGAAAGGGACTATTTTATCTAAGTTTTTCCTAAAGAAAATCTCTCCAAGGAGATAATTAGTGTAAATAATTTGCCAAAGTTTGTATGTCCTTCCTGAGAGCAGTTTATTAACAATTCAATTTTAGGTGAAGGAGTAGATATTTTTAAGTGGATATGTTTACCAGACCTACAAATTCAGTTTCTCATGAAATTATAAATTCAAATGAAGAGCTTACTCAGTCAATTGATATAAATTTGTGATTAAAATTTCTCACAGAAAGTACATTTCTTTCTATAGTAGAAAGAAAATGGAGGACAAATAATAGTTCCAACTTGGAATTCAACATTTTTTTAACTTTATTACTGTATCACTTTCCTATGGCTGCACTTACAAATAACCTTAAACATGGTTTAAAATAGAACACAGTTATTCTTTTACTGTTCTGAACATCAGAAACCTGAAATTACTTTCACTGGGCTGAAATCTTGGTGTTAGCAGGGCTGCACTGCCTTAGGAGGTTTTAGGGGAGAGTCTGATTCCTTTCCTTTTACCGCTTCTAGATCTGCATTCTTTGCAATATTTGGTTCATGGCCCCTTCTTCCATTTTCAAGGCCAGCAGCATAATTTCTGCAATCTCTTTCTATTCCATCTTCATTCACATCAACTTCTCCTCCATAGCAGTGAGGTGGTTTGAAACTGTATATACCCTAGAAAATCATCTTCTTAATGATAATCCATTCTTGCGCATGTGGACCCATTGTAAATAGGACTTTTGGAGGAGGCTACTTCAATTAAGGTGTGGCCCACCTAATTCAGGGTGGGTCTTAGTCCTCTTACTGGAGTCCTTTATAAAATAATGAAATTCAGACAGAGAGAGAAATCCACAGAAGCAAGAACCTGAAAGCAAGCAAACCCAGAAGAGAAGGGAGAGACCAGCAGACACCGCCACATGCCTTGCCATGTGACAGAGAAGTCCAGGACCACTGGCAGCCAGTCATTGGGAAGAAGCTTTGTCTTGATGATGCTTTGATTTGGACATTTTCACAGCCTCAAAACTATAAGCTTGTAAGCTAATAAATATCCATTGTTAAAAGCCAACTGGTTCCACGGTATATTGCTTTCAGCACTTAGCAAACTAAAAGAAGTAGTATAATTTTCCTCTGCCTCCCTCCTATTAGAACACTTGTGATTACAATTAGGGTCAACCAGACAGACAATAAAGGGTGATTTTCTTACTTCAAGATCTTTAATCACATCTGTAAAGTTCCTTTTGTTATATAAGGTAAAATTCAGGGAAGCAGACCCAGATATCTTTTAGGGCTATTATTCAGTCTAACACAATGACCTTGGACAACTTCTTGAACCTCAGCTTTTTCTTCTATAAAATAGCATAATTTGGCTATTTTGAGAATCAAATGAAATAAAAACTTTAAAGCACTTAGGAATTCTGTGATAGAAGCAACAAATTAAAGTTTTCATATCACAGAAAATAATATCTCTTAATTTACATTTATTATTAGCTTTATTGTTTAATATAACCTCATATTTATACTTGATAGTATCACATTTTTAAGAGAGTTTGTTGTTTAAAAAGTAAATGAGTTTTCCATATATGAAACAGCATCTAATTCTGCTCAAAGTATGCAGCTTCTCTGGCTATTTTCAATTTGTTATTATGGGTTATTTGATTGTTTTAGCATATCAAAAGAAGGGAATCAGTTCCCTTATTGCCCAGATATAATACCACAAAGGCAAGTGTCAGCATAACTATTAATGTTCCAAATAGTTATTTTGAGTGCATTGATGAGAATTATTTAGACTTTGCAGTTAAAATTGCAGACATATTTGTTTTATAATAAACTTATCAACCTACTCTTATCATTTCCATTATATGTAAACTCAGACTTAGTGTCAATAATACTTAGTGACAGAGTAAATTTAAGGGGAAACTTATCTCTTCTAAACAAGTCTAAATTATATATCTCAAGGTCCCTGGAATTTGTTGAGACTGCTAATATATTAACAGATATATTTTTCAGTATATCTGAAGTACAGAAAGTTGTTAAATTGGTATAGACATTTGAGAGATAAGTTGCTCCTTAGAAAAAGGGCAACACTAATTAAAGACATATCAGCCTAATCTTATCAGAGACCTAGACTAGGTCTTGGAACAGTATCTTCATCTCTCAAGTATAGCTCTGATATAGATAGCATCAGTTATACCAAACTTGTGTTTATTTAAATTACTTTGTTATAACGCCATATTTTAAAAGAGCCTAGAATGTTTTCATATAAATAATGTTGATGAAACTCTAAATTGTAAGAATCTTTCTATCGCCAAATCCCTGGGCATGATATTTATTTCTTGTGAAATATATCCTGAGATCTAAAATCGAGTCCCCCAGATTTTGCATGTTTTCCTACTTCTCATTATTCAAGTCTTAGTTCAGATATCATCTCCTGGGAGAAGTCTTTCATGAACACTTAATGTAATTAGCAAATTCTACCCAGTTATTCTCTGTAATACCTCCCTATTTAATTTTCTGCATAGCATTTTTCTCCTTTTGAAATTACTTCATTGTTGTCTATCTTTCCATAGCTTGTAAGCTCCATGGAAATAGATCTCTGTATCTTAAGTGCTTAATGGAAAACGTAGTTCATTTAAGTACTTACTAAATTTTTATTGAATAAATGAAAGACCCACAACAATTTCATAGAGATAAAAATACTTTCTTCTATATTAGAATATTATGATTACATACTGACTGACATAAAATTACCTCTCTAGGGCTGACCATTTCTCTAGTGACTTTCAATACTCAAGAGATACCTCGGCTCTTGGCAAGATCAGAGTACATTGGAGATCTTGCTCTCAAAGGATCCTGGAATGCCTTTCAGGTATTGTTTGGAAAAGAGAGTTTCAGGGTGTATCTTTTCTACAGAAGCATGACTTGCAAAACAAGAGCTCTGAAGGAGTCCTAACCTAGACAAATTCTCTTTTCATTTTTTAATAAGAAAAGATAGAAGGGGAAGTTTACATTATTTTCCTTTTGAAATCTTCCTTGATAGAAAGATCATTAACTGACTCAGACATATTCTGGAAGATAATTGGCAAAAAAAGAGATTTTAATGCATTAGTTGAGATTCTCTGTTGTACCTCTAAAGATACTATGAAAAATTACAAATTGTTCATTTCTAGAATTAAAACCAATGGAAATATTACATTGGGTGCCTTTTCCTAAATCAATATTTCTCACTCCCTTCCAAACCAGTCCATCATGTGAAATGCTCTAGAGGCTTGACTAATGTCAAAGAGAATACATACTGGAAATCATGATTTTCATTTATGAATTTACTCATAAATGGGTTGAATATTCTTAGCAACAAAAATAGTAAGCTGGGAAGTGGATGTGGCTCAAGCGACTGAGTTCCCACCTACCACATGGGAGGTCCAAGTTGCTGGTGCCTCCTAAAGAAGACAGCAAGCTGGCACAATGGGCAGACACTGCAAGCTGATATAACAAGAGACACAAGAAGAAAAACATAATGAGAGACACAACGAAGCAGGGCGTGGAGGTTCCTGGTGCCTCCTACAGTGGACAAGAAAGGCAGGAAGCTGACGCGACAGGCAGGTGTGGCAAGCTGATGCAACAAAATAATGCAACAAGAGACACAAGAAGAAAAACACAATGAAAGACGCAACAAAGCAGGGAAGAGAGGTGGCTCCCTCCCATACCGGAGGTTCCATATTTGGTTCCCAGTGCCTTCTAAAAGAAACAAAGAAGCCGAACAAACACAGCAAGTGCAAACAACAAGGAGATGGGTAGAAATAAATAAATAAAATAAATCTTAAAAAAAAAATAGTAGACTTATTCCAGTAGCTGTACTCTTCCATCTTTAGGCTTGTTTATTCCATTAATTTACTAGAAGCAGTAAGTTGAAAAGAGTGTCACATTAGTATAGAAATAATAAAGTTGAAGTTGTTGCTTGGCCATATCCAATATTCACTCTTTTCCCACTTAAAAAAAAAATCCACCATTCTCCCATTCTGAATCCATGCCTGGTGGTTAGGCCTTGAACATATATTCTGGAGAAATACAATTCATTCCTTAGCAGCCATTATGAGTGGATTACCTTCCACGTGCAACTAAAACATTATTGAAATAGCCTATGTGTTTTAGGTGTGATACTATGAACTTTCCCAAGGGGACTATTTTTAGGACCAAGGACACTATTCAAGATTAGACCAAATATTATCTCAGGATATTGGAAGAATCCATGTGAAGTGAACACTAAGTGCAAATTTTCTTGTTTATGGCTGGGGTTAACCACAAGAGCCTCCACTATAAGTTATATCACTTAAAATGTTTAAATATGAGAAAAATACAAGTGTATATGTGCATTTCGTGGATGAATATAAATAGATGAGAGAGATTAGATAGATAGATAGATAGATAGATAGATAGATAGATAGATAGATAGATAGATATAGGAATAAAGGGAAAATAGTGAAATTTGTTTCTTTAAAAAGTCTTGCTAAAGCTAAGACAAAGCTATCACACAAACGTGCCTGGTTAATAGCAAAAAGCAAGTATCTTGGGCATCTAAACAACAGAATTGTGTTATATTAAAGTTTTTGAAAAATCATATAATCATTTAGGGAAATATCTAAAATAATAGGATGACAAGCCTTTGACATTGACTCCGTAAGCTGAGACCAACATATTTTGGGAGCAGGAAATTCAGTCAATTTAGTAAATGAATGGTCTGCCAATCCCTGAGAGATGCCAGGCCCAGCACAGATGGCTCTCCTGATCTATCCACATTTGTCTTCCCCCCAATATTGAAAGCTCCTTGAGTCAGAGCCTAATCTCATTCATTTTACTAGGTTTAGCACAAAAAATATATTTAATAAATATGGGATGCCTGAATTAAAGAAAGGATGAATGAGAGAATGGATTATTTAGCTCCTATCAAATTTGAGAGATGGTCAATTTAAGTTTATTCATATCTTTAGAATTTCAGGGAATTAAAATAACAAATATCCTTCAAATACCCATTTGAAAATTTTAGAATAGACTCCATAGTCTAATATTTTATCTCTTTGCAAGAATTCATTGTCATCTGTAGCATCTCTTTTATGACAGTTATGCTATTTGAGAATCACCCCAGAAAAAGAGTGGAACTGTCTATTAAAATAGCCATGTAATCTGCATCCCACATCCAACATTCCTGAAATATGCTAAATAAATAATAAATGAAAAAAAAAATCCCACAATCTCCCAATAGGAACAAAACTCACCTAATCTAGTACAGCAATCTAGTATTTTAATAATATTTATATAGAGATAATACATATTTTCTCATGCAACTTAATGCTGATATTTTTTCTTTTCTAATTTAAAAACTTCTAGACTATGCTCATTTTCTAAAAGATAAAATCTTATATTTAAAAATGCAAGCTTATTTTTTACTAAGAAGCTAGCTCTTAGTGAAAGAGAGCTACAGCTCTCTTTTGGAAAATGAAATAAACTGAAAGAGAATATTATTGAAATACATAAAAATGCTATCCCTCTGATTATGAATGTTTTTAAGAGACAAGAAGAAAGTTGTTTGGAATTCTGAAGACAGGATTAAATTGAGCACAGCAGAATTCAGAGTGCTCTTTTAACCTCATATTTTTTATTGTCAGGACATAGTCAAGGTAGCATCTAAAGGTTTCCAGAAAGTAATTTCCCTTAAAATGAAAAAACAAAATCTTTTACACCTGCTGTAAACAACCCAACTCTCTGCTCTAGTCTAGACCAAATTCATGTAAACTCTTCAAACCAATTCCTTTGCCCTAGACTTTAAAGGGCATAAGAAAAACTGAGTTTAATATAGTAAATTTCCAATGATCTTAATTTTAATAGGAATTTTCATTTGTATAGTTCCCCAGAATGCAGGAAGATCTTCCCTATACTTTAACATAAACTTCTAAGTATGCTTATGCTAGAATCCCAAGAAGTGTTCCCTTCGACTCCTTATAGGAAAATTATTCAGTCATTGTTCCAGAATTTGTAAATACAATATTTAGGAAGCCTTTCATAGAAACCTCTTTAAAGCACAAAAACCCTTACCTATGGGAATGAATATCGTGAGTAATAGATATTGCCAGCTCTCATGGTATGTGCCACATGGAGAAAATGGCATTATTCATGTCATTCCTTATAAAATATATCTACAGAAACAGTGGTATTTACGAAGGTACTTTTTGTTCTAATTAATATTTGATCAAATTCTTTTTTCACAACTAGATTAAATGGATTACAAACCACCCTAAAACTTAGTGGCTTAAAACAATATTCAGTTATTTTGTTTATAAGTCTGCAATTTGGTCAGGGCTTGGTATGGACAGATTGTTCTGCCTCAGCAGTGTCAGATGAGGTGGCTCAACTAGAGTTTGGAGGAACACTCTTAAGATGACTCACTCACATAGCAGCCTAGGTTGGTGCTGATTGCTAGGCAGAAATTCAGCCAGGGCTGTCGGTTAAGGACGTCAGTTACTCTACAGGTGGGCCTGTGTGGGCTTCCTTATGGCATGGTGGCTGCTCTCAGAGAGCCGGAGTTCCAGCAAAGCCAGGCAAAAGCTACCTCAACTTTTAGGACCTAGGCTCAGCGGTCATTAGCATTATATCCACAATAGTGAGGAGCCTGCCCACATTGAATGGGAGGGATCATGAAGTCATAAAAATTAGGATAGAAGATGTTGTGACCATTTTAGAAAATATTATTACAAAAATTTTGTATTTAAGCACTTAACTTTCAGAAAGTTGAATTAGATACTGTCACGCAGTTTATGCAACCTTGTAAGTAGAAAGTTTAGTACTGGAGTTTGTCCTGGTTTTTCTTCATCTTACCTTTATTTATCAGTGATTTGAAAACGAAATTGTCAAAAAATCCTCATGATGAATTTATAGGCATACAAGACTTAAACACCTTTAAAGCTGAATAAAATTGTGAGAAAGTAATGTAATTTTATTTGTTCTTTGCTGGTATTTATGAAAACTTTGAAATTTAATCCACATAAAAATATCTTGGTTGATGGTGTTTAGTAAAAATAACATACTGCTTTCATGATGAACCATAGCATTTTAGCACATTTTTACATGATTCACTAATATCTGACTCTAGCTATTTAAAATGATATTGGTACTAGAAAAATTAATTTACCTAGCTAATGATGTCAGTCTTAATTAAGTTGATTCAATTTGACTTCTTATGACTTTAGTTAATGATGACTTTTATTGGCTTGCACAGTAAAAAGAGAAGTTATCATTTTCCAATGTTTTTATGAAAAATTTCAAGTACATAAGAATTGAAAATCAAAATTAATTATAGAAAATATTTTTCAATATTAATTTTAGCTCACTTTCCATTCTGGACCATTTGAAAATCAATTATAACCTAATGTTACCAATGCAGAATATTTTAGTTTGCAGTTCTTAAGAATAAGGACTTTCTCCCACATTACCAACATATCATCCCTAAGAATATTAACTAATATACAACCTATATACATTTGCATCAATTTTTACATTTGGTTGTTAGGCATTTTTGTCTCTGTTAATGTAGAATAGACCTCCTACTTATTTATTTCTTCATGATATTGAAAACTTTTTATAAAAGTAATTATAAGTTGTCATAGAAAGTTTCAAAACAGAATCTCCAGCCTTAAAAAAAGCATTTATACCTTGTCACTTTTCCTTGCGACAGTATTAAATGCTAGGGATTTTGAACAGACGCTCTAAAGATTCTCTGCCATAATTTAGATTTTTAAAAATCCATAGGAACAATTGACTTCAACCTGATTGGTTAAGAAAACAAAATAACTATAACCATTCATTCACACATAACTTGTTAATGAATTAAACAGTAACATGTATTATTCATAGAGATTTAAAATATCATCAAGGTTTTATATCAGTTCAGATTGGTAAAGCATGATGAAACATTGCTAGGACTAAAATGAAATGGACCTACACAATATTCAGTGCTGTGCTATATAAATATCAATTAGATTAATACAGGTGGTAGTAATTTTTCTAATCATCTATACCTTTACTACTTAACTATAATTTTCCATCGATCACAGAGAAAAATATGTCAAATATATCCCAGTATGAATGTGGAATTTTCTGTTTCTCTGTTCGTCAATTTTTGCTTCCTGTATTTTCAGGTTCTATTTTTATCCACATGCACATTATGAATTGTCACGTCTTCCTTATAAATTGGTCTATCTATCTTTATAAGATATACATTTTTATCTCTAGAAATACTGTCTTAAAGTCTATTTTATCTGATATTAATATAACATTCTAACATTTTTATGTTTATTGTTTCCATATTACCATTTTCATCCATTTACTTTGTATCTATATGTGTCTTGTCTAGCACCCCTGTTCTATCAGAACCCAGGTTTTATACCAACACATGATAGTTCTCCAGGTTACACATGCACCAAATTCCTTCCAGAGCTCTGGCTAAACTCATTTCCAATTATCTAAAAGTACCCAAGTTCCATTATTTTTAATATTTGATGTAAAAAATATTTTAACTTCTACTCTGTGGTATGGGGCACATAGACCGTCTATATTTACTCAGAGGTCCACTTGGGACTTGGTTTCAAGAAAATTAATGAAGTTAGAGATTCTGTCATCACTAAGAATGCATGTTGTTATCTCGATACCATTTCTGTGCCCTGTCCCAATTTTGTCCTGGAGTCAACAATTTAAAGGCATTTCTGGATCTTTCAACCTTTGTCACACATCTCAAAGCCATTCGCTACACTAAATCTACCCTTCTTATTTATGTTTATCTCTCTTTCCAGTTTGTTCTATGCCTTGATTACATCCCATTATTTAAAAGAAGCCGGAGAAACCATCAGAAACCTCTGTTTTAAGTATAGAACCTTAATGTTAAGCAAAAACAAAAGCTTCAGTGAGATTAATAATCCAAGTATCTGGCCTCACCTTTTTGTTCTTCATTCCATATTTATTTTCACATGATATGGCTCAATTAAACAGAACAGTTTCATGCTTCCAAAAACAACCTATAATTGCCAACATCTAATTTTGTTAACCATATTGTTCTGAAAATATCCTTGCCTTACATTTATCAAAATTTCCCCCATATCCAAGATATTAATAAAATATTATTTGTTTTGCAGAACTGCTATGCTTATATCTCCATTTTCTTAAATATCTATATCCTTAAAAGATATTTCACTTGCATGGCCCTTGTCAATTTCCTTTATATTGTATTTATTTTATTATGACTTTGTGCTTCCTCTACTTGACGTGAGCCGTTTGAAGGCAAAAACCATGCTTTCTTCATTTTTCTAGACCCAGGGTTCCTGGCACATATCATGTGTCCAATTAATGGTATTGAGATACATGGATCAATGAATGATTATCAGGGTTTCCTGACAATTCACAAGATCCCCTTCCTAGAAACAAAAGGATATTATCAACATTAACTTCCAGGTGAAATAAGGCATAAGTATTTAAATTTATTACAAAAGAAACTTGAAGCCCTATTGAAGACGGAAACCATGCAAAACTAGGCAGACTGGTAGGTTAACCAAGCTGAATCTTCTGATCCCTTTAACTCACCCTAGCCATGACAAGATGTCATGGGCAAACAAAAGCAAAGTCGAATTCTGAACACTAGGCCTAAATTTGCTTCAGCACACATTATGGAAACCAAAACTGACGTTAATCTGTATGTAAGAAGATTCAAGGAAGGCATCTGAAAAAGGAACCACTAGACCCAGAATTTCCTTAGGTATTTTTACTGTGTGTTTGCCTGTGTGTTAGTTTGCTAGGCTGGTCAAAGCAGATACCATGTGTATTAGTCAGTCAAAGGGATGTTGATGCAAAATACCAAAAATCTGTTTGCTTTTATAAAGGGTATTTATTTGGAGTATAAGCCTAGAGTTACCAGACCATAAAACATAAATTACTTCCCTCACCAAAGTCTTTTGCCACATGTTGGAGCAAGATGTCTGTCAACATCTGCCAAGAGTTCAGGCTTCCTGGGTTCCTCTCTTCCTGGGGCTTATTTCTCTCCAGGCTCAGCTGCCCTACTCTCTCCACAAGTCCAGCTGTAGACACTCAGGTCACTGGTTCTGTTTCTGGGCTTAGCTGCTCTGCTTCTCTATGTGTTTACTTCCTGGGCTCCAACTCAAAAACTCTAACCTGCATTCTCTGCAGTGTGGTTTCTCTGTGAGTCAATGTCCTACTGACATGGCCCAATAAAAGCCTTAATCATTATTTAATCAAGTAAAGTAAAACCTCTGAATCTAATATAATCTAATATGCCCAGAGGAAAAGATCAGTTTACAAACATAATCTAATATCTATTTTTGGAATTCATAAATAATGCCAAACTGCTATACCATGAAACAAGTTGGCTTAAACAATGGGAATTTATTAGCTTACAGTTTGAGGCCAGAAAAATGTACAAATCAAGGCATTATCATGATGATGCTTTCTTCCTGAAGACCAGCTTCCAGTCATCCTTGACTCCTCTGCCACATAGCAAGGCACAGGGCAGCATCTCCTGGTCTCACCCTTCTCTGCCAGTTTTTGTTTATTTCAACTTCTTGCTTCCATGACTTTCTCTTATTCTCTCTTTATTCATTCCATTTATAAAGGACTCCAGTAGTAGGATTAAGACCCATCCTGAATGAAGTTGGTCCTACTCATTAACAGAAGTAACTTCATCACAAGGTCCTACTTATAATGGGTCTATACCCACAGGAATGGATTAAACCTAAGAGCATGTTCTTCTGGGGCACATAAAACTTCAAACCACCACAGTATTTGTTTGTTTTTTGTCTTTCTTCTAAGATAATCTGGACACAAAATTGTGGATAGGATAATAGTCTTGGGAGTCACTGCTAGTTGTACAAGTGAATAGGATTGGACAGAGGTCACGGGTATAGATTTTCTTAAAACATCAAATTAGCAGAAATAAAGAAAAAAATCATTCAAAAGTGAAAGATTCACAGCAGAGAGCCATCAAGACAGTAGGTTCAGGAGGGGGATTCTAATGTATCTCTAAGGATAGTGGGAGATGGATATAAGGAGTTTTAATGACATGATCAGGACAGATATGAGAATAAGAAAACAGGTTCTAAGAGTACAAAATTAATATAAGAATTTGAAAGCTATTCACATCCCAGTCACTAGTTTATATCTATATATCTAAGCCTAAAATTATAAAAACAAAATCCATATTAACTGTTTGAAAATTGTCACAACAATACCAAATAGAGCCTTGAGATGTTATGGTAAGCATATGTCGAAACATTCCATGGGTTTTTATCAAAGGAGCACAGACATTTACAGACACCACTAAACAAAGACAAAAATAAACAAGAAAGAAAAGAAAGCAAACAACAGAGATGCAATATATTTTCGATTTACCTGTAAGGATACAAATAAGTAAATTGATAACATACATCTAGACAACTTGATAAATGGATTATTTAGCCTATTTGTGTGTGTGTGTGTGTGTGTAAACTTCTCAGTAATTGAGGAGACTTTTAAAGGCATCTAGACCGACCATGCATTTTATATTTGATAAAAGTATTGAACTGAGACTGACTGAAAATTTCCCAATAGGTATTCTGATCCCTGGGGGCAATCTATCTCATCTTTACACAATTCTGTTTCCTTGTATTATTAATATAAAAGCCATTCTTCTGTAACATTCATGCACTTATCCTAGTTCACTCTTATCCAAACAAATATTGAGAACTTACTACATTGCAGGCAGTGTGCTGATTCAAGCACTAGGTTCCATACATTATAAGAACAATTCCTCTTACATATGAAACTCCTTCAAATATTTGAATTAATTAGTAAGAATTTCAGTGCAGACACAACCTTGTAATAAAGATGCCCAGGAAGACAATGGAAACATTTAGTTTTTTAAAACATGAAAATATATGCATTTATTATTACTTTGTAATTATTATGCTTATAATGATGTGGGAACTTAAGTAGAGTTGATTTTTTGGAAACTGTTTATCATCACAGTTTCTGTTAAATTATTGTAATCCTCACAATTTAAGAATTAACAGGGAGAAAGAATTCCATTTTACATTATTAAACACGTATATAAATATATACGTTTGCAAAATTTTAATATTTCACAGTAAAGAATATTGTGAAGCTTTAGTAATGACTAAAATAAGTAGTCTTGCCTTCTGCAGTTGTTCTGGGTGTTGGTTGATTGCACATACTTCTCAATTGCTGAATAACCTCCCACTACATTTAATCTGAATGCTGTTCTGACAGCTTTAATCAACCATAAAATGAAACGAGTAGGTAACAGACTGAAAACTTCAGACGATTTTGCATAGCTATTCAACATTGTCATAAATAACAAGCTCTGTTTTTCAATGTTCACTCTTCCCCTACTTCTACCCCACGTGTACTTTTCAAATAAAATTGTGCTACACAATACAAAGCTTGCTAGAGTATGATTAATTAACATCCATTTTCCCCAACAATAGTAGCTTCCTAATTAGAAAGGGAAACAAGTGAGAAACATCCTTGCTGAACAAATTAGGCCAGAAAAATCTCTTTCACTAAATAAAAAATATAAGTATATAAATGTAGTATTCAAGTATTCAAATGGAAAATATAAACCCTTTGATATACGGCCTACCCAGACTGAAATCCTTGCACAAAAGGGATAGTAATGAAAGATAAGGCAAGAATCCCATTATGCTTTATTTCCATGAAGCCAGGCAGTTAGATGTACTTGACACAGGTATGCTTGTGTGGGCTCTATCTCTACATACCAGGTAGCCAACTGTCATGGGTAGTTTACAGAAATCTGGCAGACTTCCAAATCACTCAGCTCTAGCAAGGAGTTTTTTGACCCTTAACTTTATAGAAATGCAATGTTGGGGGAGCACTCACTCAATGGTAGCAGTGCACACCAGAAACTGTTGCCACACTCACAGCTGCACAAAGAATAGAATTCTGAAATCTGCTCTCTGTTAATAGCTGATTGTCTTTGGTGTTTGGTGTAGAAGCAGAGACATGCCAAGCCAGTTAGGGTCCAGAGTCAGGGTAGGATAGGCAGGTCTGACATAAAAGGAAGAGCAGCTGATGTTTCATTGATTTGAGAGAGGACAACTATCTTACATCTATTTGTACCAGATATGGGCTTTTTATGCATAGAGAAAACCATTCAGATGGGTGAACTTCAGCAATCACAGACCACTCCATTTATCTCCATATAACAAGCACAAACAGAATTCCCAGCTTAATAAATTACTTACTCCCATTAAGACTTCCTATCAATACTAATATGTCATTTAATTTAGAATATGTTTACAATGCCTGAATTGTTTTCAGATGTATATTATGTAGAAATAGCTTGATATTTCTAGCTCACATTTTTGTGAACTTAACTTTTTATAAAATTAATAGGCTTTTTTTTAGAGCAGTTTTGGTTCACGGAAAACTAAGCAGACAGTACAGAGTTCCCATTTATCCCTTTACTTATACACAGTTTACCCTATTATTAACATCTTACATTAGCCTGGTACATTTGTTACAATTGATGAACCAATATCGATGCATTATTATTAACCAAATCTATAGTTTGGATTAGGGTTCACCCTTTGTGTTATACAGCTCTATGGGTTTTGACAAATGCAACATGTCATGTATCCACTGTTACAGTATCATATAGAATTCTGTCACTGCCCTAAAAATCCCTGTGCTCCACCTATCCATTCCCCTTCTCCAAGTTCCCGGCAACCACAGATTGTTTTACTGTCTCTATAGTTTTGCCTTTTCCAGAATGTAGTATAATTGGAATGATACAGTACACAGACTTTGCACACTGGCGTCTTTCACTAAAGAATATGCATTTAAGTTTCCTCCATATCTTTTTGTGGTGTGATAACTCATTTCTTTTTTTATTAAGCTTTTTATTGTGGTGTTATATATATAACTAAATACTATCCTATTGTATAGATGTACCATAGTTTATCTATTCACCGTTTGAAGAATATTTTGGTAGCTCCAGTCTTGAGCAGTTATGAATAAAGCTGCTAAAACATTCATATGCAGGCTTTTGTGAGGACATAAGTTTTCAATTCATATGAGTAAATATATGGGAGCACACTTGCTGGATTGTATGGTAAATCGTTGTTTATTTGCCAAACTGCCTTCAAAGTATCTGTGTCACTTTGCATTACTCCTAGCAATGAATAAACATACCTGCTGATCTCAATCATTGTCAGCACTTGTTTTATGTCTATTTTTTTTTTTTTTTTTTTTTTAGCCATTTTTTTTAGGTAGTAGTTGTGGCAGCTTGAGTCTTTTGTGGACCCTGGAAAATCCTGTTCTTGAATCTAATCCATTCCTGTGTCTGTAAACCTATTGTAAATGGGGCCTTTTGATTAGATTTGGTTAAGGGAGCTTCCTTTTGATTAGACCATTTCAGTAGGCATGAACTATGGTGGGTCATAATCCTCTTATGAGAATCCTTAATAAATGGAAGAATAAAAAGCTCCAGACACAGAAAGAAGGCTGCAGAGACAGAGAGGAACTGAGAAGCTGAGAGAGAAGAATCTGGCAGCCAGAGGTTTAGAGAAAGCCTCTTTAGCCAGAAGCTGAAAGCAAGGAGGCCCAAAGAAGGGAGAGATGAGCAGACACTTCCATTTTTCCCTGCCATATGTCTTATTGCCCACAGCTACAGCTCAGGGAAAAAGATCTCCTAATGATGCCCGATTTGGACTCTTTCACAGCCTAAGTATTGTAAGCTTTTAACCTAATAAATTCACATTGTAAAAGTCAACCAATTTCTGATATATTGCTCCCAGCAGGTTTTAGCAAACTAAAACCATAGTGTCATCTTATTGTTGTTTTAATTTGTAATTCTATAATTACATATGATATTGAAAATCCTTTCATACCCTTATTGCCATCTATATATTTTCTTTGATGAGATGTCTGTTCAGATTACATTTTTAATTGGGTTGTTTGTTTTCTTCTTGTTGACATTTATGAGTTCTTTGTACATTTTGGATTCAAGTTGTTTACAGATATGTGTTTAGCAAATATCTTCTTTGAGTCTGTGGCTTGTCTTTTTATTCCTTTAACAATGTCTTTGGCAAAGCAGAAGTTTTTAATTTTAATGAAATCCAATTTATCTATTTTTTCTTTTGTGGATTATACATCTGGTGTTGTATCAAAAAGTCAGTGCCACATCCAAGTAACCTTGAATTTCTCAGATCTTCTCCTCTAAAAGTTTTATGGTTTTGTACTTTATCTTTAGACCTATGAACTACTTTATCATTCTGAATTATTTTTTCTGAAAGATATAGGCTCAGAGTCTAGAATTTTTCCATGTGGATATCCCAGGTGTTCCAGCATCACTTGTTGAAATGCCTATCCTTTCTCCACTGAATTCCATTTACTCTTTTGTCAAAGATTAGTTGGCTATATTTATGTGGGTCTAATTCTGGGCTCTCTATTATATTACATTGTTCTATTTGTCTATTCTTTCACCAATACCCAACTATCTTGATTATTGTAGCTTTATAATGTCTTGAAGATAGGTAGTGTCAGTCCTCTGACTTTGGGCTTCTTTAGTATTGTGACAGCTGTTTTGGTTCTTTTGCCTTTCCATATAAACTTAGAATCAGTTCACCAATATTCACAAAATAACATGCTGTGATTTTGATTTAGATTGGATTGAATCTATAGATGAAGTTGGAAAGAATGAATGTCTTAACAATATTGAGTCTTCTTAACCTTGAGCATGGAATAGCTTTCCATTTATTTAGCCCTTCTTTAATTTTTTTCATTGGTTTTATATTTTTCCTCATATAGATCTTGTACATATTTTTCTAGATTTATTTCAAAGTACTTCCTTTCTTGGTGCTATTCTAAATGGCATTGTGTTTTTACTTTCAAATCCCAATCATTCATTGCTGCTGTATAGAAAAGTAATCGACATTGTAAAATAACCTTGTTATTTGCAAACTGGTTATAATTGCTTATTAGTTCCAGGAATTTTTGTATAGATTATTTTGGGTTTTCTACATAGACAGTCCTGTTAGCAGTGAACACAGACATTTTATTATACATTTTATTTCATTTTATTATACATTTTATTTCATTTTCTTGTCTTATGGCATTAGCTAGGAATTCCAGAATGTTGAGTAAGAGCAATGAGAGGCAACCTACTTGCCTTTTTCCCATTCTTAGGGGAAAGCTCTAGTTTCTCAGCATTAAATATGATGTTATTTGTTAGTTTTTTTAGATGTTCTTATAAAGTTGAGGAAGTCCCCTCAATTTCCTAGTTTGCTGAGAGTTTCTATCATAAATGTGTGTTAGATTGTATCATATGCATTTTCTGTATCTATTGATATGATCATATGATTATATTTAGCTTGTTGATGTGATAAGTTTCCTTAATTCATTTTTGAATGTTAAACTCCTTTTGAAAGCCTGTGTAATTCTTTTTATACATTGCTGGTTTTGATTTGGTAGTATTGTGTTGAGAATTTTGCCTCTAACTTTTGAGAGATATTGGTCTCTAGATTTCCTATCCTGTCTTTAATGGGTTTTGATATTAAGATACTGATGACCTCATAGAATGAGTTAAGAAGTCTACACTCTGCAGCTGATTTCTGGAAGAGATAATGGAAAATTGGTGTCATTTTTTTCCCTAAAAAGTTTGGTAAAATTCATTAGTAAATCACCTGGGCCTGGTGTTTTTTATTTTGGAATGTTATTAATTATGATTCAATTTCTTTAATAAGTATATGCCCATTCACATTACCTATTTCTCCTTCTGTTATTTTTGGTAAATTGTGTGTCTCAAGTAATTGGTCCATTTCATCTGTCATCAAATGTGTTAGCATATAGTTCTGTTGTTCATAATAATCCTTTATTATCCTTTTAATGTCCGTTGGGATCAGTAGTGATGGTCCTGCTTTCATTTGTGATATTAATAATTTGTCTCCTCCCTTTTTTTCTGATTAGCCAGGCTAGAGGTTTAATAATTTTACCAGTTTTTAGTTTCATCAATTTTCTTTATTTTTTCCTGTTTTCTATTTCATTCATTTCTTTTCTCAATTTTATTGTTTATTTTCTTCTGGTTGCTTTAGGTTTATATTGTTCTTCTTGCTCTAGTTTCCTAAGATGATTAGTGACTTTAGATATTTCTTATTTTCCAATAATGTTTTCATACTATAAATTTCCCTGTAAGTATAGCTTTTGTTGCACCCCACACTTTCTCTCTCTCTCTTTTTTTTGGGGGGGTGGGGGGAATATTTTTGTATCCCATACATTCTGATAAAATGTTTTTTTTTTCATTTAATTCAAAATATTTTTTAAATTTATGTTTGAGATTTACTTCTTTGACTCATGTGTTAGTTATAAATATGAGGTTTTATCTCTAAATGTTTTTGTGTTTTCAGCTATTTTTATGTTACAGGTTTCCATTGTGGTCTGAGAGCATAATTTATATGATTTATATTATTTTCAAATTTTTAGATATATATTTGTGGCTGAGGATATGATCTATTTTGATTATTAGTCCATGGAAGCTTGAGAAGAATGTATATTCTGTTGTCATTGGATGAAGTATTCTAATAATATCAGTTAGATCCATTTGCTGCTCTTCAATTCAACTATATCCTTAATAATGTTTATGCTTGCTGTATCGGTCAAATACAGATAGAGGGATATCTCCAAATATAACAATAAATTCCTCTACTTCTCCTTAAAGTTCTCTCTTAGCAGAGCAATTGAACTTCCTTTAAAATATATCTTAGTGGTTGATCTAGAGTTTGCAACATACGTGATACCTAATGCTGTATAAGTCCACATTCAAATAACACCATACATTTCATGGATAGTGCAGATACCCAAAACAGAGAATGCCCAATTTCTCCCTCCAATCTTTTATACTATTGATGTCATTCATTTCATTTATCCACATGCAGTAATCACCTAATACATTGTTCCTATCATTATTTTGAACAGTCATCTATTTGATCAATTAAAAAAAAGAAAACTTAAAATATTTTATTTTACTTTCATTTTATCCTACTCTAATGCTCTTCTTTTTATTTAGATCTGAGTTTCTGAGCTATTTACTTTTCCTTCTTTCTGAGAAACTTCTTTTTAATATTTATTTTACAAGAGGGGTCCATTGTTGGCAAATTCTCTAGGTTTTTGTTTAACTGAGAAATGTTTTAATTTATCCTCCGATTTTGAAGGATAATTTCAATGTCTACAGAATTCCTAAGTAGGTCACTTTTTTTTTTTTAATTTTCACTACACTTTAAATATTTTACTCTGCCCTCTTTATACTTGAATGGTTTGTGAAGAGAAGTTCATCACAATTCTTGCACTTGTTCCTCTGTTGTTAAGGTGGTTCATTACCCCTAACTTCTTTCAAGATTTTCCTTTTCTGCAATTTGAATATGAAATACTTAGGTTTAGATATCTTTGGTATTTATCTTGCTTGTTGTTCTCTGAAATTTCTGGATCTGTGATTTGGTGTCTTTCATTAATTTTGCAAAATTTTCAGCTACTATTACTTCAAATATTTCTTTTTTTTTTTTCTTTCTCTTTCCCTTTAGACAGTTCTTATTACATATATGTTACATGCTTTGTAATTTTCCCACTTTCTTGAATGTTCCATTCTTTTTATTACATTTATTTTTCTCCTTGCATTTCATTTTGGGACATTGATTGTGACATCATTTCAAGCTCACTGATTCTTTCCTTGACCATGTCCAGTCTGCTGGTGAATGCATCAAAGGCATTCTTCATTTCTGTTAATGTTTTTAAAATTTTCTTTTGGTTCTTTCCTAGAACATAAATCTCTCTGTTTACATTACTAATCTGCTCTTGGCTGCTTTCTACTTTTGTCCCTTAGAAGCTTAGCATATTAATCATACTTATTTTAAATCTTGGTCTAATAATTACAAAATGTCTGTCTCATCTAAGTCTCATTCTCTTGTTTGCTTTAATCTCTTTAGACTGTGTTTTACCTTGTTTTTTAGCATACCTTGTAATTTTTTAGAAACCTGGAAAAAATGTATTAGGTAATAGAAACTGAAATAACTAAGTCTTTTACTGTGAGAATTTATGTTTATCTGTCTGGGAGTTAGGCTGTGTTTACTGGTTGCTGTAGCTCTAGGTATCTGAGGCTTCAATTTCCTCTAGAGTCCTTGATTTGTCTCCCCTATTGTCTTTGTGTTTCCCTAAATATTCATTCTTAAATATAGTTTGAGTCTTACAATTATTTTAAGCAGTTATATCCTGTTATTATACAGGAAACCTTTTGATGTGGTAGTAAGATATGAAGGAAAAGAAGTGTTTTATAATCCTATGATTAGTTATCATTTCTTTAGTAACCCTGTGACCCTGGTATGGGGGCTTCAAAGTGCTTCTCAGCTTTTTCCACCCTTAGTTGAGATAAGAAGACTAGAGGGGAAAGGAGTTGCCTATTTACTTTCATCAGTATGGTTGAAGATTTGTTAAATATTGTTTCCTGAGGGCAGGCAGAGAACAGAATGCTCTGGGCATAGTTCAAAATTGTTTCCATTTTACCCGGTATTATTTCAAAATGGTTACTTTTTTCTCCTCTTATTAGAAACATGAAGGTATTTTCTCCAGTCTTCACCTGAGAACCCGGTGGAGCTTCTGGATATAAAACCCATGAAAGTGTGGGTGACCCCTAAGACTGGGTTCTCAGAGAAATTGTTAGATATAAGTTTAGTAAGTAAATGCATGTAAAGTATACACACAGTGCAAGATACAGAATATGCAATATAGGTCTCTACTGTTATTGCCATGTTATAGTTTCTGTTTGGTAAGCAGAATTTTTCACTTAACAACATGTCCTGATATTACTTCAGTTCTTTGAATATCTTTCAAAGACTGTATTTAATGTTATAAAGCAGTCCATATGTCAATATCCTAATTTTATGCAGTCATCCACCAAAATGGAAATCCTATGGGACATTAAAGAGTTGAAAGGACACCATCAGACAGAAAAAGAGCAAAACCCAACAGAGCAATAAATAATCAAATATCATAATAGATGACAACAGATTTGAGAGCTGATTTACATCCAGATTTTATTTCTAATTTTGAATCATGAATTGGTAGAAACCTCCCATTTTTGATAATATCAGTTTTAATGACTTGTTTCAATGGTGATTATAAATTTCTAAATAAGACCCTCATGTATACTTACTATACATACTTTCCTATTAATTTGCTAAAATGGTTTGAATAAAAATCACTTTAACCTTTATGATTTTATACCACCAAAAGTAAAAAGAATGAAAAAAATGCTTTGTTTTGTAGTATGGAGAAAGTTTTGCTACAGCTCTAATATTCACCATCATCCAAAAAATATGAGAGAACTTTAAAAGCAAGAATTGTACTCCTGGGAAGCAGCTGTGGCTCAATCAGTAGGGCTCCCGTTTACCATATGGGAGGCCCCGGGTTCGGTTCCCGGGGCCTCCTGGTGAAGGCAAGCCCGCCCGCACGGCGTGGTTAGCTGACCCAGCGAGCACAAGCAGCAAGGGGGGGATAAATGAATAAATAAATTTAAAAAAAAAAAAAATCTTTAAAAAAAAAAAAAAAAAAAAGAATTGTACTCCTACTTGGTTAAATACCCTTAACACATAGTCAAAGGGCAGATATAACATTTTTTCATTGTTTACCAAAAAATTTAGTAGATAGTAAGTGTAGGACAGCATTCTCCAGTTGATTCAACCTTTAATTTTTTTAAAAAGACTTATTTTATTTATTTCTCCATCCCCCTCATTGTTTGCGCTTACTGTCAGCTCTCTGTGTCTGTTCATTGTGTGCTTGTATTCTTTTTAGGAGACACTGGGAACCAAAACCAGGACCTCCCATGTGGGAGGGAGGTACCCAATTGCTTGTGCCACCTCTACTCCCTGCTTGTTATGTCTCTCATTGTGTATCCTCATTGTGTCTCCCCATTGCATCATCCCATTCTGTCAGCTCACTGCACCAACCCATGGGTCTGTTCACTGTCTTTCTTGTTTTCTTTAGGAGGCACCAGGAAGTGAACCTATGACCTCTCATGTGATAAGGGGGCACTCAACTGCTTGAGCCACATCAACTTCCCACGATTCAACATTTAATTTTAATTTTTAATGAATAAACATTCCCATGGCAAATTTATGCTTATATAACTTCATTTTTCACATTTTAATTTACTTAATATCTGCACATTAGATGTATTCTTACCTGTACTAATCATGCTTTTAACTTTCCCTCACATCAAAGGATCTCAAGATGTATCAGCCATCTTCTGATGACATATATTCTGCTGAAATTCACCATCTCCATTCCTAGAACATTTTTTAAGTCTGGTTCCATATGTACCCTAACACTTGTGCAATTTTTTTTTTTCCTATGCTTTCAATTCTGACTATGAAGTGGTGAAAACTGAAAAAGGTATCATGGGAGATGTGGAATTGGCATTAATCAATTTAACTTTTCTTGGAGGGGTGAATCTAAGTGAGGCACTGATAAACTAAGTTACCACAGTACTGTACCTGAGAGACTAATTTCTAGTGGAGTTTTTTTGAAAAAGAAGACAAAATAACTAAATTTAACTTTGATTGTCAACAAAACACGAATTGAATTTCTTGTGTCACAGCACTTGAAAATCTCCCTGTTGGGCTTTAAACTAGCATCCACCATTATTGAGGGATAAGTTTCAATTTATAAGCTATACTCTCTTGCCATTAAAAGAAATATGAGTTATACAAAATATTTACAAGTTCCATCTAATACAGAAATATCATACTGGGAACATAAAACCTTCTCTTTGCCTTCAAATAATCTTTAGTCTCAAGACCAACCCTTTTTTGCTAAAACAAAAGACCACCTTCTTGATCATAATGTATGTCTGCCTCATACTGTAACCCAAAGTTAGCTTGATTAGCACTATGATCCTTAGCATATTAGAATTACCCCCTCAATATGTTCATTTTTATCTAATAGTCCCAGCTTTAGTTTGATCTGTCAACCATTTCCTATTTACAGAGATATTGTGGAGAAAAATAGAAATCTAAATTGAACTTGTGATTTCTTCCCCCATCAATTGGAAATTAAGTTGAATAAGAGCAACCTTCCTGACAAAAACACTTCACATTATGGGCAAAATAAAAAATATGTATTTGAAAGCATTATAATAATAAAGATTTGAAGGGTTGTGAATCTGAAGAGAAGAAACTCTTGAAGAGGTGAGTACTACATGCAATACTGCTTTTCCTCTGGAGTAGGATGCTTCACCATAGTGCTATTGACATTTTGGACTAAATGATTCTTTGTTGTGGTGAGTAGTCCTATGCATTACAGTATACTTAAAAACATCCTTAGTGGGAAGCGGCTGTGGCTCAATCAGTAGGGCTCCCGTTTACCATATGGGAGGCCCCGGGTTCGGTTCCCGGGGCCTCCTGGTGAAGGCAGGCCCGCCCGCACGGTGTGGTTGGCTGGCCCAGCGAGCACAAGCAGCAAGGGGGGGATAAATGAATAAATAAATAAATCTTTAAAATATATATATATATATATCCTTAGTCTTTACCCACTAGAGGCAAGTAGCATTATGTCAGTTTGACAACCAAAATATCTCTAAGCATTGCCAAATGTCCCTTTGGGTGTCAAAATCACCCTCAGTTTAAAACTACTGACTTAAAAGCATTTGAAGATTTAAGAGAAACATCTAAGAAGATGGACAGAACTTTTGTCTGTTTCTTGGTGTTAGGGCACAAACATTGCTGTTCAGGTCACTCAAAGATGAGATATCAGGCTAGACCCCTAAAAAGTCAATACAAAACAGTAAGGTGTACCAGAAATAAAGAAATTCATTTAGGTTTGAAGCCAAACTTTGAATTAGCTTAATCCCAGATTCAATTAAGATCATCTATCATAGTCATAATTGCCTAACACAGTCAAAGATTCATCCTCTCTGGGGAAAATAATAGCCAGAGCCTCAAACTATGTCAAAAACTCTTGCATACAATATATGATATTTGATTTTTTTGAAAGGCATGAAAGAAGGTAGTAATTTCCCAAATGCTAAGAGTTTTAAAAACACCCAACAAACTCACAAAATTTATATGTATTGGCTTAACAGATACAAGCACAAAAATCATGTATAAGAAGTTAAATTACAGGATGGGTAATAGGAAAGAACTGATGAAAAATAAAATTAAGAATGAAATATATGGATTTAACAGCAGATTAGACACTGTGGAAAGAAGTATTATTGAAGAGGAAGACAAGTCAAAAACACACAGATGAAGCACAGAGAGAGGAGATGAAAATTTCAGAAAATGGCAAATTTCATAGCTATGTTGAAAAAATCTAATACATGTACAACTGGAGTACTAGAATCAGAGGAGAGATGATGAAACAGAAGCAATATTTGAAGATGTAGTGTCTTAGAATTTTCCAAAGTTGATGAGAGGCATCAAAATGTAGATGCCAAAAGCCTTAAAACTGCAATGAGTATAAACAGGAAGAAATCTGCACCATATCTCATCCTAGAATGCTGCTGAAAGCTAAAGACGAAGTTAAAACCTTAAAATCACCTGGGGAAAAGAGAAATTTGAAAAATGGAACACTAAAACAGGAAGTTCATTTTCCACCTTAAACAATGGAAGCTAGAAGTCAATGGAACAATATTTTCTGCCACCTTCCAACTCTGTATCCAGTGAAAATATCCTTCAGATTTGAAGACAAAAATTTTTCAGTTAAAAAATAGAAATATTTGTTATCTATATAACTGCACTGAAAGTGATATTTTAAGATATTCATTAGGCAGAAAGTGATACTTGATAGAACATTGGGAATTAAAGAAGGAATATAGAACAATAGAAATCATAAGTATTTTATTAAATCTAGATGAAATAACTGTATACAATATGATAATAATTAAGTTTGTGTGGCATAAAGCAAATTTGGAAATAAACTACATGTCAACAATTTCCAAAAAACCAGGAGAAAATTCTAAATGTTGTGAGTGTTGCAATTTCCTTATATTAGACTGGAAATGTAAATGTATTAATTCATACTACGTGTATGTGATAATCTGTAACCATTAAAGGAATAGTAAAAGAACGTATTACTAACAAGTCAGTAGAGTCAGAAAATGGAAAAATAAAACACTAACTCATCAAAAAGTAGGTAAGTAAAGGAGATAAAATGTAAACCAAAAAAAAAAAAAAATCAGGCTGGAAAAATTTATAGGAAGATGGTAAAGGTACATTTAACATATCAGTACTTACATTAACTATAAACTGACCTTGCCATTATTCAAAAATATTTATCAAGCACCTATTTTGTAACAGTTATTCTATGCCTATTAGACACTGATTCTCCTGGGTGATTATGTACTACAGATAGGTGTAAATTCTCCAGCTATGGCTATGTTGTAGGCATTGTAATAGTTTAAATAATTCCTTAAAGAGGTCTCATTTGGAGATATAAGCATATTTTTGTCTTCATTTCAATCTAAATTACTCTTGACAGGTATACCAACAAAAACTTTTTATTATTTTTTTTAAAGAAACTTTAGATTACATAAATGTTACATTGAAAATATAGGGGATTCCCATAAACCTCATCACCTCCCCCTCCCACACTTTTCCCCATTAACAACATCTTTCATTGGTGTGGTACATTTGTTATAATTGATGAACACATATTGAAGTACCGACTGTTGTTTACATTATGATTTACACTTTGTACAGCACAATTTCATAGGTTTTGACAAAATGTATAATGGCCTGTATCCATAATTGCAAGATCATGCAGATCAATTCCAATGCCTTTATATCAATGTTACTAGCTCTTCCATTACTAGAATAATAATGTCTACCTTCGTCTAAACTTGCAATCCTTCCTTGTGTTTGTTCATTCCTCAATCTAGGGGATTGGGGGATAGTGATGTCCATTCTGCTTCCAATTGAGAGGGGACAGATGGGTGGAACTGTCTTGCTTGCAGTTGTAGATAATGTTTTTCAGGATGGGCATTATCCACCTTCATCTTTATGTTAGTTGTCCTGGATGAGTCTGATGAATTGGAGGGTAGGTGTTGACTGCAACTCTGCTGAGATTCAGCGCTCAACAGGCATATGAACAGCCAGAAAATTTAAATATCAAGGACACATATTTAATGGGTATAGTGCTAATAATAGGTTCAAATAAAAGGTACAGAAGAGCCATGTGTAGGGAAATTATAAATGAGTCCACTCCAATACTTTGGGCACATAGGATATCATATTTTCCAAGGTAAGCTCCACTGACAGGGTGCTGAATTTCTGGAGTAATCTGCTTTGTCTAAAGTATCCAGATGTCTCTAGGGCTCTCAAGAACCCCCCTGTTTACTGTGGCACACTGTTTACTGTGGCAGTCAGTGAGATCTGCCTAAGACATGCATAGGCATAACCTCTCGAATGACCTCCCAACTCACTTTGAAATCTCTTAGCTAGAAAAACTCATTTGTATTTAATATTTCCCCCTTTTGGTCAAGGTCTTTTTCCAAAAACATCACTAGTTGGTTCTTGGTAATAATCCGTCAGTGCCAAGGAGGCTTATCCCTGAGAGTCAAGTCCCATGCTGGGGGGAAGGTAGTGACTTTAAATACTGAATTTGGCTTAGAGAAAGGGCACATTTGAGCAACAATGAGGCTTTCAGGAGGTAACTTGTAGGCAATATATAATACTAGGCTAAGTTTCAATTTCAGAAGAGCAAGGCTCATAAGTGCAACCATCAATATCAAGGGCCTGATGTATGGTTCTGTACTTCTTTGCTAGGTACTGCCCATATACTCTAGGGATCTTGCCACTCTATTAGAGAATGTAGCAGGACTACACAGGATGGGAATTCAATATGCTTTCAGTTATTGTGTGGGTCTCCACCCACCAGGACAACACCCCACTACCTTATGAACACATTCATATTCTTTAGAGACATGCCTCAGGGGTACCCATCCCCACACATCCCCCTACCACTGACACACTGCTCCAGTGATCCTCCCCTGCCACAGTTGTGACTTCTGCAATCCAAAACCTCCCAAAAAACAAACCACAAAAAATAAATAAATAAAAATAATACAAAATACAAAATATATATAAATAAATAAAAATTAAAAGAATCTTTCATTCCTGTAGGATCTATTAATTTTTATATACAGTGACAATTTGCTCTGTTTGTTCCACCAGTATCTTATTTTTTTTTTCACTTTGTTCTCAATGAAGCTTTAGGTAACAGAAAAGTCACATAGAAACTATAGAGGATTCCCATATACCCCATCCCCTCCCACTCTCACATATCACCCTGTTAATAATATCTTAGATGAGTATGCTACATTTGTTACAATTGATGAATGTGTATTGAAGCTTTGCCACTAACCATGGCCAATGGCTTACATTTTGGATCACATTTTGGTTACATTTTGGTTTGTATCACACACTTTTATAAGTTCTAACAAAATGCATAATGGCCTGTATCCATCATTGCAAGATAATACAGAACAGTTCCAATGCCCTAAAAATGCCCATGTCCTATCCATTCTTTCCTTCCCCCTCAGAACCCATGGTAACCACTAGGTTGCAATTTTAAAAAAAATAGCATTCATAGTTATATGCATTAATATTGAGGGCTTGACATACTGGTCCATCTTCTTCCATTAGGCTCTACCTATGTTCTCAAAAGACTTTTGTCCCTCTATTTGAGAAATTACCAGGACTCCACCAGATGGGAGCTTAATATTTTCTTGTTTATTGTGTGCATCTCTACCCACTGAGAACACCCTATGACAAGATGAACATTTTCATATTCTATAGAATCATACCTGATTTACCCTTTCCCTTATAACACCCCACCCCTGACATCTGACACCAGTAACCCTTCCTTGCCATATTTGTTAAAAGAACATTCCCACAATTGTAGTTTTAACCACAAACCTACAAGTTCCCATAGTTCACCTGTTCCTTCGTCCAGCCTTCCCCCCAGTTCCATGGGTAGTCCATCCCAAAACTCCCACCCTGCTCACCCTCACATTCCAGCACCGTTGGCCCCATTCACATTGCTGCACCACTATCACTCTCATCCACTGCCAAACCGCCCACTTCCACCTTATCATGGGTTTTGCCCATATTGAGCATCAGCTCACCAACATCTACTCTCTTTATTTATGTCTCATGATAACCTATCTTCCAGACTGTAGCTCTGAGTCTGCTCAAATTGCTTAGGTCATATCAATAAGGTCATGCAATATTTGTCCTTTAGTGACTGGCTTACTTCGCTCAATAAAATGTCTTGAGGATTCATCCATGTTGTCCTGTGTGTCAATACTTCGTTCCTTCTTACAGCTGAGTAATATTTCATTGTGTGTATATACCACAATTTTCTTATCCATTCTTCTGCGGATGTCTTTGGCATGTCAGTAGGACATTGAGTCCCCACCCCCTTGGTGGGCAGGGACTCACAGAGAAACCACACCACAGAGAAGGGAGGTTGGAGTTTTGATATTGGAGCCCCAGGAAGTAAATACACGAGAAGCAGATATTTGAGGAAACAGAGAAGGCTCCATTAGATGATGGCAGAGGCCCTGGGAAGAGAGACAAGCCATTTGCCTCATAAGTTGCAGCTGCAGAGACTAGAGCCTTGAGTAGCTGTGTCCAGAGCACAATGAGCCCCAGGAGAGCAACTAGACATATCCCAAGCTACAGCTGACATTGGAAGAAGCTGGGACCACAGAGTCTTCAGAGGAAGAGGGAGGCTGAACTCTTGCAGACATCAGCAGCCATCTTGCTCCAACACATGGCAATAGACTTTGGTGAGGGAAGCAACTTATGCTTTATGGCCTGTTAACTGTAAGCTTCTACCCCTTTGGCTAATACAGCATACAATTTTTCAAAGCATACTCTATTGTAATTATTTCTGTGGGATCAGTGGTGATATCTCCTCCCTTTTTTTATTTACTGTATTTGCATCTTCTCTCTTTTTTCTTTGTTACTCTAGCTAAGGGCTGGTCAATTTCATTAATCTTCGAGAACTAGCTTTTGGTTTTGTTAATTTTTCTAGTTTTTTTTCTCAATTCCATTTAGCTCTGCTCTAATCTTTGTTATTTCCTTCTTTCTGCTTGCTTTGGGGTTAGTTTGTTGTTCTTTTTCTAGTTCCTCCATGTGTGCAGTTAAATCTTTTATTTTAACTTTCTTCTTTTTTATTATAAGCATTGAGGGCTATAAATTTCCCTCTCAGCACTGCTTTAGCTGTATCCCATATGTTTTGACATGCTGTGCTCTCATTTTCCTTCATTTCTTGGTAGTTACTGATTTATTTTGCAGTTTCATCCTTCATACACTGATTATCTAAGAGTGTGATGCTTAACTTCCAAATCTTTGTGCCTATTCTGTTCTCTGTCCCTTATTAATTTCTAACTTAATTCCATTGTGGTCAGAGAAATTACTTTGTGTAATTTCACTGTTTCTGAATTCTTTGAGAGTTGTTCTGTGACCTAGGTCTATCCTGGAGAAAGTTCCATGTACACTAGAGAAGAATGTATGCCCTGCTGTATTGGGGTGTAAAGTTCTGTATATGTCTATTAGGTCTAGATCCTCTAGCATATTATTCAAGTTCTCTGTTTCTTTATTGTCAAGATTTTCTGTCTAATGATGATAATGGTGTATTAAAGTCCCCCACTAAAACTGTAGAGGCATCTATTTCTCCACTTAATTTTTCTAATGTTTGCCTCACATATTTTGAGGCACCGTGGTTTGGTTCATAAATGTTTATGATTGTTCTTTCCTCTTGATGGAAAATCCCTTTTATTAATATATAGTGTACTCTTTGTCTCTTATAAAAGTTTTGCATTTAAAGTCTATTTTGTCCAACATTAGTATAGCTTCGCTTGCCCTTTTTGGTTATTGTTTGCATGTAAGATCATTTTCCAGCCATTCACTTGCAACCTCCTTGTGCCCCTAGGTCTAAGATGAGTTTCTTGTAGACAGCATATAGATGGGTCACACTTCCTTATCCATTCTGTCAATCTGTATCTTTTAAAAAATGTATTGGAGTATATCACTCACACATGGACATACATAAACAATAAGTGTATAGTAATAGTTATAAACTTACAAAACAAGCATACATAACATCATACATACCTCACCCTACCACCAATACCTTGCATTGCTGTGAAACATTTAACTAATGATTATAGAGTATCTTCAAAATATTACTACTAACCAAAGTATTTTCCCCCAACCCACCCTATAATTATTTTTATATCATTTATACATGAACATACATAAACAATAAGTGTATAGTAAAAGTTTGTGAACTTACAAAGCAAACATTCATAACATCATACAGCAATCCCATACATCAACCCTCCACCAACACCTTGCATTGTCATGAGACATTTGTTACATTTTATAAAGAATATTGCCAAATCTTACTACTAATTATAGTCTTTATCTTTACATTTGGTGTATTTTCCCCCAACCCACCCTATTATTATTTTTAAATATATTTTTATGGCAGAAGTTGTGAACTTACAAAACAATCATGCACATGTGCAGAATTCCCAAACAACACCCCTCCATCAACACACCACACCCTGGTGGAACATTTTTTTACAGATTATGAGATAATATCATCTGATTATTACCAGGTCCACAGCGTACATTTGGCACACACTCTTCACACTGCCCCATTATCAACACAGTACATCTTTGGCATAGATGCAAGAATATTACATTATTACTGTTAACCACAGTCCATATGTCACTCCAGTTGTATTTTCCCTATTCCTATCCACATTCCCATCACCCTGCAATATGATTGTACATCTACTCTAGCTCACAAAGGACACTCTTGCATCTGTACCATCAACCATTATTCTCACCCACCTCTGGGTTTACTGTGTTATTCAGTACCTAGATTATTCTCTAGTTTTCTGTCAATTGGCATTTACATTCCTAGACTACCATTTTCAGCCACACTCCCATTTAGAAAAGAGCTGTTACTCACTATAATGTGTTACCATCAACTCTGTACATTTCTACACTTTTACAATAAAGCTAATTAAAACTTCTACGTACATTAAATATCAGTAATCCATCTCAGTCCTCCTCTTATCTTCTTTAAGAATCTACCACCTACCACCTTGAAAATATTTTCCTACATTTTCTTCTAGAAGCTTTATGATTCTTGCTTTTATATTTAGGTATTTGATTCATTTGGAGTTAATTTTTTTATAGGGTGTGAGATAGGGGTCCTCATTCCTTCTTTTGCTATGGATATCCAGTTTTCTCAGCACCATTTGTTGAATGGACTGTTCTGCCCGAGCTGGTTGGGTTTGACAGGCTAGTCAAAAATCACTTGACCATAGATGTGAGGGTCTGTTTTTTAACAGTCAATTCGGTTCCATTGGTCTATGTGTCTGTCTTTATGCCAGTACCATGCTGTTTTTATCACTGTAGCTAAGTTAATATGACTTAAAGTCTGGAAATGAGAGTCTTCTAACTTCACTTTTGTTTTTAAGATGTTTCTGGCTATTCAGAATCCCTTACCCTTCCAAATAAATTTGTTAATCATGTTTTCCATTTATTTCAAAAATGCTGATGGAATTTGTTTCGAGATTGCATTGAATCTGTATATCAATTTGAGTAGAATTAACATCGTAATGATATTTAGTTTCTCAATCCATGAGCATGGAATGTTCTTCCAATTATTTAGGTCTTTTTTAAATTTCTTTTAACAATGAATTTTAGTTTTCTGAATACAAGTGCTTTAAATCATTGGTTTATTCCTGAATATTTGGGTTTTTCTGTCATATTTTATTTTCACCACTCTTTTGACACTTTTAGTTACTTTTATTGATATAATCTTCATTTCTAGACTCTCTTCCATTCCTCTCTCTCCTTTCTTTTCTTTTCAAGCTGTAGCACATCCTTTAGTATTTCCTGCAAAGCAGGTCTCTTGGTTACAGACTCTCACTTTCTGTTTATCTGTGAATATTCTAAACTCGCCCTCATTTTTGAAAGACAATCTTGCCAGATATAAGATTCTTGGCTGGAAGTTTTTCTCTTGCAGTATCTTAAATATATCATACCACTGTCTTCTTGCCTCCTTGGTTTCTGGTGAGAAATCAGCACTTAATCTTATTGGGTATCTCATATATTATGCATTGCTTTTCTCTTGCTGCTCTCAGAATTCTCTCTTTGTCTTTGGCCTTTGACATTCTGATTAGGATGTGTCTATTAGGATTTTTTCAGATGGAAGTACGTTGTGCTTCTTGGACATGGATTTCTATGTCCTTCAATAGGTTTGGGAAATTTTCTACCATTATTTCTTCAGATATTCCTTCTGCCCCCTTTCCCTTCTCTTCTCTGTCTGGGACACCCATGACACATATGTTTTCATGTTTCTTGCTGTCCTTTAGTTCCCTAAGACCTTGTTCAAGTTTTTCCAATATTTTCTTCATTTGTTCTTTTGTGTGTTCCCTTTCAGAGGCAATTTCTTCACACTCACCAATCCTTTCTTCTGCCTCATCAAACCTGCTATTATATGATTCCAGTGTATTTTCAATTTCATTTATTGCACCTTTCATTCCCCTAGATATGCTATTTTTCTATGTATGCTTTCAAATTCTTCTTTGTGCTCCTCCAATGCTTCTTGATATCCTTGATTTCTTTAGCCATCTCATTGACTATATTTAGGAGATTTGTTTGAATATCTATGATTAATTGTCTCAACTCCTCTATGCCATCTGGAGGCTTATCTTGTTCCTTTAACTTGGCCATATCTTCCTGTTTCTTGGTGTGGATTGTAGGTTTTTTTGTTGTTGTCTTGGCATCTGGCTTCCTAGAGTATTTATTCTGGGTATAGTTTTTCTCTTTAGTTTAGGGCTTCCTGTCCTTCTCCCTTGCTGGTTGTGTTAGGAGCCAAGGATGTAGTTGGTGCTATAAGCTGCGGAGGCTCAAGCTGCCCTCATTGCCCCAAGGACCAATGAAGTTTCTCCAAACTTTCTCCTTTGCTGAGGTAGAGACAGAGCCACAGCTGTGTGGAATATTGTACATAAATAGGGAAACCTTTTACATGCATTTCTATTGTTTTCTGGGTATCTGTTTTGCGAGCCAGAGAAGATAAAAATCCCTTGATTCAATAAAAAATATTTTCAAAATTTATTATTAAATGCCATTTTATTACAAAAAGTTTTGTTTGGGAATACTTAAATTCAAGAAAGATCCTTGGGCAAAGTTGCCAAAATTTTGTGAATGTAGATTTATTTATTTTTTAAGTGTTTGTTTGTAGGAAGAGTAGTCTTCTTTCATAATCTTATTTTCACTTCTTTCAAAGAAGTCAGTTTATACATAGAATCATTTGCCAGGAGCTTTGATAAATTGCGTTTAGGAATTAACAGTTATAAAAGAATTGCAAGACTCAGTGACTGTTAAACAAAGAGAATTTCTAAAGGGACACCGTTTCAAAGCTAGAACTTGTTTCAGGAGAGAGATTTCCCAACCTGGTGAGTGAGAATGAATTAACATCCAAATAACCCTTCCCTTCCAAAAACTACTAGCTTTAATTTGGCTTTATAAATTACTAGGTTTAGGGAGGCATTAAATATATTTCTCTAGGAAGTCTGGATGGATCATGTCTTCTTTGTTCTTACCTATAAAAATCCACAAGTAGAAGTCAGTGTCTAGAAATTCTTATGAATTTGGAACTATTCTAAAGAATGAAATGAGTAAGATATGTGTGTGTGTTTAATCTGAAGCTTCCCATAAAGCAGATTTGTATCTTCAAGTCAGTTCAGATTTTTTTTAAAAGTGTTCTTTTTCATTTTCTTAACTGAAGCATCTCGCAAACATCTCAAAATAGCCTGATTTATGTCCTCAAAGCAGGTCAGAATCAAAGAAATCTGAAGAAAAGTGAGTTGATGTCAAGTCAATTATAAACACAAAGTTACATTCATATTCAGTAGTGCACCATGGTCAACTAAGATTCTTTCCCAGTATTGTTAAAATTCTTAGGTAGAAAAGTAGATGGAAATTAAGTGATTTACCAATGATCTCCCAGCAAATTAGCAATGCAATATTCAGTTATTTTTAGCCTTCCAGTCTTTAAATCAAATTGATTTCTAAATGTTTTCTGTTAAAGGCACAGGTATTTTTGGAAGAAAAATTTTAAAATACATAAAAGGATAAAGAAAGAAATGTGAAATTAATCTGGTTCCCACTACCCACATATGTACCTTTTACATTTACATTAATATTCCCTCAGTCCTTTATTCTCTTTGCTGTCTTTGTTCTTCCAAATACTTCTCTATTTACTAGTTTATTTTTTATCTTAGAATTTACCAAAATATATTCTATTCCATATTGTTGGAAATTTTTACAATTTCCAAATTTTACTCCCATAAATAACCCTGCATTGACCATACAAATATAAGAAAAGAACAGATAACAATCTTAATATTTTCCTTAGAAAAATCTAGAACTAAAATTACCAGGACAGTGGATGTGAGCATTATTAATGTTCACTATATCAATTACCATTCAGAAATGGTGCATCATTTCCCTTTTCCAGCAGACTACAGAAACAGCCATTTCACTGTACCTTGACTAATATGCAGTGTTTTTCTGAAAGTCTTTTCTATTTTGTCTAGCAAAAGTATAGTTATATTGGCATTCTAATTTGTCTTTCTTCCATGATTTTAAGGAAAAGGCTATTTGTATTTCTTCTCTCATGATTATCTGGACTGCCTGTCTATAAGTTATATGTCAAGCTTAGCTTTCTAAGTTATGCATGTTTTCAATTAATTTTCTGTACAGGGAGAATGACAGAGACTACATCAAGTTATGCTAGCAAATGTCACTTTTAAACTGCTAGGCCTGGTAGATAGCAGCAGAATGAGCAATGCAATTAGAAATAAAAATGAATTTTCAAGATGTGAATATTAAGTATTGATATATTTCAGTGCAAACATATGGCAGAATAAACTTCGTTGGCTGTCTTTAAAAAGAGTAAATGGTTAAGAGGTTTTTCAACAGGGTGGAATAAGTGAATATTCAGGTACTTTTAAACTTCTATGTGTTGTCATTCTCTGTAATAACAATAGCAACTGAGCATTTTCTAGTCCTCAGCTTCCATATTCATAAATCTGAGTGATCATGTTTTTCTGGTCTCCTTTACAGCATCTTTGTTGGTATAAAAGATGATAATTTTGTGTGATAAAGTTCTTGACAAATATAAAATATTGGCTTTGAATGTGTTATTTCTTTTATTTTGTTTATGGTTAGGAAAAGAGATACTTCACACAAGCTAAATCAAGTAAAGCATTTTTTTTTTTTAATTCTCTGCTATCCCTGCTGCTTGTGCTCACTGTCTCCTTTCTGTGTCCATTTGCTGCACATTTCTTCTATCTGCTTGTCTCCCTTTGTTGCTTCATCTTGCTGCACCAGCTCTCTCCAGGGGCACGGGCCAGCTTGCCCTCACCAGGAAGCCCCGGGAGCCCAACCACTTGAGCCACATCCACTTCCTCCAAGTAAAGGGGTTTTTAAGTAAATCAGTAGAAGGATTGTAAGGTTATTATAAGGAAAGCAGTAAAGGGGACAGAATCACACTGACATCTGAAAATGTAAAACAAACAAGTCTGGGACTTATAGAGACTGAAGCTGAGAATGATTCAGTCTGTATTGTCTTGCAGTAGTTTTCTATTAGCCTTTTAAGATGGGAGTGAAAGACTTGAAATTCCCCACTTTGTAACAGTCACAATTGAACTATAGATCCTATTCCTCCTTGGTGATCAGGATCAATCATCTGTTCTAACACAAAACTACTGCTCCAATTTCCCTACTGTCATGAGGAAACATATAATGCATGTATAATTGTCAATATTTGACATATTCCTTTTTATTGTGTATTTTTAGTGTTAACAGAACTTACAGTGCTTACAGTTTTGTATACTGCATTTTTACTAAATATTCCATCATCATTATTTTTATATTGTTAAAATTATTTGGCATATATTATCAATGATTACATAATACTTTCTTTATGTTTATCCTGTTTGTTGTTCTCTGAGCTTCCTGGGTGTGCATATTCATGTCTTTTGCTAAGTTTGGGGAGTTATGTCATTATTTCTCTGAGTATTCCTTCTGCCCCTTTCTTGCTTCTTCTGGCTCCCATAATGCAAATATTGGTGTGCTTGATGGTGCCCCAGAGGTATTTTAGGCTATTTTTGCTTTTAATGTTTTTAATTTTCTTTTTCTTATCAGCCTGACTCATTTAAAGTGTCTTTTCTTCAAGTTCACCGCTTCTTCTTTCTGCCAGCTCCAATCTTCTCTTGAATCCCTCCTAGACATTTTCATTTGAGTTATTGTGGTCTTCAACTTCAGTAGTTCTGTTTGGTACCTTTTTAAAATTTTTGTCTCTACTAAGACTCTCATTTTGCTCAGTCATCATTTTCCTGTACCTTTAGCTCTTTCTCTGTATTCCCTTCATCTCCTTGAGCATTTGTAAGATCTTTTTTTAAATTCTCTGTTTGGTATTTCTACATTCTCATTTTGATCATTGGTGGTTTCTGAAATGTATCTTTTTCCTTTGGATGGGTCATCATTTCCTGTCTCTTTGTCTTGTACTCTTTTTGCACACTGTAAATTTTAATATTTGAAATGTTATCTTTGGGATCTATTCCCTGAGATATCTGTTTCTTGGTTTTGTAACCAGCTGATAATAAGACAGAGATTTCTTTGAGCTTCAGCCCTCCTGTCGGTAATGTCTGACCAAGGTGAATGCAGTGTGTAGGATTTTCCCTATCTTTCTGTGCCTCTGTCTTGTCCTGGATTTTTGCTTGTTAGTTGTTTAGGAGTCCCCATCTTTACAGGGGTTTGGTTGCCCACTCTGTTTCCCAGGAGACAGACCTCCCACTCCCAGGTGTTTGAAGCCAGCAGGCCCTTGTCCCAGACTGTCTGCCTCTATAGTTTTTTATACTCTTTTCATTGTCTCATGCTGCTTTTGCCTGAAGGGCAAATTCTAGGAGTTGGGGGACACTGGAGAGGAATTCCCAAGTCAGCCTTCCCAATCCAACCCAAACAGAACCAGGGACCCATGAAGGGGGTGTTGACCAGCTCCACAGTGACCTGGGGAATGGATCAGAAAGGGAGCCAAGAGTTTCTCCAATGGCTTCCCAAAGCTGAGCTTTGCCTGCCCAGTAAATGCTGTCCTTGCCTAGTGTCTGTAAGTCTCCATTGCCACCATCCCTGTCTGGGCTGAGTTGAAACAATAGATCCCACCAACCTCATTCAGCAAGGCTTGAAACAATGGCTGCCAACATCTTTGTCCAGGGCAGGATTGAAAGAGCCAGGCCCACAGTGATCCAAATTCGCTAATCAAAAACTGTGATCAGTGACTGGCCATGCCCACCCCTGTTCTTTGGGGAAAAGATTTTTATGTCCCTTTCTATCACCAATGATCTAACCAGGACCTGGACACACAGCAGCCTGTCGCTAGAATGGGTGATGGGCACTGGTAGCCACTGCTTAGAGAGAGCAATTTACTGTTCTTTACAATAGTTTATCAGCTTCTTCCTTCTGCTCTTCCCTGGATTCTTCTGGCCTCCAAAGTTTCAAAATAACTATTTCAGGCATTCCCTGCCTGTTTAGTAGTTGTTTTGGTGGAAGGACTGATTACTGGTGCTCACTACTCTGCCATCTTCCCACAATCCTCCAAGCAACTCTTATTTTTTTTAATTGTATGGAATGAAGTGATTTGCATACAGTGGTTTTGACTATGTATCTTATATAACTTTTATATTTCAGCTACAATTTTGGTATCTTTACCTAGCAAAATGCAAAAGTCTCAAAAACTATAGTTCTCATATATTTCAATCTTTAAACATTCTCCACTGGAAATTAATAATTCATTACTAAGCACATAAAGGAGTGTGTCTCTGTGTCTGCATGTATGTGTGCCTGCTTCACTTCCAAGACCCTCACATAAGAATGTCTTGGAATGCACACTATAGAAGGTCATTCAGCAATGTTTGCAAATACAGGTGCCACATTTATGCTGTGTTTGATTTCAGATGCATTTTGATCCATGATACTGTAGCTTTCCAAGTAAAGCCCAAGGTCATTTCCAAGAAAGTAATGGTTAATCTAGGAAATAAGTAGTTTAAAAAATCCTACACATCTATACAAGTTGAGTTAAGCACCACTTTTGAAAGCAAGGAGAATTGCATTTGTCTAGAATGTAAAACCTAAGTTTTGATAAAGAATCCAGCAATGAAGCTGAAAGGCAGAGGGATAAAAGGAACAGGGTATTATTAATGCGCTTATCACTCCTTAGGTCTGTGCAGTTCAATGACAGTTTCAGAAGGATGTACTGATAAAGGATTTGCCTGTAGTTTGACACAGTATGTGGTTGTTCCAGTAAGCCTGTTGGAGAACAAAGAAAGTTATGACACTTCAAAAGCTTGAATAGATGAATGACAGCTTTGGCCAAGTGGCAGCCTTTCCTTCAAGTTTTTGTTATAAATAAATACACACACATGCGTGCACACAAATGTATGTAGGTATATACATGTGTGTTTGTGTATTTTTTTCACAACTTACTCTGGTAATACCAGAGCTGTAATCTAAATTACTGACTTAATTCTAGAAACATCCTAAATGTTCAGGAAAATTTCACTGTTTCACCTCATTAAAGATTTTAAATTTACTGAATGATAAAGTATGCTCAAGGAAATTTTTCAAATAATCCATTTCAAAAAAAGTGTGTAGGATAGGGGGAGTGAGAATACTTTTTAAATTAATTTCTTGATTTAAATACAGTAAATGCAGCAGTTCAAACATTCATATGTATTAAAAATATATATGATTAAAATTGGAATTAGCTTTCCTCCTCTCTCCAGAACCACAATAATTCGCCTAAGAAGCAACCATTTTTATCACATTCTTTGTACCTTTCTAGAAATGTTGTGTATTTAGCAAAAACTCTCCCTCTCTCTCTATCTTGCTGTATGTTCGTATGCATGTATGTGTGTGCATGCAAGAGTCAGTGTGTTTATAAACAAATGCACACAAACATGCAAATCTTTTAATAAAACATATAGAAACATATATGCAGTGTTCTGCAACTTGTTTTTTCCATATTATAAAAATTAGTAACATTTCAATATTTTCACGCATGGATCAAAATTCATTAATTTTAACAGTTCTAAAGGAATCCAAGGTATTTAGCAAAAATATATTTAACTTGTTACATTTTCAAAACTACTTAAGTTGATTCCATACATTCATTCTTAGAGCAATGGTGCAAAATCAGGATGCTAGTAATAATTATTTCATATAGCCACTGTGAGGATTATTTAAAATTGTGTGTGTGCTTAATACAGATTAATACAGTGGCAATCTATTATCACTCAATAAATATTGTTTTAATACCAGTCTTAAATTGATCAATATGAATGTCCAGACAATTTACGTGCTTCAGTTTTTCTCTCAGATATCATTGGAAATAAAACGTGAAGCTATATCACATATCTTTGGAAAAATAGCTCATTTTATATTTGAGGGAGGGTTTTTTAAGAACCCTCCCTCAAAGCCCAATGTCTGTCAACTAAATTTCTGAGCATAGCTCCCTAATGTAATAAGCAACTCAAGGCTTGAGCACCAGCCACTGTTCCTATCTCTCTAAGTTCCTATCTCTGTTCCCAAGGAACATTACTTGACCATTTTGCCTTTGTTTGCTTAATAGATACAAAGACTCAAGCAGACATCAGAACAAATAGTCTCTGGAAGAAATATATTCTAAAAATTAAAAACAAAAAAGTAAATATGAAAACTATTTCATTCACACATAGTTTTTTTGGTTTGTTTTCTGTAACAACAGTAGAGCCTGGCTGATTTCCCAATCTTTTAACTTGTTGGCTTAAATTTTCTCCAAGGGAGATCACAAATACTTGAACTTATATCCTTAAGAAACTTGTTGAAATTATTGGACAGAATTAATTAGAAAGGTATCCTTTAGTTTTTAAATGAATCTGGATTTTCTGTAAGTAAAATGTGATATACTGTTCTCACTGAGTATACGTAAGCAAAATAGACTTCATATGTCTTCCACATAAAATTGAATGATTCAAGAAAAGCCTATACCTATGCATGGGTTCATATTTATTTTTTTCCTTAGGGCCAAGTGTGGAATATTATAAAAACATTTTTTTCCATTTTAAGCCCATTCTACTTTTAAATCACTCTTATCTACTGGTCTCTGGAAATCTCATTAAAAAAGGAATAAATCTGTATTCTTTTCCATTTATTCTTTTATTATAATTTAGCTTCTAAAAGTTATATTCAATTTCTATTTCACAATATACCTGTCAAGAGCCTTATTTAGTTAGGGTTATAAAGCAAAACAAGCCTTCAGAAAGTGAGGCTTTATTAATTCATTTTTTTTTCAAAATGGAAATGTATTCTTATTGTGAAAATTTGAATATTCATATATTCATTAACTTTTTATTTTCACATAATTATAGAGTCACAAGAAGTTGCATGGTACAGAGAGGTCAAATGTACCCTTCACCCAGCTTCCCTCTACTTAGATATTTATAGTATAATAGCTAACCCAGGAAACTGACGTTGATATATGGTGTGTCTATAGTTCTATGTCATTTTATCACACATGTAGATTGGTGTAATCGTCTCTGTAATTAAAATACAGAATTATTACTTCACCAGAAAGATTTACCTCATGTTGCCTCTTTATAATTCCACCCATCATCCTTCCACACACTGAACATAACTTATGTAATGCATTCACTAATTCCATATATTTTTGTCACTTCAAGAATATTATATAAGTAGAATCACACAGTATGTGACCTTTATGAGATTGGCTTTTTCCCACTCAATGTAATGATCTTGAGATCCATCCAAATTGTTGAATGTATCAATAGTTTGTTCCTTTTTTATTGCTGAGTATTATTTCATAGTATGCACACACGATGCTATGATATATGATGCTTGTTTAACCGTTCACCTGTTGTAGGATATTTTAGTTGTTAAAGTTGGGGTTAGTACAAATAAAGGTGCTGTGAATAACTGTGTACAGGGATTTTTGTGGACATAAATTTTATTTATCTGAACAATGTTCAAGCATGCAATTTCTGGTAAGTATATGCTTAATTCTTTAAGAAACTGCCAAACTATTTTCCAGAATAATTGTTCCATTTTACATTCCCATCAGCAATGTATGAAAGATTCAGGATCTCTGTATCCTCACCAGCATTTGGTATTGTCATTATTTTTTATTTTAGCTGCTCTAATAGGAGTGGGTTGATATCAAATTATGGTATTAATTTGCATTTCCATAAAGACTAGTATCGTTGAACATCTTTTCAACACGTAACTGGTATCCATATATCCTCTGGTGAAACATCTCTTCATGTATCTTGCTCATAATCCAATTCAATTGATACAAAAATGAAATTTCCAGAAGATCTGTGAATTAATAGTAAGCCCAAATGCTTTTATAATTATAAAAATATAGTAGATAGAGATATAAATATATATTTATAAACAAAATAATAGGTTATTTTATAATAAGCATTTTACCTCACATTATTCCATGATGATTGTTCTATATCAGTGAGCCTATATGCGTGACATCATATAAACTTTCTTGATGCCTTATATTTAATTAAAAAAAAATACACATTTATCCTTTTTTAAAAAAGAAAAAGTCATTAAACAATAAACTTGACCTTGTTTTGAGAACTGGACAATATGTCTTCAACAATAAGAATTTTTCTACACTGATATATAAAGTACTGTTTTTCCTTTTAATCAAGTATTGATCTCTCAGCTGTTATAATCTAAACTTTTCTTATAATCTATGTAAGCCCTGAATTGGCTTCTTTAAAAAATCCTTTTTAATGGACATTTACATTTGCCCCATAAACTGGAGCACTAGTTCTTTTGTCTACACAGAACTAGAATTGTTTCATTAAATAGTATTAACATTTTACAATCTTACATTTTTCTAACTGCTCCCAAGAAAAGTTGTATGAATGTACTCTTCACTAACAATTAACTGGTGTGTGGAAGTGAATGCTGTGCTGAACTTAACAAATCCTCCTTTCAGGATCAAGGTAACCATCCCCAGCTGCTGGGAATGTTAATTGCTGATACCTCACAGCTGCTTGGTTCATATGCCCTGGAGGACCCTCAAGTACTCAAGATTTTTAAGGTAGGGAAAGATGCTGAGTATATCAAACTTATGATTCTGGAGCAAGGCCATGCAATCTATAGCAAATAAATATATATCATTCAAAAACCAGCTCCTGTCATTCTAATTGGTCTTGATGAGAAGAGATATACAACCAGGTGATATCAAGTAGCATGCAATCAAAACTACTCATCAAGAGATTGATGTTTGTCAGACTCATGAAGTCAAAAGTTGTCCCAAACTCCCAGATATCCCTCCAATGTTGTTCTGGTGCCTTCATCTCAGCTCACATCATGGTCTCAAGAGCTTGATAGCCATGCTAGCAGTGACAAAGTCTATGTGTGGCTCCAACAGCATAAGCTCCTATCCACCAAGTCTGCTGTTACCACTGAAAGTTAAACCTGTCAGGTAGAGATCCCACCCCTCTAATATGTTGAGTACATAGCATATGTTTTATAGTGGAAAGAGCAGTGAATCTGGTTGACTAGAATCAACATATATCCTGGGTATTGTTCAACATTCCAACATTTAGAGCCTGTTAGCCAGCACCTCTGTCTGAGAGTGTACAGAGTGTTTGATCCACAAAACCAGTATACCACATATCAAATCAAACCAAGGAATCCACTTTAAAGCAAAGGAAGTGTAACGGATAATGGGAGAAACGCTTGATAGTCTTGGAACTCTCTTGTGAACATGCAGCTGAGAAGACAAGACGTAGCAGATGTTTCCGTATGAAGATGGGTCACCATACTCCAGGATGCTATCTATACTCTGTCATAACCATTATTTCACCTGTAAGTTACTTCAAATAACTGGAACTCAAAGATCAGAAGTAGGAATGCCCTTTTTATAATGACTCCTTTTGACTTAATTGAGGAATTTATGCTTTCTGCCCCTGGTTCCCAGTGGATAAACACTTCCACCAGGATATCTGTAAGGAAGTGTTACTTTAAATTTTAAGTTATGCCTGCTGCCTGGTTACTTTGAGCTCTTCAAGCCAAGACAAGAAGTCGAGAAAAACAGTCACCATTTAGACAAAAGTAACTGACCCTGGTCATCAGGAGATAGAGGTTCTGTAACATGTTGGGGCAGGGAAGAATGTATTCAGCATCCAAGTTATTAACCAGGGTCTATGCCATCTCTTGCTGCTTCCTTGCTCAATTGTTACTTTTGAGAAGGCTGAACACAGTCTTATTTTTAATCCTTTTTTTTTTTCAAACAGTTTATTGAAATATATCATTCATACATGAACATATATAAACTATAAATGTTCAGTAAACATCGTGAACTTACAAACATGCATAACATCATACAGGGCTCCCACACATCACCTCCCCACAAACACCCTGCATTGTTGTGAAATACCTGTTAACAAATCATGAAAGAGCATCGTCAAAGTATTACTACCAACTATAGTCCCTATCTTCCTCCCCTATACATTTTTTAAAGGATTTATTTATTTACTTTTATCCATTTTACGCCACCACCACCCCATTTTTGCTGTTTTTGTGTCCATTCGATGGGAGACTCTGTGTCTGTTCCCTGCCCTATCTTCTCATCCTTCTCCTGTCTTCACTGGGATTCGATCCTCGGAACCTCCAATGTGGGAGAGAGGTGTCCTACCACCTGCACCACCTTAGTTCCTGGTTTTTCGGTGTGTCACGTCTTGGCTCTCCCTTGCGTCACTCTCCTGTTACATCATCATCTTGCTGAGTAGCTCACGGGGTCTAGCGGCTCACCCACTCATGGGGCCTGAAAGCACACCCACGCACATGGCCTGATGGCTCCCCCACTCTATTTTTAATCTTTTAAATAAAATATTTTTCTGCTGGGATACTTATGACAGCCTTCCCTTTCCTTAATGTTAAGAGAATTCAAAGTATATTTCATTATAAGTCATTCTCTAATGATGTTAAGGAATCTGATGTCTGTTGACACCCTATTCTAGTTTGCAAACTGGGAGAGAGTCAACCTCTAAAATGATGTAGAATAATGGAAAATGTGAGTAAACTAGTACATAATATTTATTACTTACTTTGACTTCACCAGAACCAACAGAGAAGCCCCCTTTGAACATACAAGTTCTTAATGCATTACTCATAATCACATTCTTCCTCTTCTTGTCATCATTCTTTGTTTAGAATATAACCCCTCCAAATCATCCCCTAAGTTGGAAATTATTAGACCAGTGCTTCTCAGACTTTATGTGCACATGAATCATTGGGTCCATGAATCATCTCTAAGGTCCCTGGAAATGCCAATGCTACTGGTCTACAGACCATACTCTGAGTAGCAATGTACCAAGCCTCATATACCATACCACTTATGTTTATTTCAAATGCATAAATTTTTTCATTAATATTTCATTTACATAATCTGAGGGACCATTTACCTGGACAGCTATGATTTGAAAAGGCACAAATGACTTTAACTAAAATGCTTAATATGACTTAGATTCATTCTGAGTTCTTGGGTCTCCTCAATTTATGATTAAAGCAATGCAAAACATCCCCACATTCTGGCTTTTTTCCTTTCCTTATTTTGATCCTTTTCCCTCAATGTCTGTTTATCTGATTAAGTTCTCAATAACTTATACATTTATGTTCCTAATACGGTTTTGGTTTTCTTCCTCCTAAATAATAGATAGCCACTTTTATCAACACTTCCCTTTAGCAGTGTCTTTTTGATTAGCAGATTGAGTTCTCCATTCATTATAATATAATTCTCACATATATATCTCTCTTTTTTTTTAATTTTCTGGTTCTTCTGTTCTCTAATTTAAGTCCCAAATTATCCATATATTGTTTTATCCATTATTTATTTAGTCTCTCTCTCTCTCTATATATATATGTACATATATATGTATATCAACCTAGGTTCATTTGCTTTCAACCTCCTCCCACCCTCCCTCCCTCCCTCCCTCCTTCCTTCCCTCCTTCCTTCCCTCCTTCCTTCCCTCCTTCCTTCCTTCCTTCCTTCCTTCCTTCCTTCCTTCCTTCCTTCCTTCCTTCCTTCCTTCCTTCCTTCCTTCCTTCCTTCCTTCCTCTCTATTGTATGGGATTTTCCTCCAAGCTCTATATCATCAACCTAATTTATTTTCTATTGAATTTAAAATTCTGTTTTCTGATTTTATTTTTTGTGCTCCCCTTTCTTTTCTGAGCTACGAAGTATGTCTTTTCTTCTCATCTATCTCTTCTCTTTGATTTCTTATGTCTTGTTTTATAGCTTTTATTTTCTCAAAATTTTTCTTCTACATTTTGAGTGTTTGTCTTCCCAAATAGACATTGTCTGTCTTTCACATGCTATATATTTTTTGTTTAATCATTTTGAATACTGGCCGTTTTATGTTTTATATATTCAACAAATATTATGAATAGATCCCCACTGACTTATTCTGAGCTTATACATCTACCATCTACCTTACATTCTTTCTGAAGTACTTCAGCTTGTGAGTTTTCTAAGGGAAGATGAGGAGGTATTGGGAATGTCACTCATTTATTTATTTCCCTTTAAATTTCATAAACAATAGTTTATATAAAATTATATTTCTCTTATAATAAGTAAACAAATATCTTTAAAAGTCCTATTTTGCAAGTAAACTTGTATTGTTTTATTCCTCATTCCTATAGACATGTGCAATTCCATTCTATCTCCAAAAGAATCTTGCTGGCCAGAGAAAATACCCCAGTTACTATGACCTGATATTTGCAATTCCAATAGTTGTAAAATAGAGGAGACCCTTTAGGTTACTTTAAGTCCCATCTCATTTGCACTGGTTTTTATAGTACTAATAGATTAAAATTGGCAGAGCCATTCTTATCGAATAATATACAATTAATTATTTGTGATTGTTCTATTTTTAAATTATAGTTTTTATTTTGAGATTTGTAAGAAATACAGAGAGAACCCTTGGACCTTTTACTCAATACTCCTAATGGTAGCATGTTAAAAATTATAGTACAATGTAACAACCAGGATATTGACATCAATAGTTAAAATACAGAACATTCCCATCACCACAAGGATTCCTTGCCTTGTTCTTTATAGCCACACTTGCTTCCCTCCCAACCTCACCCCATTATTAGCCCTTGGTAACCATTAATATGTTCTCCATTTCTATAATTTTGTCATTTCAAGAATGTTATATAAATATAAACATACAATATATAAACTTTTCAGAATGACTTTTTTTCACACAGCATTATTCTGAACAGACTCATCTAGGTTGTGGCATATACCAATAGTTTGTTCATTATTTTGCTAAGGAGTATTTCATGATATGGATTACCATAGTTTATTTAACCATTCACCCATTGAAGGACATCCAGATTGTTTCCAGTTTGGGGCTATAATAAATTAAGTGGCTATAAATATTCATGCACATGTTTTCATGAGAACATAAGTTTTATTTCTCTGGGTTAAATTGCCAGGAGTGCAATTGCTGGGACATATGATTGTTGCATGTTCATTTTATTTATGAAATACCCAAACTGTTTGCCATATCACATTTCTTCCAGCAATGTGTGAGTGATTCAGTTTTTCCACATCCTCACCAGCATTTGTTGTACTCACTATTTTTTATTCTAGTCATTTTGATACATATGTGATAATATCTCATGGTTTTAATTTGCATTTCCCATAAGACTAAGGATGTTGAAAGGCTTTCATATGTTTATTGCCATTTTGTATATCTTCTTCACCATAATGTCTCTTCATGTCTCTAGCCCATTCTTAAATTGGATTGATTGCTTTTTTCCTAAGCTTTGAGAATTCTTTATATATTCTAGATCCTAATATGTTGTTGGATATGTGGATTTCAAATATTGTCTCCCAGTTTGTAGCTTGTCTTTTTATCCTCATAGCAGGGTCTTTTGCAGAACTAAAGTTTTTATTTTTCAGTGATCTATGCATCTACCCTTCTGTCAATAACATAGTATCTTGATTACCTTAGCTATAAAAACTGTGAAAGTATATATACATTCCTCCCATTTTATTATTTTTCAAAATTGTTTTAGTTATTCTAGTTCCTTCAAATTCAAATATAAATTTTAGAATAATATGGTTTAAATCTACAAAAATCTTGCTGAAATTTTAAAAGCAAGTGTTCTTTTGTATATTCACTTTCAGAAGCCCTGTTTTTGAGCTCACTGGTCCTTTCTTCTGCCTTTTCAATTCTGCTGTTATATACCTCCATTTTTAATTTCATTTATTGTGACTTCATTCTCATAAGATCCTCTATCTTTCTTTGTATGCCTTCAAATTATTCTTTGTGCTCACATAGTGTCTTCTTGATGTCCTTAATCTCTTTAGACATCTCATTAAATTTATTAAGGAGATTTGTTTGAACATCTATGATTAGTTGTCTCAACTCCTTTATGTCATTTGGAGGTTTAGTTTGTTCCTTTGGCTGGACCATATCTTCCTGTTTCTTGGTATTGATTGTAATTTTCTGTTGGTATCTTGGCATCTGATTTACTAGATGTAATTATTCTTGGCCCCTTTTGTTTCTTTAGTCTAGGGTTTTCTATTCTATTGGCTTTGTGCTACAGCCCCTCTTTGGTACTTGGTTCAACTTAATTTGGATCTTTATAGTGGCTTATGTTTAGCCAATCTGAATTTTTTCAGCTCTTTTTCATCTGTTTCTTGCCCTTTCTCCCTTGCTGGTTGTGGAATAGGAGCCCAGGATGTGGTTGGTACTGTAAGCTGTGGAGTCTGAAGCTGCCCACATTGACCTAGGAATGATTAAGCTTCTTCCACATTTCTTCCCAGCCAAGGATAGGGACAGAACCACACCCATACAGGCCAAGACCATCTGTAGTTGCCCACAGAGACTGATGAAGTCCATACCCTTTTCTTCCTAGCCTGAGGCAAGGATGGAGCCTCAGGTATGAGCAGCAAACTAAGCTGTGTGAGTCAAAACTGACCCCAATTGCCCAGGTAGACTGATGAAGCACTGGCCCCCCTACTTCCCTGCCTGGGGCAGGAATGAAGACTACATTGTGCCCAGCAATCAAGTCCATGCAGGCTAAAAGCAACTGAATTTGCCCAGAGGGTAAGGGAACACTGTCCCTTTTGTCCTGTTAGGGGCAGGGATAGATACACAGGTTGCCCACCAGTCTAGTCCATGCAGGCCAAAAGTGCCTGCAATTGCCTGGAGAGGCTGGTTCAGGTAGGCCCAGCTTCCTTCCTGCCAGGAGTGGGGCTAAAGCCTACACTAAGGCTGCAATCCAACCAGGGTAGAATGAAGTCAGTCCTATCATCACTGTGATTTTCCATCAGTCCTGCCTCCCTTCATACTAGGTACAGAGTTAAAATGGAGGCTACAGTTTCAAGAATCCCTATAGTAAATGGGCAGTGCCTAGCAAGGAGGACAGACCAATACACCAGGCCCTTGACATTGATGCTTGTACTTATGAACCTTGTTCTTGTGCAATCGAAACTTAGCCTAGTATTATATATTGCCTAAGAGTTACCTCCTGAAAGCCTCCTTGTTGATGAAATGTGGCCTCTCTTTAAGCCAAACTTCGTATATAAACTCACTACCTTTCCCTAGTATGGGACATGACTCCCAGTGATGAGCCTCCTTGGCAAAATGGGATTATTACCAAGTGCCAACCAGTGATGCATTTGGGAAAAGACCTTGACCAAAAGGGGGAAATATTAAATGCAAATGAGTTTTTATGGCTAAGAGATTTCAAAGTGAGTCAGGAGGTCATTCCAAAAGGTTATGCTTGTGTACATCTCAGGAGGATCTCGTTGACTGGTGCAGTAAACAGAGCCTCAAGCAGGGGTGCTCATGAGGGCTCTAGAGACATCTGGACACCAAAAGCAGAGCAGACAATCTCAGGAATTTGGCACCATGTCAGTGGGCCTTACCTTGGAATATATGTTCCCCAATGAAACAAAGTTAGTCTCATTTATAATTTCCCTATACATGGCTCTTCTGCACCTTTTATTTGAACCTATAATTAGCAGTATATGCATTTAATATATGTACCAGAGACAAATCTTCAGTTTATTCCTATGCCAATTGAGCCCTGAATCTCAGCAGTCTTGCAACACCTACTCTCTAGTTCATCAGACTTGCCCAGGACAACTAACAAAATAATGATGATAGACAATCGCTATCCCAAAAAACAAAGAGTATCTACAACTGCAAGCAAGACAGCTCCATCCATCTGCCCCATGGGATCTAAACCCCCTCTCAACAAGAAACAAAGTGGGCATCACCATCCTAAAATCCTCAAGATTGAGGAATGAAGAAGCATAAGGTGTGAATGCAACAACGGACTAAATTAAACTTATTATTCTAGTAACCGAAGATCTTGTAACATTGATATAAAGCCAGTGGTCACCAGAGATTCTGAGGGGAAGAAGGGGAATGAATAGGTATAACATGGGGCATTTGGGGGACACTGGAATTGTTCTGAATGACATTGCAATGATGGATACAGGCCATTATACATTTTGTCAAAACCTTTAAAAATGAGCCATAAGAAATGTAAACTGTAATGTAAACTATTAACCATGGTTAGCAGCAATGCTTCAATAAGTGTTCATCAATTGTAACAAATGTACCACACTAATGAAAGATGTTGTTAATGAGGAAAAGTGTAGGAGGGGAAGAGGGTGGGGTATATGGGAATCCCCCTATATTTTCAATGTATTTTTTATGGAATCTAAAGCTTCTTTAAAAATTAAGTTAAATTAAATTAAATTTTTAAAAACTAGAGTCTACCTGCCTCTTTCCAACATGGACAGGTTCAATCTTTAGCTGTACTTAGGACTGGACTTTAGCCAGCCAAATTTACTAATCAGTATTTGAAATTGGTGCCCAATTTTCTCTTCCTCCCCTGTTCTTGGGAAATGGGGCTTCCAACTCCAGCCAGGGAACAGCACCCGAGGCGGCTTGCACCACCAGTGAAGGATGGGCACTGGCTTCTGCAGCATGGAGTGCTCTACTCATGAATCTTCATTGCAGAAGGTCAGTCTCCTCCTTCTGTTCTTCCAAGGATGTTGCAGGATGCTCTTCTAGTATTCTAGGCCGCCCAAACAGGTGATTTAGAAAGCTTTGGCTGATTACCAACTACCCTGTAGAATGATCTCACTCTTGGAGCTCCTTATTCTCCTGCCATCTTGCCCCTCTCTCATTGATTAATTTTTGAATACTGAACTAGTTTTGCATCTCTCAAATACTACCTATCTGCTCATGGTGTATATTTTTTTATATGTTATTGAAATCATACTTATATTTTAGTAAGAATTTTTACATCTATGTTCATGAGGGATATTGGACTTCAGCTTTATTTTTTGTACTGTGTCTGGATTTGATATCAAGCTATTCTTAGCTTAATATAATGAATTGGGAAATGTTCCTTCCTCTTCTATTTTCTGAAAGATACTGTATAGAATTAATGTTAATTTTTCTTTAAATGTTGGTAGAATTTTCCAGTGAAACCTCCTCAGCCTAATATTTATTTTTGTGAGTTTTAAAATAATTAATTCAATTTCCTTTATAGTTTTAAGCCTTTTCAAATTATCGATTTCTTATTGGTTTTGTTGTGCTGGTTTGTGTTTTTAGAAGATTGTTCCATTTAAGCTAAGCTATGTGGATTTTTTGTAGTATTCTCTTATTATCACTTTGATGTCCGTAGGGTCTGCAGGGATATCCCATTTTATTCTTGATACTGGTTTTGTGTCTGCTTTCTTTTTTCTTGTGTTGCTAGAGGTTTGTCAATTTTATTGATTTTTTTTCAAATAATCAGTTCTTTGTTTCATTGGTTTTCTCTATTTTTCTTTCTTCAAGTTCATTGATTTCCTTCCTTCTACTTGTTTTGGGTGTATTTTACTCGACTTTTTATAAATTCTTGAGGCAGAAGTTTAGATTAATTATTTGAGACTTTTCTCTTTTCTAATGTATTTGTTTAGTGATACAAATTTCCACCTCAGCATTGGTTTAGGTGTTTCACAAATTTTGATATTCTGCATTCTCATTTTCATTTAGTTCAATGTATTCTTTATTTCCCTTGAGACTTCGCTTTTGACCTATAGGATTATTCAGATATGTGCTATTTACTTATTCTCCTACTGTAAGGAGACTTGTCTGTTATCTTTCAATATTGATTTATTGTTTGATTTGATGTTCTCTGAAAATATACTCTATTATTGCAATTATTTTATATTTGTTGAGCTTTGTTTTATGGTTTAAGATATGGCCAATCTTCATATATATATTCTGTGGGCAATTGATAAAAATGTGCTTTCTGCTATTGTTGGATAATATATTTCATAAATGTCAATTAGATCCTATAGATAGTGTTTTGGAGTTCTATATCCTTGTTGATTTTCTCTCTAATTCTCTATCACTTGTTGAGAGAGGAGTGTCAAAGCCTCCAACTATAATTGTGGGTTTGTCTACTTCTTTCAGTTCTATTACTTTTCCTTAAACTATTTTCCATCTCTGTTATTTCATTAATAGACATTCAGGATTGCTATGTCTTCTTTGAAGACTGAAATTTTTATTGTTATGTAATGTCCCACTCTATCTCTGGTATTTTTCTTTTCTCTGAAGTTCCTTTATCTGATATTAATATAGCCACTCCTGTTTATTTTTGTTAATGTTTGTATTATAGATCTTTATAAATCCTTTTCATTTTACTCTGCCTGTATTGGTATATTTGAATTGACTTTCTTATAGTGAGCATTTAGATGGGTCATGATTTTAATCCACTCTGTCAATATCTGCCTTTTAATTGGAGTATTTAATTATATTTAATATTGGTGTATTTAATTACATTTAATATAACTTTTTATTTTGTTGAGGATTAACTCTCCTTTTACTGCTATTTGTTCTCTCTGTTTTCCATTCTCTTTTTATCCCCTGCCTTCCATGGGTGACTTGAACATTTCTCAAAATTCCATTTGATTTATCTATAGTGTCTCTTTGTGTAGCTATTTAGTGGTCACTTTATATATTACATTATATGTATATAAATTATCACACTCGACTGGGGATGTCATTTTACTAGTTTGAGTGAAGTGTAGAAACTTTACTTCCCTGTATGCCTACCCTCCCCCTTTAGATATAATTGTCTTAAATAGGCCCTCTACATACATTCAGAACCACATCTGACAGTGTAATAATTTTTCCTTTTACTATTAAAAAGTTTAGAAAGCACAAAAGCAGAAAGTTTGTTATAGTCATCCATATTTTTGTCTACTGTATTCTTTCTTCCTGATGTTCTAAGCCTCCCTCACTTTTGTTTTTCTTCTACTTAGAGAATTATTTTAAATAATCTTTTAGGGTGGGTGTGCTATCTATACATTCTTAGTTTTCCTTCATATGAAAATGCCCATGTATTTCCTGGACATAGGATTCTCTGTTGATTTTTCCTTTCATTCATCACTTGAAAAATGCTGTGCAACTTCCTTCTTGTCTCTATGAGTTCTGATGAGAAATACACTGTAACTCCAATTGTTTTTCTCCTACAGGTGAAGTTTCATTTCTTTCTTTCTTGTATCCAAGAATTTTTCTTTAATTTTAGTTTTCAGAAGTCTGACTGTGATGTGTTTTGGTGTGGGTTTGTGTGTGTTTATCCTATTTGGGGTATCTTCAGTTTTTTGAATATGTAGGTCTACATCTTTTGCCAAATTTGTGAAGTTTCCAGCCATTATTACTTTGATTGTTTTTAACCATCCCCACACACACTTTTGACTGTCTTCTGCTGGGACTCCTATAGTATGACTGTTGGACATTTGTTATAGTCTTGCAGTTTTTTTCTTTTTTTAATTTATAGACTATTTCTTTCTGTTGTTCAGATTTGGTAATTTACCCTGTTAAATTTTCTGGTTCTCTGATTCTTTTCTCTGCCCCTCAATTCTGCTGTTAAGCTCCCAAATTCATAATGATTCCCCAAAACAATATAAACCCACTAGTACAGTTCTGTCAATCTCCACTTCTTCAGAAAAAAAAAATTAATCTTCTGTGATGATTCTCATTCACAGGAAAGTAGGTAGAGAATTGGAAGAATAGTAATAAAACTTAGTCATCCCTTCATCGTTAGATACAACTTTGGCCATAGGCTCCTGCTTCTAGAGAAGTAGTTGAGACCTTAGGCATTCATGGGAAAGAAACATTGTCTCTGTGCTCTTATACATTTTATTCCTTAAACCCATTGCTCAAAATGTCAGATTTCCATATCTGGTTTTGAATCATTTATATTCTGTACATATACAGCATAATACTTCCAGATTCTCTATTTTTGTGGCTTGCCTCACCCTCCAATGTTGCACATTGGAAAAAAAGGCCAGAGAGCATTTGATATGGCCTCATAGTTCGTTTAATATCCCTGCTACTACAGTCTTTGAACTCCCTGCTTAACAACAATGTAATGACTCTACATGCGGCAACCATCTTTTCCATTGTCTACCTTCATCTCTAACCCTCACACTTCCAAATTTGGGGATTTCAATTTGGTTTTCTGGGATTTTATTTATTTTATATTTTGCATTCTTTCCTCAAAATTTCTCTTATGTTACTTTTACCACCCTGGTACTATCTTCAATCTCAGTTACAGAGTTCCATGGCTTAGATGACAAGGTCTCCTTAAATAATTTATACTTGCTAAAACTACTTCACTGAAAAACAAACAAACAAACAAACAAAAAAACCAGAATGAAGGCGCTGCCACCCTATTGAATTATTTCTGAAATCAGAGTTTTCAAAATTGCTTCTATACCAATTTCCTTAGAAATATCTTGGCAATTTATTTTTAAATATATAAAATGAAAAGTATATTATAGGACAACCAGAAAGATGGCAGCAGAGTAAGGTGCTCCTAGAATCAACTCCTGCTACAGGGCAGTTAGTTATCACCCAGAGCTAATGAAAGGATTTGTTTGGGGGCTCCAGGAGACCAGAAGTGCATCCTGCAGCATCCTTGAAAGAATGGAAGGAGGAGACTGCCCATCTGCAGAGAAGATTCATAAGTAGAGCACTCCACGCCACAGAGGCCGGTGCCCATCCTCCACTGGAGAAACAAGCCGCCTCTGGATCTGTTCCGCGGCTAGAATTGAAAGCTCCACTTCCCAAAAACAGGGGAGGAAGAGACTGTTGGGCACCAACTTCAGCTACTATTAGTAAATTCGGTGGGCTAAAGTATAATCCTAAGAATAGCTAAAGTTTGAACCTGTCCAAGTCAGAAAGAGCTGGTAGCCACAATCTTAACTCCATGCCTGACACTAGGGGAAGTGGGGCTGACTGAAAATCACAGTGCTGGTAGGGACCAGCTTTTTTCCATCTAAATCAAATTGCAGCTCTAGCCTAACCCCAGCCCCACTCAGACAGGGAGGAAGCTGGGGGGAGCTGCGCCAGCCTCTCTGGGAAATTACAGGCCACGCTGCAGAGGCCGGTGATCATCCTACTTAGGTGGTGCAAGCCACCCCAGGAGCTACTCTGTGGCAGGAATTGGAGGCTCCATTTCCTAAAAACAGGAGAGGAAGAGACAATTGGCCACCAATTTCGGCTACTGATTAGTCAGTTTGGCTGGCTAAAATATAACCCTAAGAACAGCTGAATATTGAACCTGTCCAAGTCAGAAGGGGCTGGTAGCTGCCATTTTGACTCCACCCACAGATTGGCCTGCAGCCCTAGCCTAGGATTTAGCTCCACATCAAGCAGGGAGGAAGCTGGTGGGCCCTGCGATAGCCTATCCTGGTAACTGCAGGTACATTTGGCTGACACAGACTGATTAATCAGAAGTCTACCTGGGCAACTGAGGTCATCTTGGACCTGCACTGCATAGATTGCTGCCAATACCTGCAGCTCCATCCCTGCTCCAGGCAGGGGGAAAAAGGGCATGAAGCTTCATCAGTCTCTCTGGGCAATTACGGTCTAGGCCTGCATGACTTGGATTATTCCACACAGCTGTGGCTCTGTCCCTACCCCTGCAAAGGAGAAATTTGGGAAAAGCTTCATCAATCCTTGGGGCAATGAGGGCAGCTTGAGCCTCCCTAGCTTACAGCACCAACTATATCCTTGGCTCCTACTACACAACCAACAAGAGAGAAAGGGCAGGAACTAAACTAAACTAAAGGGAAAAATTGCACCCAGAATGAATACTTTAGTAAGCCAGATTCCAAGACACCAACAAAAAATTACAATCCACACCAAGAAACAGAAAGATATAGCCCAGTTAAAGGAACAAGATAAGCCTCCAGATGACATAAAGGAGTTGAGAAAACTAATCATAGATGTTCAAACAAATCTCCTTAGTAAATTCAATGACATGGCTAAAGAAATTAAGGATATTAAGAAGATATTGGATGAGCAAAAGAAGAATTTGAAAGCATACATAGAAAAATAGCATATCTTATGGGAACGAAAGGTGCAATAAATGCAATTAAAAATACACTGGAATCCTATACTAGCAGATTTGAGGAGGCAGAAGAAAGGATTGGTGAGCTTGAAGAAATTGCCTCTGAAAGTGAACATATAAAAGAACAGGTGAAGAAAATATTGGAAAAACTTGAACATGGTCTCGGGGAACTAAACGACAGCAAGAGACATGCAAACATACATGCCATTGGTGTCCCAGAAGGAGAAGAGAAGTGAAAAGGGGCAGAAGGAATATTTGAAGAAATAATGGTAGAAAATTTCTGAAACCTATTGAAGGACATAGATATCCATGTCCAAGAAGCACGACATACTCCAATCCAAAAAAATCTGAATAGCCAACTCCAAGACACATCCTAATCAGAATGTCAAATGCCAAAGACAAAGAAAGAATTCTGAGAGCAGCAAGAGAAAAGCAATGCATAACATATAAGGGATACCCAATAAGATTAAATGCTGATTTCTCACAAGAAGCCATGGAGGCAAGAAGACAGTGGAATGATATATTTAAGATACTGTAAGAGAAAAACTTACAGCAAGATTGTCTTTTTAAAATGAGGGCGAGTTTAGAGTATTCACAGATAAACAGAAACTGAGAGAGTTTGTAACCAAGAGACCCGCTTTTCAAGAAATACTAAAGGATGTGTTACAGGCGGAAAAGAAAAGACAGGAGAGAGAGGGCTGGGTGAGAGTCTAGAAATGAAGATTGTATCAATAAAAGTGTCAAAATAGTGGTGAAAATAAAATATGACAGATAGAAGCCAAATATTTAGGAATAAACTTAACCAAAGATGTAAAGCAGTTGTATTCAGAAAATTGTTAAAAGAAATTTTAAAAAGTCCTAAATAATTGGAAGAATATTCCACGCTCACAGATTGGAAGACTAAATATCATTAAGATGTCAATTCTGCTCAAATTGATATACAGAGTCAATGCAATCCCAATAAAAATTTCACTGGCATTTTTTAAATAAATGGAAAATATGATTATCAAATCTATTTGGAAGGGTAAGGGGTCCTGAATAGCCAGAAACATCTCAAAAAGGAAAAGCAAAGTTGGAGGACTCTCATTTCTGAATTTTAAATCATATTACCGAGCTACAATGGTAAAAACAGCATGGTACTGGCATAAAGACTGACACATAGACCAATAGAACCGAATTGACGGTTCAGAAACAGACCCTCAGGTCTATGGTCAAGTGATTTTTGACTAGCCTGTCAAATCCACCCAACTAAGGCAGAGCAGTCTATCCAACAAATAGTGCTGAGAAAACTGGATATCCATAGCAAAAGAAGGAAAGAAGACACCATCTCACACTTGAAACAAAAATTAACTCAAAATTAATAAAAAACCTAAATATAAAAGCAAGAACCATAAAGCTTCTAGAAGAAAATGTAGGAAAATATTTTCAAGACCTAGTGGTAGGTGGTGGATTCTTAAAAGAGATAACACGTGGACTGGAATGGACTACTGATATTGTATGTAGAAATTTTAATTAGCTTTGCTGTAAAAGTGTGAAAATGTACAGAGTTGATGGTAATACATTACAGTGAGTAACAGCTGGTTTATAAATGGGGATATGGCTGAAAATGGTAGTCTATGATGTAAATGCCAATTGACAGAAAGTTAGAGAATAATCTAGGGACTGAATAGCACAGTAAACTTAGAAGTAGATGAGAATTGTGGTTGATGGTACAGATGTAACAGTGTCCTTTGTGAGCTAGAGCTGATGTACATCACTGTTGCAGAGTAGTGGAATGTGGAGGAATATGGGAAATATATAACTGGAGTGACCTATTCACTGTGGTTAACAGTAATAATGCAATAGTCTTGCATCTATGCCAAAGATGTACTCTGTTGATAATGGGGGAGTATGGAGAACATGTGCCAAATGTATACTGTGGACTTGGTAATGGTTGGATGATATTATCTCATAATCTGTGGCAAATGTTCCACCAGGGTGTGGTGTGTTGATGGAGGGGTATTGTTTGGGAATTCTGCACGTGCATGATTGTTTTGTAAGTTCACAACTTCTGTCATAAAGATATATTTAAAAAATGAAAATAGGGTGGGTTGGGGGAAAAATACACCAAATGTAAGATAAGGACTATAATCAGCAGTAAGAGTTTGACAATATTATTTCATAACTTGTAATAAATGTCTCACAACAATGCAAAGTGTTGGTGGAGGGTTGTTGTATGGGACCCCTGTATGATGTTATGAATATTTGCTTTGTAAGTTCACAATTTTTACTATACACTTATTGTTTATGTATATTCATGTATAAATGATATAATAATAATAATAGGGTGGGTTGGTGGAAAATATTTTGGTTAGTAGTAATATTTTGAGGATGCTCTTTAATTATTAGTTAAAAATGTTTAACAACAATAGTAGGGTGAAGTAGGAGTGCACTGTATGATGTTATGTATGCTTGTTTTGTAAGGTCACAACTATTGCTATACACTTATTGTTTATGTATGTCTATGTATGAGTGATATACTTCAATAAATTTTAAAAAGTCTTAAAAAAAACTATATTGTAAACTATAAAGCCATAATTTACATAAATAACCTCCACAAGGCAGAATATTGAGTATGGATCAGTGTGTTTCAAGATTTTTTTTCAGTCAACATTATGAGAAGAGTGATGTTATTTGGAAATAATCCTGCTATGATAAAGTTCAAGTAGTTGCACTTATTTTATTAGAGTGTATGGACAAATGTAGATACACTCTACATTAAACCTTCACATGCCAAATAGCTAGTAAATTTTCTTAAATTCACATCATCTGCATACTCATAATTCATTAGAATTCCCCTGTTGCCTATTGCTAGTGTGTGTGTGTATGTATGTGTGTGTGTATATATATATATATATATATATATATATATATATATGTAAATATATATATATATGTAAATATTTTAGGTACTGGGGCCAGGGATTGAACCCAGGACCTGGTATGTGGAAAGGCGGCACTCACCCACTGAGCCACATCAGCTCCCCTGAATTGTTTTTTTTCGTTTGTTTGCTTGTTGTTTGTTTGTTTGTTTTAGGAGGCACCAGGGACTGAACCCCGGACCGAACCTGGTACAGAATCCAAGACCTCCCAGGTTGGAAGCAGGCACTCAATCACTTGAGCCACATATCCACCCCTGCTAGTATATTGTTAAGTCAGGGTTCATACTTAAGATACTTGATGTAGAAATATCAAATGTTTTCATAAACAGTGCTTATAGTTTTCATTTTGGCTTTTCAAGTCTTTAAAGGTGCATTTTCTTATAGAAGTTTGTTGCATTTATATTGCTTAGCTGTGAAGAATGCTGGAAATGTAGTTAGAGGAATCTACCTAAAGGGAACAGTTATTTGCAAAAGATTTGGGGCATATTGCCTTCCCCTTCTTAATAAGCTTAAACTTTCCAAAGAAGTTTGTATACACACACACACACAAATACACACACATACACATATTTGTTACTAATTTCCATGCAATCCCCATGACGGAGTGCTAAAATACAGTCCTATTTATCCGGGCAGTTCCTGAGTGGTAAGGTATTGAATTGACCTTTCTTAGCTCCCAGCAGGAGGGCACTTAGGTTGGACACAGAATGATCTTCTAAATTAGACTGTTTCTGTATAGTATTCAGTTCAGGATCTTTCTTGTTCTGGGGGCAGTTGAAATCAATTGCACAGCCTTTTCTGTTTAAATTCTACTAACGTCACATTCCTGTAAGGCTTTTAGATTGTGTAGAGGTCTCTATTTATAGAAACTAGTATAATCTCATTGAAAATGTGCTGATGACCAATCCAGCCTATATCTGACATTTACTTCAAGAGAATTGTTGATATTTACACCTACAGTTGGCATGAAATTATAGCAAAAGAAAGTAAGAATTGATAACAATTTGAGATTACACCCTATCATTCTGGGAAGGAGGGAAAAGATTTAATGGCTTAAAGTGAAGAAGCAAACTGGAAAACCTAAGTGAGAATTAGCCACGAAAGTAGCTAATTAATTAATTTAAAATTAAAATTAACTCCAATAAAGGGTACATCAATTATCCTTCGGATTAAACCAGGTTCTGCACTAATGAACAAAAGGCAGATACTAATTTAGATGCTTTTGTACCATAATTTCCAATGAGTTTCAAAAAAATGCTGAATATATCAAATCAATAGGATCAATGCCCAGGTCATACTCCTTCCTGTTAGTGATCCAAATATAGATAACCAGATAAGCCCAGTTTCATTAGTTTCTACAGGCACAGTAAAAATAATATATCAACAGAGTGTGCTTTTCTTAAAAAACCACTCAGAGCTTTTGAAAAAACTAAATTGTTCCCATGCTGTGAGAGCCATTTAAATTCTTATCTTTAGAACTGATTTGGAAAATGTGTTACAATATAATACTCTGTTATAGTTTATCACTACCCTCTGGAAGGAAATTCTCTCAGTGCTGAGCTTTTAATTGAATTGTTATTTGGAAAATTACTTTGGATTAATTTCTACTATTATTTGATATGTCTTAAAAATACTTAAAATTATTTTATTGTTGTGGATTTTTACTTCTGTACTTTGTAAAACGTACAGAATTTGTTTATCATTTCTTTGAGGGCAGACATTTCTTCCAATTTGTTTATCATTTCTTTGAGGGCAGACATTTCTTTTCAACCCCTCAGCATCAGCAAAATGTCTTAAATACAGGTGAATATTGTTTAATTAAATATCTAGCTGATCTTTCATTTTAAAAGTCTAGTAAAACCCATTACAATATCTCACAATTTCTCTTAGTACCCTTGTGAAATAAATATTTGACATTCATTTCTATTATTCAGAGTGTAAAACAGAAACCAAAATTTGCACTAAGGTAAATTATATAACATAAATCAATACTCTATCAGAGTTTTCTCATTACATTTTAGCAATTATTACATCGTTTTTTGTTTATTTGTTTGTTTTGTTTTATATATATTTTATAGCTTTATTTACCAAATAGAAGTGTATACATCTTAAGGAGCTTTCAGCTACAAAATTTGAAATAAATGCAATACTGAGCCCTGTAATGAGAAAAATTATCTTGCCAAGAACTACAAGTGTCCCAAGACAAAAGAAAATATACATTTTTATGCAATAAGTGTTTTGATTTAGGTTGAGCATATTTAACTGCTATAATGGTTTACTGTAGATATTTTTATTTTAATTTAACATTTCCCTAGAAACAATAATTACTACCTCATAAATAAAGACAAGGTCAGTTCTGCCCAGCAGGAAATTAATCCCCAGCTTACACAGAAGTCAAAGGAATTTGGGGGATATAATTAATGCAATACCAATTCCTCAGTTCTCTCTGCCTGGCTCTAGATTGATAAAAGCCCAGGAATCCCTTAAACTGTAATAGAGCATGAGTAATCTTATGGTCTCTGAAGGGAAGAATAAAGGATGAACTAGACCATAAAAGTTACAACTTTGAGTTACTCTCTCCTTGAAATAAGCCTTGAATTTCAGTGTACAAGGAATCAAAATGTGTGGGTCTATTACCAGAACAAAGGGAAATAGGTTGAACTATGTAAAATTGTCATTGTGCATCTATAAGAATTCCATATAATTTAGCATAGTATTAATTTTAAAGAATTGTTTTTGAAATATTTTAAAGAAATATTGAAACAATGCAAAGTTTAATTTTCTCCCCAGGAAAAATCAGGGCTGTCAGCAGTAGTAAGAATTATGCAAATTAACAAGATAAACAGATACAAAAAAGGAAACTTTTCTTAGTATTGAGGGTGCTATAATAGTGAAAGATAGCATAAATTCTATGGATATGTTACATGATTGTGCTCAAATAAGGTTTATTACCACTTACCACTTACATGAGAGTTAGTCTTTTTAATAAGTAGTCATTATTATTGACAGTTTTTATTCATTTATACTTTGTCTTATTTCTAGAACCATGTCAAGGAATTGGTCGCGAGTTTTGTATAAGCCAATGCACAAAAGGAAACCTTGCATACAACTCATATGACAATAGGGGAGGTAGTATCATTTTTGCTATTAAGATGTATTGAGGTAGTAAAAAATTACTTATGTAGAAATCAGTGGGTTTAAGGCTTATAGAACTTGCTCCTTTAAAGTGTGTTATAGTCTTTAACAACAATTTCACTGTAAAAAGAGGAAATGAACAACTGGGAAATGCAGATAAATTAACTATGTTTTAGTAATTTTGCCTGACATTAGCCTAGGATATATATTATAGATGATTGCAATGAGGAAGAAATATGTGGTATTCATTTATTCATTCTTTTCATTCATGCATTTATTTATTCATTCATTCTGCAAATATTCATTGAAGAGTTAGTATGTTACAGGAACTATTCTAGATGCTGGGATGCCTCCTTTTGTGGAACTGACAGTCTAGTGGTACTGCATAATAACTATGAATGTTGTGTTTTAAAATTAGATAAAATATCATTCTATAAAATTTAATTGTAAAACAACACATAAGAATCTAACCACTTTTCCCTGCTCCACTACTCTCTCCCTTGTACAAGACACTATTATCTCTTACCTAAACTGTAGCTACAACATGGCCCTCCTGCTGTATTCCCACAACTTCCAGAATATGTTTTAAAAATACAAGTCAAATATTTTCCCTCCTCTGCTCAAAACCCTCCTATGATTTCCCATCCCACTGAGAGTTAAAACATTTCTTAGCTTAATTTACCAGGATAACCTTTGCTATCCCTCTGATTTCATTTACCACCGATACCCTTTTGCTCACTCCACCCATTACAATGGATGCCTCATTGTTACTCAGACATGCCAAACATGCTCCCACTTCAGGGCCTTTGCATTTATTTAGTCTTTCTTCTGCCTGGAACACTTCTTCTCCAGGTATCCATATGACTCAGTCCCTCATTTCCTGATGACCTCTAATCAAAAGTACTCATCAAGAAGTCGTGCCTGATAATTCTATATAAAATAGTTCTGATCTCAATTACTCAACACCTCCCCTGCTAAATTTTTTTTTTTTTTTGGCACTTAATACAAGCTAACATAAAAAACACTTGTGATTTTCATCTTGGAGTTTCATACAGAGGAAAATTAAATTAAGTATTAATATATGCAATGATTATGAAAGCATTTTGATGTTAATATTTGATTTCTCTTTTGGGGTCTAGTGAGATTCCTTATTCGCTATAGATAAGGAACTATCACTCTTCTCGTTTCTGGGTACCTTTTTTTCTCGGTTCACCTAATCCTCTTCCTTGTCTCTTTTTCATGACATTCTTGTTTCTTGCATTATATAATTTTATGATACTTTGTTCCTAGTCTTATATTGCTAACTGCAGAAATTTCTTCTTTTTATATCTGCAACTATTTGAAATTCATAGTCAGTACAGTATTTATCAACTTATTTCAGCAGCAGTGTAATTTTCCAATAAATTATGCAAAATTCTGTTGCTTGCTAGTCAATAACAAGAAACATCTTTTACATATCAGACACTGTTTAAATATTGCAGGTACCTAGAATAGTACACACAGTTCACAATCAAGGGAAAGGAAATATGAAGCTCTATCTCCTAAAAAAAAAAAACAAGAGTATCAAAGATTTGTGGATATGTTTTAAAATTCCCACACAAACAGAGATATAAAGGTATAGCTGATCTCAAAAGTAGAGGAACTCCTCTGCAGCCACACACACAAAAAAGAGAAAATTGAAAGCAGACAGGTAAAGGAGGGACTCCATCCAAGAGTAATTCAAGGACCATCTGCTAGTTCCAGAAACCTAGCATAAACCTTTCATAAATAATTATAATAAATATCTGTGAGCTCATTTCCTAGCTGCTCTTGCAATAGGCATAATCATGTGACTCTTCTGACCAATAGACTAGGGTATATTTTACATGCCAAGATGAGTAACTTTCTAGTAAGTCCTACCAATCTCTTCTTTGTGTAGCTGGTAGCAAAGAGTTTTTAAAAATGTCAGTCACATAAACAAAGGAATCTGGATTTCTGAAACACCAATTGGAAGAGACCTACTCAGGAATCCAACTAGTATTGGATTTTGCACTAATGAAAATTATGCTTTCATGGTGGCAAGCCCCTGAGATTTCAGGCTCCATCAGTTACACTAGAATGACCTGATCCTCGCAAAAATCCAGAAACTTATACTTTAAAGTGGTCTTCTGTAACAAACATAATTTATGTGGTAATGACTTAGAGCTGGGATCGGCAAACTTTTTCTGCAAGGAAGCAAATTATAAATATCTGAGACTTCATAGACTATATGGCCTCTGTTGCACTTAGCTATAAGTAATGCATAAATGAATAAGTATGGCTGTGTTCCAATATGCGGTTTACAAAAACAGACTACAGGCTGGATTTGGCCCACACACAGTAGTTTGCCAAACCATGGCTTAGAGAGTGAAAAAGAAATTGATAATGAAAAATGGTATGTGGTGGCAAAACATTTTAACACCTTTTAGCACAACTGTTGCTTCTGTGATAGAAGAGGCCACCCAAGAGCCCTCTAACTCAGAGATTCCCCAGAAGAAATTTAGTGGTTAGCTAATAGTGTTTAAGATTAACAATATACTGAAAGAAAAGGGTTGAGCTCAAGAAAGAATAGGTCAGCAAAAAAAAATTAGAAGAATATCATGGGCTTGAAGAAATGGAAAACACTGAATATTTTCAGAAGCCAACAAAAAGGTAAGATTTTTAAATGGCTTTGGGCAACAAAGAGGTAGAAAATTTTCTCTGTTGCAAAAAGTGAATAAGAGATCACAAAGACTAGATTTAGAGTGTCATATTCCCATTCACACCTCTAGGATTTTAGGAGTCACCACTGAGTTGAGGGAGAGATAAGTGGACCAAAAAGCAAAATTGAACTGAATGGAAGCACATGTACAAGTGCTTACTAAATTGAGAGGATCTGTATTACTAAATAAATTACAAGTTGAAAAAAAAAAATGTTGGAGAGACTTCAGGGTAGCTGCAGACAATATAAGCTGTGTAATAAAAAGACTAAAAGACTACCTGAATCTCTTCCTTGCTATACCACAAGAAGCAACGGTGCATGAAAAGTCTGTGCAAAACAATACCCTCAACTTGAAGGTTACTTGAAGAAAGAGAATGCAAAATTAATGCTGATAGTAAGAGAAAAAACAAAGAATATCAACACTGCAGCACCAGATGTTCCCAGCCACCACTCCATCTTTCCTCTTAGAGCTTTGTGGCAAAGGCAGAAAAATTGCAAGGAATATAGAGGAGGGATGCTAGTTAAGGAGTCTGAAGGTCAGTTGAAGCAACCACTAAAAGATTAAAATCACCCTAAATTTGAAGATATTTGAAAAGAAAAGAAAAAAAAAAAAAAAAAACACAACAGATCATACAAGAAATTGTACAGAAGAGATTTCATTTGCTCTTTTTTTAAAAAAACACATCAATTTTATTGAAACATACTAACAAAGCATACAATTCATCCAAAGAGTACAATCAATGGTATTTGGTATAATCACATAATTGTGTGTTCATCATTTCAATCACTATTAGGGCATTTTTATTATTTCAATAATAATAAACAAAAAACAGACAAACAAACAAGAAAATTCCTCACGTCTCAATCTCTCTATGCTTCTCCCACTGTACATAGCTGCTAAAAAAAAGATGCAAGATTTAAAGAGATAGGCTCTGTAACCAGCCTTCCAATTTTAAAAAGGCAAACTAATTAGGTAAGCACTTTTAAAAGAACAAGCATGAATTAAAGGGGGCAGTATTCCAAACATATAACTTGTGGGGAAGGAAAAAGGAGAAAAGGAAGGAAAGGCCACCCTCTAGCATTTAGATAAAAAGAGGGAAAACAAGAAAAATTAGGAAATAAAAGGATCTGCAAAACAAAGAGATGCAACCCCTCCTCCACCACCAAAACCAACCAACCAATTGATCAAATAAACAAAACTCCTGCTAAATCAAAAATTCCAGAACTAAAAATTGAAATTGACTAAAACATGGAGAAATGATTTTTTAAAAAGTTCATTGAAATCAAGAAAGAAACAGAAGAAAAAGACAAAATTATCTCAAAAATAAGAATAAATTATAAGATACTCAAGGGGAAATATATTCAAGTAAAAATGTACTAAAGCACACTGGGGGAAAAAAAAACAGAAAAACAACCATTTAATGAGAACGACACAAAGAAAAATATAAAAGTGTCAGTGGGAAGATAGTAGAAATGGAAGACAGGCAAAAATGGAATAATATTCATATTATTAGATTCCCTGAAGAATAAAAACAAAACAATGCAACAGAGCTAATGTTATGGTAAGTTATAATTTAAGAATTCTTTCTAGAATTAGAAAAATCTTGAATCTATGCATTGATGGGGCCCACTGGGCATCTGGAAAATTAACCTAGAATGATAAACTCTTAGATATATCCTAGTAAAACCATTAGATTTCGAAGAAAAAGATAAAATCTTCAAGGCCACCAGACAAAAACATCAAAATATGAAAAAGGCAAAAGAACTAGCCTAAACATCAGACATTTCAAAACCAACATACAAAGTTAAATAAAAATGAAGCACCATTAAAAATACATACATCAGTAGAAGAGAGTATGAACCAAATATTGCAAATCCAGCCAAAATGCCCTTCAAACATTAAAGCTGGAGAAAAAAAATTCTCAGCACAGAAGAATGGTAGGAAATCTGCAACCATCACACCTTCCTGAGGAATCTACTAGAGGACAAGCTTTATCTAAACCATGTTGACTGGGAAAATTTCAGAAAATAGATAACATTTTAAAAATAAATGAATATACTCATAAGACTAAAATAAAGGTGAGGATGAGGAGAAGACTACTAAATAAATGTTATATATTATAATAACTTACAAATAATGCAAATAAAAATGGGAGGAGAAAAAAGAGGAAAAGATGAAAATACAAAGGCTTATTGTCACGTAAGCAATAGGAGGGTATTGAAGGGTGATCTTCAAAACAAAATGATGAAGCAGATAGTAAAAATTTAATAAAACAACAGTGGACAAGGTCATTTAAAAGAATAGAAATGTAGTCCCCAGAAAAAAAACCTTCCAACCTTACTAAATACCTTTTGTTTTTAAAATGAAAGAGCAGAGAATATAAATTTTATATAGACAAGGAAACAGAACAAATATAATAAAAGGACTCATAATTATAAGCTATTATGATGGAATTGAAATTATTTTCAATTTTGCTCATATAGAAATATATATACATATATGTATGCATCTGTATATATGTGTGTGTGTATCTGTATATACAATTTGTTTACAAGTCCAATTTTATATATATATACTGATACAAATTTTACAAAATTATGCCAAGTAATTAAAAAGGCAAAAAATAAAGTGATAGAAAAAGGCATGCCAAACAAATGGAAAAAAAAAAAAGCAGGGTTTGTGACCCCAATATTAGAGAAATTAGAATTCAAATCCAAAAACATTAAATGTGACAAAGAAGGCCACTTTTAATGCTAAAAGCCATAATACACAGTGAAGTTTTAATGCATCATATAGTTATGCACCAAATGATATAGCCACTACCTAAATAAAAGCAAAATTAAATGAGATGGGGAAGTGTATGTGGCTTAAGCAATTGAACTCCTGCTTACCACATGAGAGGAAACCTTAATATACCACTCTCATTACAAGACAGATCAAGTTGCCTAAATAAATAAATGAACAACTAGACGGTATAAATAATATAATTAATAGAGTGGATCTTAGACAGATATCTAACTCAACACCCTGATGGTAGAGAATACAGATTCTTCTCCAAGTGCCAATGGCACTTTCACAAAGCTTGATCATATAGTAGCTTAGAAATGAAGCGTCACTAACTTCCATAAAGTAGAAATATTGCAAACAGTACTCTGATCATAGAGCAATAACACTAGAATTTACAAACAAAAACAAAAGACAGAAAGGTCTCTCTATGTTGAAATTATAAAACCACCAATGAACAAATCTTGGGTGAAAGGGAATTCAAACTGAAATTACAGAATTTAAAAATAATAATGATATTGAAAACATTGAACATCAGGATTTCTGGAATGCACTTAAAGAAGTAAATAGAAAAATTCATTGCACTGATCACTTTTATCAATAGAAATGAAAACAATGTAATATAAAATGAATTGTCACCTCAAAGAAAGGGGAAAAAACTAGAACAATAAAGTATACTGTTAAGTAAAATTAACTAACTGCCTGCATTGGAGTTGCCAGGAGTGATTTCCTTTCCTAGAAGTTGACAAGGACTTTCCAAACATTAAAAATAAAAGTAGGGGTTTTGGAAAAAACGGAACAATCTCTGTAAAAGCCGCATTTTGGAATAAGCTTGTTTCTGTCCAGTACAGATAACTTATCAGAAACAGACAAGTATGCTATAATAACCAATCTGTAATTGTTCCCTGCTTTGTAAAGCATTCCTTTGTAATAAGGAACTTAACGTCAACCAATTATTGTAACGTCCTTTTTGGAAATTCCCTAATTGCCTTTTTAAGCCAATGTAACCTGCTTGCTGTTTTGACATTCTTCCTTTGTTTTGCCATCTCCCAGCTTGAGTAGTTTCTCTTCCAATAAATTTGATGCTTTGATTATATTGGTGAACTTGTTTCTTTTGACAATACCATTGTAAAGAAGAAGGAAGGAAATAATAAAGAAAAACTCAGAAATTGATAAGGAAGAGAATAAGAAAACTGTAAATCAAATCAGTAAGTAAAATTTCTCTTTTCCTAAACGTTAACAAAGCAGACAAGAAGAAAAATGGGAGAAAGCAGAAATAAACACAATAAGATATAACATCAAAAAAAAAATCATGAGAATATTTGCAGACCTCTATGCAAAGAAATTGGAAAACCTAGATAAAATTGATAATTTTCTAAGGAAATACAGATTAGCAAATTTGGCCACATTCAAGTTAGAAAGCTTAAATAGACCAATTTCCATATTAAAAATAGAGAAAGTTACTAAGGAAATGCTCTGCAAAAAAGCATCATGCCCTGATGGTTTCACATGGGAAGTCTATCAGACTTTCAGACTACATAATCCCAGTGTTCCATAAATTAGTCTAGAATATTGAAAAGGAAGGAAAATTCTAAGTTTTATTTTGTAAGCAAGTATATCACTGATACTGATACCAAATAATGACATCCCAAAGATAGGAGACTATAGATCAATATAACTTATTAATATCAATGTAAAATTCTAAATAAAATATTAGTAAACAGAATCCATATTCTGTTTTATATTAGGAAAATAAAACACTATGACCAAGGACATCTATTCCAGAAATGTAAAATTAGTTCAACATTAGGAAATCCATTAATATCATAAATCATATTACTAAATCTCAAGAAAAAATAATATGATTATCTTTATAAATCTTGAGAAACTCTTTGACAAAATTCAAAAATATCCCAGATAAAAACACTCAAGAAAATAGGCAATGATATATTCTTAATTAACATGAATTCGCACACACATACCTACACATACACACCTACACACACACACAGGTGGACACACACACACATACCTTGGTTCTAAAGTAAGCATTTAGGGGAAACTCTAGAGACATTTCCACAGATGTCAGGACGACGGTAAGTAAGCCCCATATCTCTGGTCATATTTAAAATAGTACTAGAAATAATAGCCAACACAATTAGAAAAGAGAAAACAATTAGTGTACAAAAGTGGTAAAGAAGACATGAAACTATCTCTTTTTGCAAATGATATTGTAGTATATCTGGAAAACCACAAGGAATCAATGACAAAATTATTGTGAACCGTAAAATAATAGAGAGACATAACAGGATATAAAACTAGCATACAACACTCTGCAGTCTTTATCTACTTCAACAATGAACAGTTATAATGAGATAAAATAATGAGAAAACCCCATTTACAAAAGCATCAAAGATAAAATACTTAGGAATAAATTTAACGAGCAATGTGCCAAACCTACATCAGGATGATTTTGACACACTTCTGAAAGACACAAAAAAAGTCTTGTACTAATGGTGAGACATTGTCTATATATACAGAATTACTCAATATTATAAATATGTCATTTCTTCATAGGTTAATTGATAAATTCAGTGCAATTTCAACAAAGGTCCCAACAACCTATTTTAAGACATTGGACAAGTTGATACTAAAGTTCATCTAGAAAAACAAATGTGGAAGAATAGTCAGGAAAATACTGAGAAAGATAAACTATGAGGGAAGATGGGTCCTACGAGATATTAAATCTTAGTATACACTTCTATATATATTACAGTACAGTACTGGCATATGAATAGACAAAGAGACCAGTGGTATGCAATAAAAAGTCCAGAGTTAGGATAAAACATACAATAGCTTACTTTTTGTAAAGGTGGCATTTCAAATGACTTGAGTAAGATGGACTTTTGAATAAATGGTGCTGGGACAATTGTGTGGAAAAAAAAGATAAAATTAGATTCAATCTCAGGCAATAGATAAAAATAAACTCAAAACGAATCAGGGATCTACATGTGAAAAATAAAGCCATACAAGTACCAGAAGAAAACATAGGTGAATTTCTTTTTATCCTTGGCATAGGGAAATGATTTCTATATTTGACTTAAAATCCTGACTCAATAAAGAAAAATATACGTAAATTTGACTACATAAATATTTTTAAATGTATCTTTGCATGTCAAGAAATCCTGTAAACAAAGTCAAAAGATAAATGAAAAACTGGGAGAAAATATTTGCTGTGTGAATCACAGAGACTAATATAGAAGGAACTCTTAAAAATTGAGGGATAAAAGACCAAAAATCCCATTAAAAAACTGGAAACTTGATCAGGCTTATTTTACTTTGCTAAAAGTTGCTAAAACAATATACCAGAAATGGATTGGCTTTTAGAATGGGGGGTTATTGGCTTGCAAGTTTACAGTTCTGAAGCTGAGCGAAGTGTCCAAATCATGGCATTAACATGTGGGACTTTCTCCCCAAAGACTGGCTGCTGGCGATCCAGGACTTCCTCTGTCACATGGGAAGGCACATGCTAGGTTCTTCCTTTTCCACTAGGCTCCTTTGCTTTGAATTTCTGGCTGCTCCATCTGTGACTTTCTCTCTCGGCTTCTATGGGATCCTTTCTGAGTTCCTATGTGTCTCTCTGTAGTCATCCTATTTATGAAGGACTCCAGTGAAGATTAAGACCCTCCCTTACTAAAATATTCTAATCAAAAGATACCACCTAAAATAGGTTCACAACCACAGGAATGGATTATCTCTAAGGATACGATTTTCTGGGGTCCATCCAGTATCAAAACTTCATGAGGCTATTCACAAAAAAAGAGGTCAAAATAACCCTCAAAGATATGCAACTCTTTAAATACCCTCACTTATAATTAAAGAAATTAAAATTAATACAATACTGAGACATCATTTATCATGAGACTGGCAAAAATTATATATATGTTATATGTATATACACACACACACTCATACATTCACATATACACACACAGAGAGAGACACATATATGATGACACATTACATTGGCAGGGCTGTAAGGAAACAGACACTCCCATGCATTGCAAGTGGAAATGCAAACTGGTACAGCGCTTCAGGAGGGAAATTTTGCAATGCCTAACAAAACTACATAAGCATTTCCCTTTTGATCCAGCAAATTCAATTCTATAAATCTTCCCAGAAGATATAACTCCAACAATATAAAATGCATAAATGCAAACTCATTCACTGCAGCATTTTTTGTAATTGGAAAATACTGGGAACAACCTAAACACCCACATATAGGAAAACCACACAGAGGAGAATGCTCGAAGAAACTACAGTATATGCAGAAAATGATTGCAGCTACAAAAAAGGAATAAAGATGACTTTCATGAACTGATATGGGATGATTTCTAGGACATATTACCAAGTTTTTTTTTTTTTTTTTTTTTTTTTTTTTTTTAAAGTACAAAGGAGTTTCTAGAGTACACTACAAAGAGTATAAGAATGAAGGGGGGGATGGATGTGGCTCAAATGGTTGGGCGTCCGTCTCCCATATGGAGGGACCTGGGTTTGATCCCCGGGACCTCCTGGTAAAAAATAAATAAATAAATAAAAATTAAAAAAAAAAGAATGAAGGGGTTAAAGGAAGTACAGTTGTATGTGTTCATTGTGCAAAAGAAATACAGTATGGATAAATCAGAAACTAAAGAGTTTTGGTTATCAGAAAGTCAGACTACTACTGCTCACAGTTATCTATGTGTTTCTCTTCATTGCCTTTACTCCTTGGTATTAAGTTGACCACATTATTACTTGTGACCCAAGGACTATGAGTGAAAAATGATGAGTGACTTACAGGTCAAGTTTGTGCATTTACTAATCTCCCTGTCTTCCTTAATACATGGCTGGAAGCTAAAAACTCCCAGATAGCAGAGCTGCACCATTGAAGGGGTCTGGATCATCTTAAAGGAACCCCAATGGATGCATCTGAATTTAGTCTAGTGAGAAATAAAGGGTTACTGAGTTAAGCAACTGAGTGTATGAGGGGGTGGAGGATGGGAGATGTGAGGTGAGGAGAGAAGGTACTTTTATAACAGCTAGACTTATTTATCCTAATTAATACACTCTTAAGATGAAGTACAATACATTAGACTGTACAAGTTAGAAAATCATAACTATGACTCCCGCACAAAACTGGGGCCCACAAGAACCATATTTTCAGTGAAATAATGGGTTTGAAAAATTCCATTTCCTCATAAAGTTCTTTAGAAGGAAATGGTTGCCCTCACAAAGGTTTGGATTTAAATTTTTACTATCTGTTGATATGGCAAATTCCCATGATAGAAATTAAGATGTTGCTGATTTGTTGGTATCCCAGGGTACATGGAAGAAGACATGTTCAAACCAGTCCTCTCAAATTTGCTACAGATTAAAAACAATCAAAATTACCAGACATAGAGAGAAATAAGCCAATATGCTCGAGAGTCAGTAAAGCACTACACAGCAGGATTAGACCTGCCAAGGATCTCCAATAACAGAATGATCAAATACCAAATATGACAAAAATATGGTTCAAATATTTACAGTACTAAAAGATAGCATTGAAAAGGAGAGCAAACCATATTAGGTTATCCAAATGCTGAGGCAGGTTTGAAAAAGAAGCTAATGAAACTTCTAGAACCAAAAAAGTCATCATTAAAATTTAAAACTAATGAAAATGGTTTTTAGGCATATAGGTAATCTAAGTAAATAAATAAATAAATAATTTGTAATTGATTATGTTTGTGATGCAGGTAGTAGATAACAAGGTTTATTTGGGAAATTCAGATAATTTTGTGGATTTTAAAGAAAACATGTATGTGATAAATGAAACTGAAAAATAAGCAGAGTAAGATCAATGATGTGAAATCCATGTAACGATTGTGGATTAAGTCAAGAAGTAAAAAAGATAATATGGCAAAATACCAACTAGATAGAGTTCCATTGCAGAGGTAGAGCAGACTTTTTAATGATAGGCTCCAGGGTGTAGCCAAAGGCATGGGAAGCTGAAATAGAAAGAAGGTGGCTACTAGAATTGAGTGAACCAAAAAAATGTGAGGCAACAGTGCTACATGTGTTGTCTATCTGGTAATTAAAATCACCCAGGATGGTGTTAGATCTGTGAACTTGATGCCACAGTTAATGACATAAAGGGTATAACCAGGAGCCTATTGAGTTAAATCAATGAGCAGGAAGGAAATTGGCACAATCAGGTTGTGGTGGTGGGTATTTACAGGTAAGGATGGCAGTGTACCCATTTGGAAGGAGTATGGATTATCCTAAGAAGAATTCAGTCCTTTCCTCTACCCCAAATGTGCTTTGAGCAGCCTCTATAGAGAAAGCAGCAAGATAAGTTGTGTACTCTGAAAGGTCCTGAGTTTAATTAAGACCAAAAGGTAAAAGCGGGATTCTGAGGATGTTTTTGGTATATTGTGGTATTTGTTTTGTGTGAGATCTAGAGGACGCAATGGAAATGTCTGTGAGGTAGAGGAAAATCGGGAGTTTGGATCAGTGGAAAAAAAAGCACTTAGATGTATGGCAGGAGAATCCTAGAGAGCATGGATAAGATGTACTTAACTTTAAAATAGTGATGCCTTATAACAATCTCATAACTGATGTATTTTTTTAAAACACACAAGGCATTTTAGTTGCAACTTCTTAATCATAAAGTAATCAAGGAAACAATATAATAATGCATTTTTGTTAATGTGATATTGCCAAGCTAATTCATTAGCATCTGGTTTCAGTTGAGCATTGGTGTCTTTTTGGGAGACAAAAATATTTTGATTTATTTAGAAGCACTTAACCCTCTCATCCAAGATATGTGGGATTTAGTCTCCACATGCACATCCACCATTTCTTCTCTACCATGCTATCACAATTTTTTTATTTTTGTTCTTTATCTCCCTAATCCAGTTAGTTGCATGTGTTCTTCCATCTTTCATTAAAATAACACAGTCATTTAGCCTGCTTTCTCACTGATGTCTGGGTCATGATGGCATTCATATTTTAATAATTCTCCTTTTTTATCTGAACTCTTAGAAAACATGGCCACAATATTAGCATTATTAAAAAGTAAACTAGTATTATCTCCATACAGAGTACAAGAGTTGATTTACAGGCAAAGTCAAAGATGGCCCATTGACACAATTAAAACACAAGTTTCACGCTTAAATCCTGTTACTTAGAGAAATGTAACAATAGACACTCATTATTGGGACACAAATCAAAGTTCCAATATCAGTCATCAGGTGAAAAAACAAAAAACAAACAAACAAAAAAACAGAGACAGTGACTACAGAGGTGCATAATTGAAGCTGTATCCAATTGAGAGTAAAATCAGAGGTGTTTTCAGCCCCTATTTTTTGTCCACCATATGAGTTTCATAGTTTACCCCAAACTTGTGTACACATCATGGAAAACTGACCCTTTTTGCAGTCAGGGAATGGGTTTCCCGGAACACAGAGTTCTCAGAGTTCAAACCAGAACTTTCTCAGGTAAACTGGAACAGCTGGTCAACCCACATAACCTTTCCTATGTAACAGTGTTTAACAGTCCTCTCACAACAGCAAGAGATTGGGGAAACATCCTTAGCCAACTCAAGGTCACATGTGCAGATTACACACAAATTCAGTTTATAGACAATATAGCAGCATATGCAAAAACACACATAAAGATATGCATTATAGAAGTGGTCTCAGCTGGAATCAATTGTAATTCGACATAATGTGTGGGCATTTCAGGATGTTTGGTGGAGTCTGTTTGCATGAAGGACTAAGAAGCTTTCTGCAAAAGAATATATTAAAGAAGAAAAAATAAATTAAAAATTATATGTCTTACTTTTCCAGGCTGCTATGACAAATACCACACACTGGGTAGGCTTAAACAACAGAAATTTATTGGCTCACGGGTTTTAAGGCTAGAGAAATCTAAAATCAAGGCATCAGCAAGGCAATGCTTTCTCCCCAAAGTCTATAAAATTCTGGTTCTGGCTACTGGCAATTCTTGGGATTCCTTACCTTTCCTCTCATGTGGTAATGGCCTCTCTTATCTTGGCTTCTGTGCCTTCCCATTTCACTTTATCAGCAATCCAGATTAAAACCCACGCTCATTTGGTTGGGCCACATGGTAACTAAAAAAATGTCATTAAGTGGTCCTATTTAAAATTGGTTTATATCCACAAGAATGCAGAATAAGATAAAAAAAAAAAAAAAAAAAACATGCTTCCCCCTCCCCCAGGGTACAAAATTCAATCTACCAGAGTATTTCAGGCAGAAGAGTTTAGTTAAATTTTTTTTAAAAGTCTTGTTGAGGGGAACAGCTGACATCAGAATTAATGTAATACAATAAAATGCTTATCTTAGGCTTAGGCTTCCCATACTACTTTTTGGAAGTTGGGCTAGGTTTTAGTTTGCTAAAAGATGCTGGGAGCAATATACCAGAAATGGGTTGGCTTCTACAATGAGAATGTATTAGGTTAAAAGCTTAGCATTCTGAAACCATGACAGTGTCCAAATCAAGGCGTCATCAGAGATGCTTTTTCCCTGAGCAGCAGCTGTGGGCTGTTAGGTATATGGCAGTGGACCACTAGTCTCTCCCCTCTCCTCTGGGCCTTGTTGCTTTTAGATTTGGGCTGCTCCAGTTTTGGCTTTTCTCTCTTCGGGCACTCATTAATTTCAACTTCTACAGGCTTCTCTCTGTCTCTGCAGCTTTTTCCCTATCTGCGACTTCTCTTTCCTCTGCTTATAAAGGACTCCAGTAAGAGGATTAAGACCAACCCTTGTCATGCAATCTAATCAAAGGCCCTTAACTGTAGTAATTTAATCAAAGGCCCAACCTACAATAGGTTTGCATGCACAGGAGTGGATTAGCTTTAGGAACAGGATTTTCTGGGGTCCACAAAAGCTTCAAACCACCACAGACTACAAGAAAGAAAGAAAAATGAAAAATCTTGTACATAAATAACTCTGGGAGATTTTGTAGCATAAAGACAAATTATATGTCCCCCTTTCATAGAATGTAACATGCCAAGGGAGTGAGGCATTCTTTTTCTACAGAACACAGCATAGTACAGAAAGGTTGCCATATTACACAACTGTAGGGTATCTGAACAGCTGCACATGGCAGCCCTAAGTTATCAGGAATATAAAAATGCTTCATTCTTGAATACCTCAAGAAGAGACAGTGTGGCAGTTTGATGTAATTATGAATTCCAAAAATATAATTGAATCATACTTGTAAACTGATCTGTTAATCTGGGCATGATTAGGTTAGGATTAGGGCGTTGAGCCCCACCCCTTGGTGGGTGGGGAATTGAATATAAAAGGCAAGGCAAAAGAAAGTTGAAGCAGTCTTTTGAGAAGCAGTTTTAATGTTGGAAAGAAGGCCCCAGGAGAAGAGAAGCAAGCTGTTTGCCTGATCGTCTACAGCTGACCTTGTGGAGGAAACAGGAGCTAAGCCCGGAGAGAAATGCAGCCCTGGGAAGAGAGGAACCCCAGAATCCCTGGCAAACGCCAGCAGCTGTCTTGCTCTAACACGAGGCAATGGACTGTGGTGAGAGAAGAAACTTAACGCTTTATGGCCTGCTTTCTGTGGACTTCTACCCCAAATAAATACCCTTTATAAAGACCAACCCATTTTTGGTATTTTACATTAGCACCCCTTTGGCTGACTAATACAGACAGCAAGGTTTGGTATAGGCTGGCAGAGTTCATAGGAGCTGATCTAAAGCTGTAGTACCAAGCAGGTGCCCTGGGTCTAGGTTAAAGTTATGTAACTATAATATGACAATTTGTCCACATATTACTTCTGATTTTCAGTGGTTCATGACATAAAATTACCAGCAGTTTTTTTCTTTCTTTCTCTGGGCATTGATTAGTAAAACTTCCTGGCAAAATGCTTCTTCAAGTTCTATTTTCCATGTAAGTGGCAGAAAATGGTAGAAGCAGCATGTGGAGAGCTGAGCAGGAGATCAAGTTCCTTTTGATGAAAGCCTAATGGTACCCTGCAATCTCAAAGGAAATCAGTTACCTGTCAGTTGTATGGAATGAAATGTTTAACGAAACTTTCAATGCAATAACTAGAATATGTATGCCTTCAGTGTGCTGCCATCTTTCTTAGACCCTGGAGATGACTCTTCTGAATTTTTCTGGACTTAAGGGGGCATAGTTTTTCTAATTGTTTATTGATATTTGCAGTTAATCTTGGGTATGTAAGATTATTGGGTTAAAAATTTTAATTCAACCAAGTTACTTAATATATAGTAAAGATTAAAGGAGATCTGGAATTGGAAGTAGTTGGCTTCACAAAAGACTCTCTAATTTTATTCATAATAATATTGTATTATATAAGTGGGCTTACATAATCTTTGACTTTGTAGAGGGTACTCATTTTTATTAGGTGGCTATTATATTTGTATTAAAAAAAAAAAAAGCTTTCATAAAATTTCCCATGTTTCTCTGAATATACTTCAGTTTCTGATTGCTACTTTAATATCTCTGACCTTAACAGTCAAATTCAATACAATTTATATACCTCCTTTGAAGGCACCCATTTCTTTTTCTTTAAAAAAATCCTAAGTAAAACTACTTAATTTAGGTATTATAACTGGTATAAATTTTTTTTTAAATTTAAAACTGCAAATAAAATGTTAAGAGAAAATATGTCTCACCAATCACTTTGAGAAATATGGGCAGGATCTCCAGAAAAACAAGTGGAAAGGCCGAATAAGGCAGGAACAGGAATATTGCAGGGCCAAGACATCTCTAAGCCATTAAGACCCTTTAATTCTCTCTTTTCTTGTCACCCCTGCTTCACCTAAAGTTATTTCGTGAAGCATGTCATCCTTAAAATTTCTAAAGCAAAATAATCAGTTAGTGAGTATTTGAATAGATATTGATTTCCTAAAAGTGAAGCCTCAACTGTGTTAGTGTGTGTTCAAAGACTTTGGGCTAGTAAAACCAACACATATCACTTCTAGGCAGCAGAAGTGAATGTTCATTAATGGTGTGGATTGAAACCAGCCTGCCAGGCTTTGAATTCTGGCTCTGCAAGTTAACTGAAAAATGCATTAACCTCTATTTAGCTTTGTTTCCTCAATTTTAGATGAGGATAATAGTGCTTACCTCATAACATTGCTTTTAAGATTAATTAAATCAATATATCTAAAACATCTCAAAGAATATCTGGTGCAGAATAAGCTTAAGCTTTTTCATGATTAGGACATAATTAAAATGCAATAAAAGATTGCACAACATCATACCATCCCACAAAATAGGAAGGAGAATCAAGTTTCTAAAGGTGATCCCAGCAATAAGCAGTCTACTGATATATGATATTAATAAACTCTCAGAGGTTCTTTGTTAAAATCAGATATAAGTGCCAACAGAAAAGTGAATGTCTGGCTCACTCCCAAATTTTCACAGCATCACAGGGGATGATTTCTATAAATAACTATACATTTGTTTTGTTTTCTTTACTTGGCTTTATTTGAATAGTGGCGTTCTTATATTCCCTTTATGTTCAAATAATTATATTATTATTATTCCAGATGTCTCAAAAATGATGGTAGGTAAAGCATCAGTAACTTTTTCTGTAAAGCAGTAGGCTGAGTACTTTAAGTACTATAAATATTGCATCAGGGACCTCTCCACTTACCTAGGATGATGGAAGAGTAATGGATTTGGGAGAAAATTGGACAAGTTTTTATGATATAGTAGATTTACAAATATCTCTGGATATTTTCTTTTTCTTCCTGAATTGTGTCTAGACTAGGATGTTGCCTAACTCCCATAGCATATTAGATTTCACAAGCCAATAACATTTCCTTAGGTCATGCTTATTTAATGATCTTAACTCCAATTTGTATTCTTTTACAATATTCCTTGTATTCCTTGAGCCTAGGGGTCTAAAGTTACATTTTGTGTAGATCCCAATAGTTGTAATAAACTCAGAAATATATCATTTCTGGGAAAACTTGTCCTATGCTTGCACCAGAATAGCATCATCATTCTCTCCCAAATATTTCCTCCAAATCGTTGTCTCCCAAACAGTCTTTCTTGTATAGATACCTTTAAGTATATTTTAATCAATAATTTATTTAGCCTAGACATTTCCACAATCTTTAAAATTCCTCTAATTAAAATGTGATATTCCTGTAAATTTAAGTGGCCATTTCAGATTAGATTTTCGTTGACAACAACTTAAATAATCAGCTTACACATTAACAATCGATTATTTAGCACATGCTTGGGATAGAGAACCTTCCAGAATGAGCCACAGGAAAATTCATCCAGATTAAAGCCAAAGAACAGTAAACTGTAATACACCAATATAAACATTCTAAATACATTATTTTGCCTGAAGCTCCTTTTTTTCTGGCCATTTATACAATCCAAACTGTAATCAAAATAGATCATTTAATGCTGATGTATTATTCATTGATGCATACCAAGGTCTTGCAAAGGACTTATTTATAGTAGGAACTGAATAAACATTTATAAAAGGTTTGAATGAGTATGTGAATGAAGAAATTAATAATCATGGAAAGTAGAACTTGTTGTTATAATTATTTCACTTGGACTGTGACTTGGACTAGGATTTAAAACTCTATTAGTTCTTCAAAATGCAGCCATAAAATCCTTTATTAAGAAACAATTCTCTTGGTTCTGGTCAACAAAGATGAGGACATAAGACACTCCAGGGTGCTTTGCATCCACAGAATCTTTGAACAACTAGTAAAAACTGGCAGAACAAAGTATTCCTCAAAATGTGAGAAAACAGTTAAAGGGTTGCAGTAACTGGGCTGTAACATAGCTTTAAAAACAGTAGGAGAAGCTCATGGTGCCCTCCTCCCTGATGTGTGGAGCCAGCCTGTGCTTCCATTGTGGGCCCCCCGATCCTGTTCCAGAAGGAACAGAGTAACTCATATGCATTTACTGGGGTACCTGTATGTTCATACCAATATACTGGGTGGCAGTTTGAAAGACTGAACCAAGAAACTTCTCTTGGACTCACCCTCCCAGAACTTGCCCTGCAGGCAGAAACAACTTCTGGGCAGCAGTGAAAGAAACAATTAAACCCAAGGAAAAGCACTACCTGCTTTAAGTCATAAAAGAAGACACACAGGAGGGGAAGAAAGTCTATTTCATAGGAAGTGGAGAGGGAATTCAAATTCCTGTAAATGGGAGAATTCCTAAGGCCATGAGAAAGCACAAGCCCAGGACAAGACACAGACTAAGAAAAATCAGGACCCTGCACTTTGCATTTGCCTCACAGTGATCTTGATAGGAGGGCTTAACTCTGAAGGAGAGCAATAGGCAATGCAGAGCCAATATGCAAAGAGTGTGAAAGGTGTTTTTTGCATTGATTTGTTTATAATTGTTAGCTCCTTGCACTAAAGAAAATCTATATGATATCACTAGCTGATGCAAACTAAGAAACAGTCTACTCAGATACTAAACCCCAGAGTTAATACTGTAAAACATTATTAATACAGGATATAACAAAAGATTTCTAGACAAACAAAGGAACTGAAATCATGGCCCATTCAACGTAACAAGATAAAAACACAAACACCGTCAGTGAAGAAGACCAGGCTTTGGACATAACAACAAAGACATTTAAAAAATAATGATCTTCATCTGTTATGAAATTTTCACTAGCATTCAGCAAAATAAGAAAAGGACAATGTAATCAGTTTTTAAAATTTCATAAAGCAAAATCTATTGCATTTTATTATCCTATGGTTATTACCTCCTTACAATTTTGTTGATATACTTTTTTTCCTTTTATGAAGAAATGCTAATAAATAGATGATAGTTGTTTTGATTACTACTCTACTGGGCATTAAAATAAGAGGAAATCTTAAAAAAAAAAAAAAATAATGATCCTAAACATGCTCAAGAAGATAAAGGAAAACACAAACAACTAAAGAATATCAGGAAAACAATGAATGAACAAAAGAAGAATCTCAATGAAGAGAGAGAAATTGTAAAAAATAACCAAACAGAAACACTAACATTGAAGACCACAAGACTGAAATGAAAAATTCCTTAGAGGGTTTCAACCACAGACTGAAGCTGGCAGAAGAAAGAATCAATGAACTCCAAGACAAGACAATTGAAATGATTCAGGCTGAAGAGCAGAAAGAAGGAATTTTTAAAAAGTGAACAGAACCTAAAAGAGCCATGAGACACTATCAAGCATACCAATAGCTGCATTATGCGAGTCCCAGAAGGAAAAGAAAAGAAAAAGGAACAGAGGAATATTCAAAGAAATAATGACATAAAACTTCCCAAATTGAACAAAAGACATGAATATGCATTTTCAAAAAGCCTGATGAACCCTAAACAGGATAAACTTGAAGAGAAACATGCCCAGACATATAATTGTCAAACAGTTGAATGTTAAGACAAGGAGACAGTTCTGACAGCTGCAAGAGAAAAGTGTTACATGTAGGTATGTCCCAAAAAGATTAAATGTTGATTTCTCATCAGAAACCATTGAGACAAGAAGGCAGTGGGACAAAATATTTTAAATGCCACAAGAAAGCAATTGTGAGCTGTGGCAATTTGAGATTATTTTATGAATCCCAAAAAGAGAAAGATTAAGTTTGTAAACTAATCTATTCCTCTGGGTGTGATACCCTCTGATTGTATTAAATTCAGTTGAGGGGACTTTGATTAAAATTACTTGGTAAGATCACTTAGAAACCTTTTGATTGGGCTATTTCAGAGGGTGTGACTCAAGTTGAATCTTTGCCCAATTGCTTGGGTCTGATATAAATGGGCACTCACTGAGACAGGGAAGAAAGAGCACTGTCATTTTTTTATTGTGCCATGTGACAGAAACAAGAAGGCTCTAACAGCTAAAGCCCCAGGTGGAGATGAACCATTTTGCCTGATAGTTACAACTGAGATTTGGGAAGAGCCAAGACTGATATAGGACGCCCAGAAAGAAATAAGCACTAAGCCAAGAAAGAGAGGACTTCACTTAAACACAAAGCCTTAAGAGGCTGGGCCCGTGGATACTCAAACGGAAGAGGAAGAAGAGGAAGAGGAAGCCCAGAGGGGAAGGCAGAGACCAGCCAGAGATCGGCAGCCATCTTGCATCAACATGTGGCACAACACATGGCAACTGACTTTGATGAGAAAGCAACCTTGTGTTGGACTTTTTATGGCCTTGTAACTTTAAGCTTTTACCTCAAATAAATGTCTTTTATCAAAGCCAATAAATTTCTGGTACTTTGCATTGGCATCACTTTTGCAGACTAATACATGAACCAATATTTTTACTTGACAACACTATCTTTGAATAATAAGGAAGAGATTAAAACATTTTCAGCTAATCAAAAGCTGAGGGAGCTCCCTACAAACCATGCAAAAGAGAGTTCTTTGGACTGAAAGGGAAGGACAATAGACAGTGGACTGAAGTGGCATAAGGAAATAAAGATCTCTGAAAAAGGTAACCATATGGATAATTTTTAAAGCCAGCGCTATTTTATTATTTTATTATATTTTTGGTATGTGCACTACTTTTTACTTCTTACAGTTTATAAAATGCAAATGCATAAAAAGTAATGATAAATCTATGATTTTGGACATAAAATGTATAGTGGTGTAATTTGTAACAAGTACAGCACAAGGGTGAGGAAACAGAGGCACATAGGAACAGTGTATAAGTATCTATTAAAACTAAGTTGGTATCAATTCCAATGTGCTTGATATATGTTTATGATGTTAATTTTCAGCCCCATGGTAACTACAAAGAAAATATATGAAATATATGAAATATATATATATTTGTACACAGAAAGAGATAAGAATGAAGGAACTCAAAATGATACACCACAAAAAAATGAATGTGAAAGTAGGCATAAATGGAAGAGTTGAGGGACAAAAAAGGAATAAAACTTATAAAGACAAATACAAAATGACAGAAGAAAGTCATGCATAACAGTAGTTAAATATAAATTGGATTAAATTCTCTAGTCAAAAGGCAGAGAAAGGCAGAATGGATTTTTAAAAATTATGACCCAACTATATGCTATATATAGTATTCTCATTTAAATTTCAAAGACACAGGAGGTTGACAGTGATCGGATGGAATAAAAATGCCATGCAAATAATAACCAGAAAGAGAGCTGAGGTAACTCTACTAATATCAGATAAAATAGACTTTAAGTCAGAAATTGTTATGGGGGACAAAGAAAGCATTATATAACGATAAAGAGTCATTCAACAAGTACACATAACTATTATAAACATAAATATACCTAATGGCAGAGCCCCACATAATATGAAGCAAAGACTGACAAGAAGTGAAGCAGATGCCTCTATATTAATAGTAACTTCATTATACCACTTTCAATAATGTATAGAACAACTGTACAGAAAATCAATAGGGAAATAGATTTGAATGATAACATAACCAACTAGACCTAACAAACATATGTAACACTTCACCCAACACCAGAAGAATACACATTCTTCTCTTGTACACATGTATCATTCTCCAGGATAGACAATATATTAGGACACAAAGGAAGTCTCAAAATATTCAAGATTATTGAAATCATATACTGTATCTTCTCTGACCACAATGGAATGAAATGGAAAATTCACAAATATATGGAAATTAAACAACACACTCTTAAACAACCAATGTGTCATAGGAAATCACAAGGGAAATTAAGAAATATCTTGGGATCTTGAAACACCACATACCAAAACCTATAGAAAAAATGATTATAAGAGGATACTATGAACAGCACACCAACAAATTATATAACCTAGATAAAATGGATGAATTCCTAGAAACAAAAAAACTACCTGCACTGAAGTAGAACGTATCAACAGAACAATACCAAGAATTTGAATCACTAGTCAAAAACCTTCCATCATCAACAACAACAACAACAGCAACAACGAAAATCCAGAACCAGATAACTTCACCAGTGAATTTTACCAGGTAGAAGTAAAATCTATCCTGCTCAAACTCTTCCAAAAAAGAAGAGGAGGGAATATTCCCTAACTCATCCTATGAAGACAATATCACAGTTATACCAAAGCCAGATAAAGACACCACAAGAAAATAAAATACAGACTAATATCCCTTATGAATATAGATGCAAATTACTCCAAAAATAGTAACAAACCAAATCTAACAGCATATCAAAGGCCTATGCACCATAATGAAGTGGAGTTATTCACAGGAGTGCAAGGGTGGGTCAATACAAGAAAATCAATTAATGTAATAGACCACATTAATGGGATAAATGAAAAAAAAAAAAAAAAAAACATTATCTCAATTGATGCAGAAAAGGTATTTGAGAAACTCCAGCACTGCTTTTCGATTTAAAAAAAAGCAATTAAAAAACAGGGAATAGAAGGAAAGTTTCTCAACATAATAGAAGACATCTATGAAAACTCTACAACTAGAGTTAAGCTCAAGACAAGATAAAAATGCCAAGTGTCATCAAGGATTATTCAATGTTGTACTGGAAGCTCTAGCCAGAACAATTAGATACGAAAAAGAAAGAAACAGCATCCAAATTGGAAATAATAAGTGAAAATTTTCCTATTTGTCAATGGCATAATCCTATTTATAGAAAATCCTTTAAAAATCCACAAAAAGACTACTAGAGCTAATAAATTATTTGAGCTAAGTGGCAGGTAAAGACCAATATACAAAAATCAGTGGTGTTTCTATATACTTGTAATGAAATCAGGAAAAGAAAATCCATTATAATAGCAATTAAAGAGTCGGATATCTAGGAATACATTTAACCAAGGATGTAAAGGATATGTACATAGAAAACTACAAAACATTGCTAAAAGAAATCAAAGAAAACCTAAATAAATATAAGGAATTTCCATTTTCATGGATTGGAAGAATAAATATTCTTAAGATATCAATTCTACCCTAGAGTGATTTACAGATTCCAAATAATACCAATCAAAATTCAAACAGCAGAAACGGAAAAGCCAAATATCAAATTTAAATGGAAGGGTAAGAGGCCCTGAACAATCAAAACCATCTTGAAAAAGAAGAACAGAGTTGGAGGACTCACATTCCCATTTTAAAAAATTATTACAAAGCTACAGTAATCAAAATAACTTGGTATTGGCAGAAGAACAGACATATAAGTCAATGGAATTAAACGGAGTGTTCAGAAATAAATCCTCACTTCTATGGCCAATTGACGATTTTTTTTTAAGGAAGCACCGGAGATTGAATCCTGGACCTCGTACTTGGGAAGCAGGTGCTTAAACATTGAGCTACACCAGCTCCCTGGCCAGTTGGTTTTTGACAAAGGTGCCAAGTCTTCTCAATTGGGAAATGATAGCTTCTTCAACAAATGATGCTGGGAATACAGGATATCCATATGAAAAAAATGAAGGTGGGCTCCCATCTCACACTACATACAAAAATTAACTCAAAATGGATCAAAGACTTAAATATAAGAAACAAAGCTATAAAAGCCCTAGAAGAAAAATTTTGGAAGCATCTTTAGCACACTGCGTTAGGCAATTGTTTCAAAAGCAATGATAGAAAAAATAGATAAATGGGGCTTCATCCAAATTAAAAACTTCTGTGAATCAAAAGACTTTTTTCCTGAGCTCAGCTGCAAGCTATCAGGCATATGGCATATCACTCCCTGGGCCTCAGCTCTTTGACCCTCTCAAGGTCTTCTTTCCTTGCAGGTCAGCTGTGGGTGAAACTGGAGTCCTTTCTCTCATATGAAAGGGTCAAATATGGCTGCTTCCTTTTTCCTGTGTCTCCGTTTATATAAGACCCAGCAAAAGGGCAGAGACTCAACCTGAGTTACGCCTCACTGACATAGTCCAAAACATAATCCTTCTCTTTTGGGGATTCATAAAATAACTTCAAACTGCCACATACCCAAAAGAATTTAATAACTCAAACAGATATTTGCTCCCTGATGTTCATAGAAACATTTTTCACAGTGGCCAAAAGAAAAATGTAACCTAAATGTCCATCAACAGATGAATGGATAATCAAAATGTAATATATACAAACAATGGAATAATATTGAGCAAGAAAAAGGAGTGAAGTTCTAATACATGCAACAACAACATGGATGAACCTTGAAGACATCATGTAGGGTGAAAGAAGCCAAGCACAAAAAGGATAAATATTTTATGATCTCACAGATATGAAATAATTAGAATAAACAAATACATATTCAGAAACCAAAACACAATTTACCTGGGGCTGGGGCGGGTATAGGGAATGGAGAGTTAATGTTTACTTGGTATAGAATTTATGGAAATTTTTTGGTAATGGATGGTGGTGATGGTAGCACAATATTGTGAATGTAATTGACACCATTGAATTATATATTTGAATGTAAAAGGGGAAATTTTAGGTTATATAAACATTACTAGAATAAAAAACGTTAAAAATAAACATTAAGACTGTACAACACAAACAGTGTTTTTAAAACATTTGTTTCATATATTTGCTTGTTTCAGGTGGAAGAGTAAATCTGGTACTTGTTACTCCATTTTGGCCAGAAGTAGAAACCAAGGGATTTGTTTATTTTTTAAAAAATATTAGTTAATAATAATGTGAAAATATTGGTTAGTTATTGTAACAAGTGTTTCACACTAATGCACGTTGATAATAGAGGAAAATGTGTATAGGTACAGGGATATATTGGAACTCTATGTGACTGTCTGCTCAATGTATCTATAAGCATAAAACTTCTTAAAAGAATAAAGTCTATTAATTAAAAATAAATAAATAAAATAAAAGGATGGAAAAGAAATATCATGTTTACACTAACTTGGAGAAAATCAATGAAACCAAAATATTGTCCAATGAGAAGGTAAATGAAATGGACTAATCTCTAGCCAGACTAAACAGGAAAAGAAAAAAAGAAAAAAAGGCACACATTACCAATATTAGAAATTAAACAGGTGTCATCACTACAGATTTTAAAAATATGAAAAAGATAGGATATCACGAATAACTTTACACCAATTATTCAACATCTACATAAAATGGACAATTTTCTTAAAAAGACAACTTTGTAAGCTACTTACCAAAAAATTAGATGCACCGAATAGCCGTATACCTATTACAGAATTCAATTCTTTGTAGTTAAAAAAGAACCATAAACCAAATTCCAGGTCCAAATGGTTTCACTGGTGAATTTTATCAAATATTTAAGTAAGAATTAAAAGCAATTCTACACAAACGACTCCAAAAGATAGAAAAGGAAAATTCCAAACTAATTCTATGAGGTCAGCATTACTCTAATACCAAACCACACAAAGATATTACAAGAAAAGAAACTCTTGGTTAATAGCCCTCATCAATATAGATGACAAATTTAGCAAGAAAATTTAGCAAGCTGATTTAAACAATATATAAAAACAGAAAATAGTACATGATCGAATGAGTTTCATCCATTCAAAAATCAAAGTAATTACTCCATCAACAGGCTGAAGAATAACCACAGTTGGAATAGACACTGAAAAAGCATTTGATAAAATCCAAAATCCATTCCTGATAAAATCTCTCAGAAATCCAGGAAAAGAAGTGAACCTCCTCAGCAAATAAGAGGCATTTGTTTTTTTTTTTTTAATACTAAAGCTAACATCATACTTAATAGTGAAAGACTGAATGTTTCCCTAAAAAGCAAGAACCCAGAATAGCGAAAACAATTATGAAACCGATGAACAAAGTTGGAGGAATAGCATTACCTAATTCTAAGGTTTACCATAAAACTGCATAATGAAGACAGTACTATATTGGTATAAATATACATAAATATAAAAAGATTAGAGAATCAAGAAATAGACCCACACATAAGGACAACTTTCTTTTCAAGTCAACAAAAGCAAAATGAAAATTCAATGGAGGAATATAGTCCTTTCAAGAACTGATGTTGGAATGATTGAGTGTCTACATACAGTCATAAAAATGAACTGTGATTATATCTTTGTTGAAAATTAACTCAAATAGTAGCATAGATATAAATGCACAACCTAAAACAATAAAATTTTTACAAGAAAACATAGGGCAAAATATTTGTTTCCATATGTTAGGGAAAGATTTCTTAGTTTTGGCAAAAAAAAAAAAAACGCATATTCCACAGAAGAACAAATTGATAACTTTACCCAAATTATAAATTTACTCACTTTGAAAGTCACTGTTAAGAATATAGGACAAGCAGCACACTGGAGGAAAATATTTGAGATGCACCTATCTTATGAAGGTCTGATATCCAAAATATTGGGTTAATGAATTCTCAAAACTCAGTAACAGGAAAGCAAACTTTTAAAATGTGCAAAAATGTTTACTAGGATTTCATTAAAGAAGAAATATGCATGACAAGCACAACAATAGATGGTCCACATAATTATTCATTAGAGAATACAAATTAAAACCACATTGAGATAGTACACACCTTCTAGAATGGATAAAGTTTAAAAACCTGACCATAACAAGGGTTACTGAGGATATAGAAGAGTTAGATATCTCTTAATATACCTAAAAGAAAAAGAAAGCACATATCCCTATAAGCATTTTGTACACTGATGTTCATAGCAGCTTATTTGTAATAGCCAGCACTAGAAACAATCCACATATCTGTCAACACATGAATTGACAAAGAAATTGTGAAATAGTCACATTATTCAGAATAAAAAAAAAAAACTATTAATACATACCGCAACATAGATGCATCTCCAAATTATTATGTTCAGTAAAAGAATCCAGGCAAAAAATGCATACTATATTATAAAATTTATTTAAATGTCTATATGTCTATATATGCAAACTAATCTATAGTGACAGAAAGCAAATAAGTGGTTGTCTGTGAGTGGACGGGGTGGGATAGAGGATTACAAAGTGGCACAAGTAAACTTTCAGTGATGGATATGTTCACTTCTTAATTGTGATAGTTTCACAGGTGTACACATATATCAAAACTTACAAAATGATATTTTTGATAGTAGTGTCTATTCTATGTTAATTATACCTCAATAAAAATTATGAAAGTAAAAAATAGGCTGAAAAAGTAAACAGAGGAAGAACTCTTTAAAATATGCTCCATGTAGCAAACTACTATATTTATGCAACTATATTCAAGTCCTTACCCATAACTAAGACTATTTGATTCTATTCAAATAGTGTTCCCTGAGTATAAGATGCTGTGCTTGGAGTTGAGAATTTAAAGAGGTTGTAGAATCCATTGTGGAATATTCCAGGATAGTGGTTAAGAGCATTGGATTTATGGCCATACTCACTGCACTCACCATCCAGAACCACTCCATCCCACTTGAAAAATGATGGGTAGAGCACTTAAATTATCTAATCTTCAGTTTCCACTAGTGTAAAACAAGAGTAAATGAAATAACATGTATAATATTCCAAATAATTCTTGGAGCATAGTATGTGTTCAATAAATTATTACTCTCTCCATATTACTATTTTTAAAAGTTGTTCTTGAGAATACCATCAGGACTCTAGAGAAGAATTAGAGAAATTCCTTTGGAGGGCATTGGAAAACTTTTAAATAGCTTAACTCCTCTCACAGAAGTATAATAATTTGACAGTCAAAAAATGCACTTCTGAAAACCTTCTGACTTTAATTTCTTATTCTTCAGTGGCTAAAAATATCCAAGATTCCCTTAAAATAGCAGAATGGTAGACATGAAACCAACTAGAGCTGTCTCAGCAAACTGCAATTCAATTATCCACATAATTGGAAAATAAAATAACAGAATCCATTTTAAAGCTAAGGACTTTCGTAAGCTATAGCAAAGATCACCTGTTGTTTGAAAGTTGTGACAGCCAAAACATCTAATATACTATCAAAATGTCTTTTTTTTTTTTTTTTGCATTCCAATTAAAGTATAAAATGTCTTTACTGGCAATCCTCAGAGCTTTCTCAACAATGTCAAATATTTGTACCATAAAGCAAAGTTATTTCTGAGAATCTCTTTTGGGGTAGCAGGTAGGCAGGGTGAAGAAACAAGTAGAAAATTGCAATGCTTCTTTAAAGTACATTTTTCCTTTGAGAACAGCCATAGGTGGAGACAAGTATAAGGTAGAACTTAGCCTTGTATTCGAAGGAGATTCCACTATCCTGATTTCAGAATTTCTAGGCTGACCACTGATTTCAATGCCAGAAATGGACAATACTCAGAGGGAAAAATACTTTGTTGCAGATCCCTCAAATCACTCTTCCAATCTAGTCCCATGCACGCTCCTCCAAATCTTACAGGTACATGTCAAATAGGTCTTGCATTTTCTTGGGATATAGGCCCTTTCCTCCCTTATTGCTCCCTGGAAGTCCCCAGCTAATCTATACTGTTACTTAAAGATAGGTATGTGCTAGCAGTGAGGATTAGATTTGATTTGATAATATTTTAAGGATATTTTTGGTCTATACATATAATAAATAGTGCTCTATAGTTTTTCATTTTTCTGTAATGTCTTTGGTTTCATTACTAAGGTAATGTTGACCTCCCAAAGGAGTTGGGAAGTGTTCTCTCCTCATTCAGTTTTCTGAAAGACTTTGTGTAGGATTGTACTATTTCTTCTTTCAGTGTATAATAGAGTTCACCAGTGAAACCATTTGGGCCTGGAGTTTTCTGCAGGGGAAGGGAGATTTTTATTATGAAACCACTTATTTAATAGATATGTTTATATGCAGAATTTTTATTGTTCTTGAAGGAGTTTTGATAAATTTAGTGCCTCAAAACTGTTTTAATTTAATCTAAATTACGGAATTTATTGGCAAAACTTAGTTCATAATATTTATATATTATACTTGTAATATTTATATGATCTATAAAGATGCCCCTTTTACTTCTGTTATGTAAATTTGAGTCTTCTCTTTTTTCTTAGTCTAGCAAATGTTTTTCAAATTTATTGAATTTTTTAAAGAACAGGATATTTAATTGATTTTCTCTATTCTCTGCTTTCATTGTCTCCTATTTCTTCCTTTATTTAAGGTAGAATCCTAGATAAATGATTTTTAGATCTTTCCCCTTATCTAATATCTGCATTTTATGCAATTATTTTTCTTATAAACATTATTTAGCAACATCCCATAATTATGTTGTTTTCATTTTCATCCTGACAAATATTTTCTAATTTCAAAATATTCATATTTTGACTGATTATTAGTTTAGAAGTATGTGTTATAATTTCAAATATTTGGGGATTTTTCTATCTTTTTTATTTTGAACTCTGTGATGGTTTGGAGCTGTATGTACCTCAGAAAAACATGTTTTTAAACTTAATTCAGGGGGGCGGATGTGGCTCAGATGGTTGGACATCTGTCTCCCATATGGAGGGACCTGGGTTCGATCCCCGGGACCTCCCAGTAAAAAAAAAAAAAAAAAAAAAAAAAAAATTAAACTTAATTCATTCCTGTGTATATGAAACTGTTGTCAAGTAGGACTTTTTGATGAGGTTACTTCAATCAGAATGGGTCGTAATCCTATTACTGGAGTCCTTTATAAATGGAATGAAATTCTGACAGAGAGAGAAAGCCACAGGAAGCAGCCAGAAGCTGAAATTCAATTAAACCCAGAAGAGAACAGAGTAGCTGGAAGAGGCCACCATATGCATTGCCATGCAACAGAGGAGCCAATGACCAAGGATCATTGGCAGCAAGCCCCAGAAAGCATCTTTGGGAAGAAAGCCTCACCTTGATGATGCCTTGATTATGAGTTTCTCTTAGCTTTAAAACTGCAAGCTAATAAATCCCCACTGTTTAAGCCAACTTATTGTATGGTATTGTTTAAAAACCAAGGAAACTAAAACAAACTCTGAGTCAAATAATGAACTCATTATGATTTCTATCTTTGTATATTTCTATAGTCTTGTTTTGTGACCCAATACATGAGCTATCTTGATGAGTGATCCACATACATTAGAAAGGAATGTGTATTCTGTTGTTGAGTAGAATGTTCTCTAAATGTCAGTTACATCAAGTTGCTTGATAATATAGTTTGTTATTTATTTATTGTTTACTATGTGTATTATGAATTACTGAAAGACCATTAAAATCTCCAAATATAATTAAAGATTTGCCTATTTTTTTCTCTCATTTCTCTCAGTTTTTATTTCATTTGTTTGGAAGTGCTATTACTAGGTACACATACATTAAGATTTATTTATTTTATGTCTTCTTGATGAAATGACTCCTTTATCATTATAAAATTTCCCTCTTTATCCTTAGTAATATTCCTTGTTCTGGAATTTACTTTGCCTAATATTAATACAGTTCTTTTCTCTTCTGATTAGTGTTTGTATGGAATATATATTTTTACCTTTTTACTTTTAACCTACATATGTCTTGGTTTCTTTGGACACCATATATTTGGATCTTTTGTATCTGGTATGTCAGTCTCCAGTTTTTAGTTGGAGAAGCTAGACAATTTACAATTAACATAATTGTTTATATGGTTCTTTAAATCCTTAAAAGATTCTTTAATTCTGTCATCTTGCTATATGTTTTCTATTTTTCACTTAGGTTTCTAGTGGTTATTATAGAGTTTTAAATGCATGTTTAACCATGTGGTGAATGATGGACTGTGGCTAAAAGTACAAATATGAACGCATTCTCCTATGAACTATGACGAATGTACAATTGTAATACATGGTGTTAATAATGGGGGGCGCATTTGGAAAAAATATACCACATGTAAGCTATGGACCATAGTTAGCAGTAATATTTTGATTATGTGCTTTCATAATCCTTAACAAATGTTCCACAACAATGTGAATTGTTGGTGGAGGGGTGATGTACGGGAATTCTGCACTTTATGCATGATTGTTTTGTAAGCTCACAACTACTCTAATATATGTGTATGCATGTTTAACTTAACACACTCTAACTTCAAATAACATTATAGCACTTTACATATAGTGCAGGACTCATGCTACCATAAAGTTCCATTTCTCCATGTTTTAGTCTACTAGACTGCCAAAGAAATATTTGTCTTTTACAATGGGAGTTTATTAGCTTACAAGCTTAGAGTTCCGAGGCTAAGAAAAATGTCCAAATCAAGACATCATTAGATTATGCTTTCTCCCAAAAACTGGCTACCAGTAATCCTGGGCTCCTCTGTCATTTGGCAAGGCACATGGTGGCATGTGCTGGTCTCTCCCTTCTCTTCTGGGTTTCTTTGCTTTCAGCTTCTGGCTTCCATGGCTTTCTCTCTCTCTTCATATAAATTTCATTCTTTCATAAAGGACTCCAGTAAGAGGATTAAGACCCACCCTGGACCATGCCTTACTGAAATAATCTATCAAAAGGCCCCTAATCAAAGGCCCTACTTACAATAGGTTTACTTCCACAAGAATGAATTACCTTTAAGAACATGATTTTCTGGGGTCCATCCAGCTTCACACTGTCACACCCCCTTGCCCTTTTTTCCCTATTGTTGTGTGTGTTTTATTTATAAAAATATTTAACTAACTGTACAATTAAATTACTTAATTTTATTGTGATGTGGCCAACTCTGAGATGTGCTGCTCAGTCCCACTTGAAGAAATAACTTATTGCCCATCTTCAAGCTTTATGGTTAGTTAGCAGTCTCCAGCTATTAACTCCTTTAGGTTCTGTCTGAGCTTTTGAGCCAAGGTACTAAACCATTACTGCTCATAAGGTACTCTTTGAATGGGCTCCCAAAATCCCAATTTGTCTAGCAGAAACAAAAAGTTGATGTCATGTTTTGATTTCTGGAGAGTACAACATTTGTCCAGAGACTTTGGTACATGAGAAAGAAATTGTTTGGTATTTTTCAAGTCTCCCTTTGTGAATGAGAATGAAGTAAATTGTTAAACTATTCTAAGTATACTTAAAAACAATGAGAATACATATTTTCAAATACAAAATTTCTAATTCTGTGCACTCAAATGATCCCAAAGCAATGTTAGTCTTAGAGCAATGGGGACTCCTGAAATTCAGAATGTGATTTAAATATGATTTCCCACTCAAAAAAATTAGAGCTCCTTGGAGAATTGACAGATACCAATTCTGATCTGGGAATGGTATAAGGTGACAGAAACCACAGAAGCTTTCAAAGATTCATATGGCTGTTCTAAAACAGTACAAGAAATAAAAGGACAATTATAATGGCCAGGGTCATGAAAATTTGAACATTAAAGAATTTATGATTCCAATCAATTGAAATTTTTTGAATAAAAGAAGCCCATTATTCAGTATAAAGAAATTTCCCCTCTAGTGAAATTTTCATTTCAGTTAAATACTTTTCAGCACCAAAATTTCTGTTTGGATGCTTTCTATAATTTCTATATTTTTATTAACATTCTCATTTTTGTTCATGCATTGTTTTACTGATTTCCTTTAATTCTTTATCCCTGTGTTCTTCTTTAACTCCTTGTTTTAAAGTAATTGTCTAGTAAGTCCAATGTCTAGGCTTCCTCAGGAATGGTTTCTGTCACTATATTTTGTTCCTTTGAATAGGCCATCCTTTCCTGTTTCTTTGTATGCCTTTTGATTTTTGCTGAAAACTGGGCATTTGGATATTATAATTTGGTAACTAGAAATCAGGTTCTCCCCCTTCCCAACAGTTTGCTGATTTAAGTTCTTTTCCAAACTATTTTTACAAAGAACTCTATTCCTCATGATCTGTGGTCACTGAAGACTCTGTTCCTTTAGCTTATGCTCAGCTACTGTTTTAACAGCAATTTCTTTGAACTCCAGAATCTACAACAAACAAAAATAACAACGTTTCAGTCTTGCAGATTGGCTGTGTGCTGGAGGACTCCTTGAGCACTTACCCAGACTTGCACTGAGCCTAGAAATCAGCCTGAGATGAAAGCTTAATGTCTTCTTAGGTATTTTCTGAGCACGAGTCTTTCCCAGGCTGTTGATGTGATTTTTTAAAATTCCCCTGTGTAGATGGTGCTTTTGAATGACCTAACTACCTTTCCCCAAATAAAAAAACTCAGCTTTTCCTGCCAGACATTAGGTGGTGCATTGTATGTGTCAAGGAGTATCTTTTGCCCCAGGTTGTTGTGAGTTGTTTTTGAGCAAAGCCAATTGCTTTTCTGCCCTGATGGAGTTACAAGTTAGGCAAAACAAAGACAAGTGCCTTGAATCAGGCCATCAGGTAGCCTTGTGACCAGATAGAACAGATATAAACAATATTTGCAAATAAAGTCTGTTCAGTCCTCCAGAACCAGGCACTAGGTTCCCACACTGAAAATGTGGTCTGCTATCTTCAAGACTGCAGAGAGAAAGTTAGGGCAAAGGCAATTTAAAATGGCACAAAATTTTCCTGCTATTTTTAAGTTGACTTTTTCTTGATTCAGCTTTTGCTTGTTTACTGTAAACCTTTGATGATTTCCCACAGTTGTGACAAAGCTGATTCTGACAGTTTCTGCTTGTTTTTGAAATTTTCTATGGGGAGACAGGAGATTGGAGTTGCCTACTCTCCTATGTTGCCACCATCACCAACTGCTAATTTGGAGCCTACTTTTACCATCTAACTTTTTATATTTACCCATTTTCTGACTTTTGAGAGTTAAGTAGCATTTTCAAAGTTCCCAGGTGTTTTGGAAAATATAAATTTTATTTCCAGCCTATTCACACAAGCATTTGCCTTCTAACAGGCATACTTAATTATTATTTAATTTATTATTTAATTTTATTATACTTTTTAGTCTAAAGTTATTAAACTATCTTCTCCCTCAACATAAAGATGTTAGTAACCTTATACCATCATTGATATCTCCACTATTTTATTTTTCTTAGATTTAACCTTAATTTTTACAACAAAAATAGGTATTCTTTTTATAGTCAAGAATAAATTAAATTTACTAATTTATTTTATCAATTATATTAACTTTGTCATTTTGTATATGCTGTATCATATTCCTTCTTCATTTTCCCTTTTACATAAGTATATTTTTAACAGTTCTTTAACAAGTTTCTCTGCTTATTAAGATATCAAATTTTTATGTCTGAATAAATCTTTTCTTTATCCTTGCTCTTGAATGATAATTTGGCTGGGCACAAATTTAAAGGCTGACAGTTATTTTTCCTCAATATATTTAGCTTATTATTTTGTTGTATTTCGGCATGTGTTGTTGGTAAAGTGAAACTTGTTCTATTTAGTTTTCATTTTACTGTTGATTTTCTGGCAACTTTTGAAACATTCTCTTTAAACGTGATAGTGTGATGATCTACAATGATATGTCCACATGATGTTTGTTTGTTTTTAATATTTATCTTACAGGACTCTAAAAGATATATCAAATTGGAAACCTAATTCTTTCTCCAATATTTCAAAATGCTTATCTATTGTATCTTCACACACTGTTCATTTAACTTTTTCTCAGTTTTCTTTTTCTAGAACTCTTGGAATCTCCCAGATATCCAACATGAGTCTCTTTTTTTTGTTATTTGTTTGTCTCTTTATATATTATGATGTGTTGGGGATGAATTTGTTAGTTATATATTCCTATTACTATTTCCTATTTTATGTCCAGTTTTGAGCTTAACTCAAAATTGAATTTTTTATTTTAATGAGTAGATTGTTTTATTTCTAAGATATTTGTTTCATTATCTCTCATGCCCACCTTTCCTTGTTTCTTTCTGCCTGTTTTGCTTCATAATTTATGTAATAGATGTGATTTCTTCACTTATTTCTCAAATAGTCTAAGCATGTTTATTTTACATTTCATTAGACTACTCTATTAATTGATTTTACTTTGAGTAGATTTATCTTCTGCTTGTTGATTTTGCTTTTCTTAACATGCTATTTCTTCACTATTTTCCTTATGCTAATTTATCATTTTAATGTATCTTTGTTTGTATCATTAGATTCTTTGTCGTCATAAGTTTTTGAATTTTGGTTTGTAGAGGCTAAGAATGAAGCTTTTTTCTTCCTTCTTTCTTGCCCCTTCCCCTCATTTTCTGCATACCCTTCTCTGTCCAGTAACTTCCCCATAATCCAAATTAAGAAATTAGTTTGAGATAGGAAGTTAGGGTGATTTTTATGAAGTTTGTGTACATGGCACATCCGTTAATGGAACCAATACTTCTTTTAACAGTAGAGTCTCTAGGCTTTACCACCTCACTAAACACATATCTGTATAAAATGTAAGTCTGGGAAGAAGTCATAGGATGTTAGTTTGCTTTCATTTTCTTTTGTGGTGGGAGAAGTGAGTGGTCATATTTCAGGTACTGGTTTCATGATGTGAGTCAGTTTAGTCCCACATCTTGAGTGCTGTATTCTTAGTGCCTATCTTAGTTTGCCACAGGGCCGCTGATGCAAAGTACCAGAAATAGCGTGGCTTTTATAATGGGGATTTTATTTGGGGTAAAAGCTTAGAGTTGCAAGGCCAAGAAATGTCCATATCAAAGCACCTTCAGAGATGCTTTCTCACCAAAGACACCTATTGTTGATCCTAGCATCAGCCACATGATCAGGCAAGATGGCAGGTCTGACAGTCTCTCGCTACTTTCTCCTTGAACTCAGCTGTAGCCAAACAGTCATCTTTCCCTGGGCCTCAGTTCCTTGAGCCTCTCGGGGCTTCTCTCCGTGAGCTCAGCTGTGAGGGAACCTGGAGTACTTTGTCTCACATGGCCAGATCAAAATGGTAGCTTCCTTTTTATTTGTGTCTCTGTTTATATCAGACCCAACAAGAGGGCAGAGACCCAAGCTCGCTCACTGATGTAGTCCATTCAAAAGGCCCAACACCCACAGGAATGGATTAGTTCAAAAATGTAATCTTTTTCTTTGGGGGATTAATGAAAGAACTTCAAATTTAGTGCTAGATCCAGCAAGCCCATGGTTTCAGTTTTAATCACCATTTTCCTTTATCTTTTCTGTTAATAGGCCAGGTTTCAGTCTACAGGATTTTTTAAAAATCAATAAGTATTTTATTTCATTCTCAGTAATATTCATTTGTGGGAAAAATAAATTTCTATTTATCAAAGTGGTTTTTTTTTAGATTATTTAAAAATAACCCTCAATCCAATTTCCAAGAGAGAGAGAATGGAGGGAGAAAAAGCACACAAAGGATTTAATTCTGTGAACATTAAGAGGCTCTTCCTAGGTCTAATATGTCTTCTTGAGTCTCATAGCTAAGTAGGATGAGGAAAATTAGAAGGGACCCCACAAAAAGAGCAAACAGAGATTAGGAAAACTGACCCTATGAGTAAAATCTCTGTAATGAAATTATTCAGACTAAAGATGAGCTAAGTGAAGGATTGTTTAAGGTGATCATCAGATATGGAGTCAAATGTACATTTGACTATGATCAACAGTTCAGTATCTATGCATGATAATAAATAGAGGAATAAACGCAAGGGAGGGAGGAAGGGAAGGAAGAAGGGAGGGAGGGAGGAGCAGGAAAGAGGAGAAAGGAAGGAAGAGAGGATGAGGAAAGGCTGGATGAAAGGGAAGAAGGGAATTTAGTTATCAAACTCTCTGATTCTGAAGATATTAATGCAAAATTTTACTCACTGAAGATTATTTTTAAAAGTGTATACAGCTCTCTTCCTAAGCTAGTTTAAACATACGTAAATAACAGCCGTGACTGGGAACTTATTGAAGTTCCTCTTTGCTTAGTCTTTCTCTATCATGCCTTGGAGTTAGCCATAGTCCCTTTTAAAAGTTCTTTTAACTCCTGCACATTCTAGGCATGAAAGTTTGACACAGTTTTGCTGAGATTCACACTTGAGTATTACTGAGCTAATTGGTTTGTGAACCTTTGGATACTGATTTGAACTACACTCTAGGGCCTCTAGGGTTGTTTGCTACTTAATTAGATCTTCTACATAGGAAAAGAGCAATGATCTGGTATCCCAGCTCCAACAGACGCCAATGCCAGATGCTAAGAAAAATGCACACTCCGTTTCCTATAATGTTGTCTGTTGTTCATTTTTATACTGTGCCAAAGAAGTATTTCTGAAAATACATCTAGAATTTACAATGAAAACAAATAGAATGTAAGCATTAAAAATGCTAACCTCCATTTCAATATTTTGCTACATATACTTTCTTAGAATAGTCTCTCCTTTCTACTGCTCACCCATTAACTTCTACTTTCCTCTTTTTTTTTTTTTTCTTGTAATTCTAAATTGGGTACCAGAAAGGTCCTGATTATAACAATAACCCAGAAGCACTGAATGATGCCTGAAATTCTACAGTCAGACATGAGTCTGTCCACCTTAGGACTTTGATCAGAAGATGTGATGTTGAGGGCACTGGTATCTGGTGTGATGGAGAAAGAGAGAAGAGAAGAAAGAATATTGCTGATAGAATGTGAAGATTTTGAAGAAAAATAAAGCTAATGACAAGTTATATTCACTTTATTATTTTGCTCAAGTCAGTCTATGTAAAACTTCCCAGGAGAACATTAGAGAGAGGAAGTCAAGAAGGAAAAAGACATCTAGCCAGGCAATAAGCCCCATTCATTTAGAAACACTACATAATTTATAATTTAAAAAGAAAACACACTAATATCACTATTTATGATATTACATTTGATAAAAGAGATTAATGAAAATCTCTCTAGAATTAGTTGAGAGTGTATATTAGTGGGCGAAAAGGGTGCTGATGCAAAGTACCAGAAATCTGTTGATTTTATAAAGGGTATTTATTCGGGATAAAAGCTTACAGTTACAAGGCCCTAAATAGTCCAACTCAAGGTACCATAAGAGGTACTTCTTCACCAAATGTCTCTCGGCACATGTTAAAGCAAGATGGAGGGCGATGTCTGCAAGGGTTCAGCCTTCCTCTTTCCTCTTAAGGCTCTGTGGTCCCAGCTCCTTCTGATCACAGCTGTAGGCTGGAAGGTTCATTTCTTTCTGCGCTCAGCTGCTCTGTTCTCTTCACAAGGTCACCTCTGAACTATCAGGAGAATGACTCATCTCTCTTCCTGGGGTCACAAAATCCTCTTCCTTGTCTCTGGAGCTCCCTTCCTCTTTTCTTGCATATCTTCTACTTATGTGTTCTTGATTGAGCATCAGTTTATATAGCCCACCAAGGGCTACATAATCAAATATCTTTTTTGGAATTCATAAATAATATCAAACTGCTACAGTCTGTATTCAGGAACATAAGAAATCTCGAAATTACAGCCGTATTCTTACTTTATATACTCAAGAATATAGAATGAGACAGAGTAGAGGGAGCATAGGCTTTGAAAGTGAATAATTCCATTTCTCTCACTTATTAGCTATATTACCAATATCTCTTCAACTTCCTTAACATATTACATGGAGATTATTAATAATTGATAGAGTTATTGTTGAGTTCAAATGATGAAACTATGTAAAGTATCTAGGACACGACTTAGTACCTAGTTGTTGCTGAATATATATTAGTCTCCTGCCTACCCCTACCACCAAATGGCTCCTCAATGACTATACTTCATGTGGCTCATTATTCTGTATTATATGTCTGCTTGTATAAGATGTACCAAAGATATCAGCTAAAGACACTCTACTTAGGATATTTAGATAAAATTGCCTTAGTAGTCTATTTTATGTTCTATATGAAATCCAATTCCCTCTCTAAAATTTCTGCAAATTCCCAAGAGCTTGCATGTATCATCAGGTCTGGCTCCTAGTTTCTGCCCCAATGAATTCTCAAATTCCCTTGCATCTCACCATCTGCTGCCATTCTTTTCTCTGTCTTCCATGCTAATCCATATGCAGAGCAAAGAATCTTATCCTTGATTTCTATAAAAACCCAATTACAAATATAAAAAGATAAAAAATAAATAAAAAAGAAAACCCAGTTACATAAGCCTCAAAAATGCACACATTGGTCATAAAAGAACTTAAAATTGAATAATAGTTACCCTTGTTCCAACACTTACCTTGGCTCTCCAGAACTTGAAATTTGTTATTTGACATCTTTCTCCTCTAGCCCCATAGCTTAGTCTCTCCTTCTTTATCTCTCTTCCTCATTATTCTCTTTTGTTTTTTCCACCACTGAATTTATGTTCATTTCTAAATGTTTAAATATCTTTCTGACATTTTTCCAATCTGTTCCATCAGGAGATAACTGTTCACCTTCTATTAACTTATGTTTCTTCACCAATATAAACAATGGCTCCACCTATTAAAATTATATTTTTCATATGAATTTAAGGGTATGGAGTACATGTACTGAAAGTGAAGATTATTAATGCCAAATATTTTTTACTTAAATATGATCAAAAATATTGAAGTGAATAATCTTTTTCACAGATACCAATATAGGCTATATTATCCCTTTCTTTTTTCCTTTCTTCTTTGTCCTATAAACAAACTTCTTTTAGCATCCATTGATTATTTGAGCCTTGATAATTCACTTTTATATTTTACTGAGTCTTTGAATAAGAAAAATAAAACATAACTTAGCATGGTCGAAACAAATTTTCTACCAAATAACTGAATATTAGAGTGTTTCAATGTGCTCTATTCCCAAGTAGATTGCAAACATCTTGAGGGCAGTAATTTTGTTTATTCACTGTTATACACCTAGAATAATTCTTGGCATAAGAGGTGCATAATAAATCTGTTAAAAGAATGAATAAATGATCTTTGAGTCATTTTTCTTATTATTCTGCCCTTGGTAATAATAAGAGTAACATCTTTTTCTGATTATCTTTTGCTGCACAACAACCACCACCTGGGTAAATGTAAAGACTTAAATTAACAAAAATTTGATCATTTTTCATGGTTTTGTGAATTACCTGGGCTTAGCTGAGTAGTTCTTGCTTGAGGGTCTTTCATGCCATTGCACCATTCCAGAGATAGGGACTGGCACTGAAGTTATCTGAAGACTCAACTGAGATGTCCGATAGGGCCTCTTCACTTACCTGTCTGGCCCTTCAATGCTCTTCCATGTGACCTCACTCTCCAGAAGGGTATCTGGATTTATTTTAAGTTGGTTCAGAGCTCCAAGAAACTAAAGCAAAAGTTGTTTGTCCTCTTAAAGGCCAGGCATGGAACTAGCATAGTATCACTTTTGCCATAGCCTAGTAGTCAGAAAAGTCACATACAGGCTAGCCCTGATTCAAGGGAAAAAGAAAGAGACCCCACTTCTTGATAGGAGGAAAGTGAAACAATTTATGCCGTCTTTCATAAGCCACACATACATTGTGCACTTGCTAGGGATAATTTTATGCCCAACAAGAATTCAGTAATGTGGATACTATCATTGCCATAGACACACAACCAGGGAGTTGTAGAGTAGGCAATGATTCCTGTGGTCCAACTGGCTTTGGTGTCCAGGCTTGTTATCAAAATGACATATGGACTCTGATTTATCTCAACAAAAGATCCCACTAGGAAGATTTATTAGCATCCATCTTCCAGTACATGGCCAGTCCAGTTGATACCTCCATATATGGTTGAAAAGCATATATAGTTGTATTTGCAAAGATAGCATGAGTTTGTGTTTCAACCTGCAATGATAAAATTTTTATTTATATAGTTCATTGCCAAATGACTACATGAACCCACTGATAGGATTAGAAATTTCTACTTCATCATGGTTGTTTTTGAGGGGATAAAGATCAGTTATGTCTATTTCCTGTTGGTTTTTAAATTTATAGTACACATGGGCTTGAAATTTTATTACAATCATGGGGCAGGGTTCAGAGCCATCTTTTTGCCTAGGAGGGCATGTTAGATAATTATTTGAATGCTTTTTTTTTTTTAATAAAAACATATTCCCTTGTTGCCCACCTCCCACACCTCCCACCACCTCCCACACAAACATCTCCCACAAGTGTGGCCCACCACCCTCAATGAACTTACACATCCTGGAGCCTTGCCACCAACCATAGACCACAGTTCACACTGTAGACCACACTCTCTCCCACTCAGTTCTGAGTGGTGTGTGCTGATTTAAAATGGCTTACATCCGTTGCCACAACGGTACTCAGGACCGTTCCGTGTAGTATTTTGGGTAATCTAAGCACCTCTTAAAATATATGTATATATATATATAAATCACATTTTTGTAAGCAAATACACATATATGCATATATATTTATATATCATTTTGCAAATGTTTGTATGTATGTATTGTGAGAACTTTGATTTTTACCCACAATAAAAAAAAAAAAAAAAAACATATTGACAAGACAGTCCTGAATTTTAGCCCCAACTTCCCAGAGAAGTTATATTTGGTGCAGTAAACCAATATAATGGAGAAATAGAGCTTCCCTTCTTTCATGAGAATCTTTCAAAGTAATCGAAAAGAGACTGTATGTGGTAAAATAATAGCATTATTCATTTTTGGCAGGAAATGTCTTCTTGACATTAAAGAGTGATTTATTTTTTTCATAACTGAAAAGAAACATTTTCTGTTAACTTTCTGTTCCTGTTCTATTTTCCTGGGCAACCATGAACAAAAAAATAAAGAAATAAAGAAGAAAAGAAAAGCTTTTCAACCCTGTAGAAATTAATTATAATTGATTAGACCAAAATTTGTTTTGTAAAACAGTTTATTCCTTGTACTGTACAAAATAGTCCTTAAATACACAACAAAACAATTTTATGTAGGTCATGAGGCAATTTTATAAGACAGACATAAGTAGTTTAATCCTTCATAGATATAAATGGTTTAATCTACTACATAGATATAAGTAGTTTAATCCTTCCTTTTGATCAGAAACTAGTCTGACAAGCTGATTGTTACAAAATCTGTGTAACTACTTGTCATTCTGAATTTTACCTTTTCTGTGATCTCTTTTCCTTTTATTGTATAGTTTGCCATCTGTCAGGAACCCAATATGCTTTGAATAATGTTTAGGATTGTTTAGTCTTAACACTCATTTCCAAGTGGATATGCTTAATAATGGGAAAGAAATTATTAGTCTCTAAAATGTTTCCCTATGTTTGTTTCAGTACATTGTGTAGTAGAAATGTAGATCTAGTAGTTCAAATTTCCCAAATGACTATGAGAAAGTACTCAGTGATAGAGGAAACTCAAAGGAGAATGCGAACTTGCAGCTCAAAACTTAAAAGAAAATGATAATTCGTGGCAATCAGTCTTATTTCTTTTTTCTACTTTCCAATCCTCTTTAGGGACTAAGAAAATGGAATGGGGCCCAGAATTATAATAGCCCCGAGCATAATCATATAATTAGGATACATAGTCAGAAATCTTCCGTTCATTTTCTGGCTTGTGCCTAACTGGTAGGAACATGTGGATGCCTGTGTGTGTGTGTACATAACCTAAGTACATCTTCGCTCTAAAAAGGAGAAGGATGATGCCTTTATTCAATATTCTTTGAAAACTTTAATTAAAATCTATAGTATTGGAGGTGATGGAAACTATGTAAAACAGCCTAATATTACGTGAAGAATGTAGGATTAGATAAATCTTAGTGGAATTTCAGAATAAAATAAAACTTTTTTTCTAGAGATTAAAATTAGCACCAAGAATAATTGCAAACTTTATAATGAAATCCAATTCAAAATGAAGTTATAATTTTCTATCCACACTCCATAATCAAGGTACCATCTTTGAATAATAATCAGTACTTTTTAAAGACAATTTTAAAATATGGTTTAAAATGTGAAAGTTTGAGTTCCTTTTTGTCTCTAGTGGCTTGACTAGTTCAAATTCTAAGCCATGCACAAATGAATTGAATGAGGCCTTCCGTATGAGAGAATGTGATATACAGTGACCAAAGTTGATAAACATGGGATTTAATAAAAACTAATTCTCCCTCATGCACTGTTGGTGGGAATGTAAAATGGTGCAGCCAATGTGAAAAGTGACATGTCAGTTTCTCCAAAAGTTAAATATAGAATTACCATATGACTCAGAAATTCTACTCCTAGGTATATTCCCAAAGAAATTGAAAATAAGGACTTAAACAGATGCTTCTACACAAATGTTCAGAGCAGCTTTAGTCACAATAGATAAAAGGTGGAAACAACTTAAGTGTCTAAAAAAATGAATGGATAAACAAAATGTGATACATGCACACAATGGGATATTATTTAGCTGTAAGAAGGAATGACATTCTAAGACATGTTGCAAGATGGATGAACTTGAAAATGTTATGTTGAGTGAAATAATCAAGGCACATAGGGACAAATATTGTATGACTTCACTTATATGAAATACCTAGCACTAGAAAATTCCTAGAAATAGAAAGTAGATTAGAGGTTACCTGGAAATAGGAGAAGAGGAAGGAGGGAGTTGTTGCTCCATGGGTATAGAGTATAAATTTTGGAAATTTTTAAATAAAATCAATAATAATAATAATAAAAACAAGTTCCTGCTGTGAGGAAGAAAGAAAGGAAAAAAGAAGGGCAATTGCTTCTTAAGTGAGCATGTATTGAAATACCACAAATAGACAACAACCAGTAAATACTGAGACACTGTCATTTTAAGTGTAATAAAATGCAAATTTTTCCATTGAAAGCCTAAAAGAAATTGCAATTTAGTACATAATTTAGGAAATTATGCAGACTTCCCTATGGATCTATATGAAGAAACAGATAATCAATTCAAAATAGCCTACTTAAGGAAAATGAATGCCTATCATTCTAAGAAGAATGTAGAAGGGTAAATGAGGTGACAGGTGGGATAGTAATAGGAGAGAAAAGAAGATAATACTAAAACACTAATCTTCAATTAGTTCCCATTAAAGAGGATTATGTAGCACATTGTCAAGAGCAAATCCAAGGCAATGCAGATGTGATATTTTGTGATATAGTTGCTTGTGGCTGGGATTGACATTGTATTATGTCAGGACCATTCTGCATTCCTTATTAACTTATTTAATTTTTATTTTAGAGGTATTCTTTCATATTCACAGAATATTTACTACCTTGGAGTAAGAAGACTGTCTGAGTAAAAAGTAAACTCCTCACAAAAAAAAAATGACTATTTATTTGCATTTCCATTGAGCTTCCCTGTTCTCTTCAACCAGAATACAGTTATGCCCTGTCTCCAGTGTTAAGACAACAAAACAATATTTACACAGTAATATTAAGGGGTGTTAAACTAAAGTTTCTATACCCTTACTAAACTTTCAAACTGAACAGAAAAAAAAGTATTTTTATTTTATGTAGTGAGAAGTACTCATACACTCATTTTGTTTGCTTCTAAAGAGATTAAAATTTTGTATCCAAAAATCAAAATCAATACAGTTGTCATATTTGGATGTGAAAGGTTAGCTGATGAGTTTGAGCAATATACATGTCAAATCTGTTTTAGTCCAGGGGGAAAGGTTCTGCCTACTACTCAATTCACCGCTGTGATGATTCCTCAATTCTCTACACAGCTTTGGCTTGGAATAGAATGCCATTTTATGCTCTCACTCTGTTTATGTTAAATTATAAAATTTTATGTGCATTTGTTTGAATTTAGATAAAAAGAGAACAAAGTTGAGATATAGCCAAGTAGTTCAAACCATATTTCAAGATCAGACATGCTAAATACTTATCATATCTTAAGTCCTTGGAATATCCCGTTTTGTGCTAATACCTAACATTAACATTATAAAATCTTTAACTATTAACTGAGCTAAAGTACAGCTGAATAACAGACATAATAGATGCCTGAAAGTTCATTGTATGATTTCAGATAGTACTTTAAATTCCCTGTCATCACATCTTTTTCCAATTATTTAATTATTAATAAGATAGCAATTAATAATAATTAATACTTATTTAATTAATAGGATAGCAATTTAAAGTTTCATAGAGGATAAGTATGATGTTATGCATGTTTGCTTTTCAAGGTCACAACTTTTACTATATACTTATTGTTTTTGTAAGTTCAGGTATAAATGATATAAAAAATAATAATAATGGTGGGAGAGAGTGTGGTCTACAGTGTGAACTGTGGTCTACGGTTGGTGGCAAGGCTCCAGGATGTGTAAGTTCATTGAGGTTGGTGGGCCACACTGTGGGAGATGTTTGTGTGGGATGTGGTGGCAGATGTGGGAGGTGGGCAACATGGGAATCCCAGTGGGTTCCGTGTAATATTTTAGGTAATCTAAGCACCTCTTAAAATATATGTATATATATATATATAAATAACATTTTTGTAAGCAAATACAAAAAAAAAAATAGGATTGTGGCTGAAAGGGGTAGTCTAAGGGAAGCAAACGTCAACTGAAAGAAAGCTAGAGAATAATCTAGGGACTGAGTAACATCGTGAACCCAGAAGTGGATGAGAATTGTGGTTACAAATACAAGAATGTTCTTCTACGAACTGGAACAAATGCACATCACTATTACAAGGTGGTAAGACCATGGAGATGTATGGGGAAAATACAATTGATGTTACTTATGGACTATAGTTGGCAGCAATATTGTAATACACTTCCATCAATCGCAAAGAAGTACTGTGTTAATAACAGGGGAGTATGGAAAAAATATACCAAAATGTATACTGTAGGCCATAGTTAGTGTAAGAGTCTGATGGTGTTCTTTCATAATCTGTAACAAATGTGCCACAATAATGTAAGGTGTTGGTGGAGGGGTGCTGGATGGAATTCTTGTACATTTGCATGATTTTTTTGTAAGTTCACAACTTCTCTAATAAAGTAAAATTTTTCAAAAATGAAAAAATAATAATAATAATAATAATAATGGGGTGGGTTGGGTGAAAAATACACAAAATGTAAGATACTTTGGTTAGTAGTAATATTTTGAGAATGCTCTTTCATCATTAGTTAAAAATGTTTTGCAACAATGCAAGGAATTGGTGGTAGGGTGAGGTATGAGAGCCCTGTATGATGTTATGTATATTTATTTTGTAAATTCACAGCTATTACTATACATTTACTGTTTATGTATGCTTATGTATGAGTGATAAACTTCAATAAATTTTTAAAAATTCATGGGAGATATTAAGTAAATATGTGGGAAAAACAATTGATATACTAAACAATTAGATTCGAAAAGGAGCATAGTTTCTGTCTGCATTCACAGATCATCCAGGAATTTCTGAAACACCTTGATAAATAATATAGCTACATTTTAAATAATTTTGTGTCACTAAATAAATGTGGTGGGAGGTATTTACATATGAAGTCTAAGCTTGAATTATATGATTGTGAATATGTCAGGATGAAAAGATATAGACTTTTTCTTTTGTTGCACATGCTTTGGGTGTGAGGTCCAAGAAACCACCACCTACTACAAGGTCTTGAAGCTGTTTCCCTACATTTTCTTCTAGTAGTTTTATGGTCCTGGCTTTTATATTTAGATCTTTGATCCATTTTGAGTTGATTCTTGTATAGGGGGTGAGATAGGGGTCCTCTTTCATTCTTTTGGTTATAGATATCCAGTTCTCCCAACACCATTTGTTGAAGAGACTGGTTTTTCCCATCAGCGTGGGCTTGGTAGGTTTGTCAAAAACCAGTTGACTGTATAGGTGAGGGTTTATTTCTGGATTCTCAATTCTATTCCACTGATCGATATGTCTATCTTTATGCCAGTACCATGCTGTTTTGACCACTGTAGCTTTGTAATATGTTTCAAGGTCAGGCAGTGAAATTCCTCCCACATTGCTCTTCTTTTTTAGGATACTTTTGGCTATTCGGGTGCACTTACCCTTCCAGATGAATTTGGTAATTGCCTTCTCTAATTCTGTAAAGTAAGCTGTTGGGATTTTGATTGGTATTGCATTGAATCTATAAATCAGTTTGGGCAAGATTGACATCTTCACAATATTTATTCTTCCAATCCATGAACACGGAATGTCCTTCCATTTGTTTAGGCCTTTTTTAATTTCTTTTAGCATTGTTTTGTAGTTTTCTGCATATAGGTCCTGTACTTCCTTGGTTAAATTAACTCCTAGGTATTTGGGTCTTTTTGCTGCTATTGAAAATGGAATTTTCCTCCTGATTTCCCCCTCAGATTGTTCAGTGCTAGTGTACAAAAACATTACTGATTTTTGCGTGTTGATCTTATATCTTGCCACTTTGCTGAACTCATTTATTAGTTCAAGTAGCTTTGTTGTGGATTCTTCAGGATTTTCTAAATACAGGATCATGTCATCCACAAACAGTGAGAGTTTTACTTCCTCTTTTCCTATTTGGACGCCTTTAATTTTTTTGTCTTGTCTAATTGCCCTCACTCATGATTAGGGAAATGCAAATCAAAACTACAATGAGATATCATTTCACACCTATCAGAATGGCCACTATTAAAAAGACAGAGAACTACAAGTGTTGAAGAGGATGTGGAGAGATAGGAACACTTCTTCACTGTTGGTGGGAATGCAGGATGGTACAACCACTATGGAGGACTGTTTGGCAGTTCCTAAAGAAGTTGAATATAGACTTGCCACGTGACCCTACAATACCACTACTGGGTATATACCCAGAAGAACTGAGAGCAGTGACACTAACAGACACCTGCACACCAATGTTCATAGCCACATTATTTACCATTGCCAAAAGTTGGAAACAACCCAAGTGTCCATCAACAGATGAATGGATAAACAAACTGTGGTCTATTCACACAATGGAATATTATGCAGCTGAAAGAAGAAATGAAGTCATAAAGCATATGGCAACATGGATGAACCTGGAGGACATTATGTTGAGTGAAGCAAGCCAGACACAAAAGGACAAATACTGTATGAATGCATTACTATGAACCAAATATATTGTGTAATATATTGTTTGATTCAAAAAAAAAAAAAATTTACATGTATCCATTACATTTAATTGAGAAATGTATATATTTATTCATCTGTGTTTACTTTTTAGTTTTTAATTGTTTATGTTTACAATTATTAAATGTACAAAATAAAGTTAAAAAAAAAAAAAGAAAAGATATAGACTATCAAGATGGAAGGGTTTTTCCACAATGAAACTATTGCAAGAAACATCTTAATACTATAGCAAACCTCTTTGCTCTTTTAAGTGCAAATACTTAGACAAATATTCAACCTAATAATGACTTGATCCAGAATAAGTACTGATTTAACTTAAAACTTACAATAACTGATATAGTCATTAATATTCTTTTTATCTAAAAAAAGAATGTCTAATGAGAAAGTCAGAGTTTGGTACTCTCTTAACATGTAGATCTTTTCATTAAGTGTCATTAAGATTTATACCTTCTGATGTCAACTATAATATTAATTACAGCTGAATCCAAGATACTTAAATTATGTTATTAGGTCAGCATTTGAGGTAGTATTATATCGCGTTTTTATTAATGTTTTTAGGGACATGAATTCATCTGTGGACTCTCTTTTAAAGTTACATGACATATTTATCTATTATAAAGAAAGTTAGAATACATCTCTAGTGGCTACAGAGTCCTCCTTAGCAATATAAGAGTCCTGTATCTATGTATTATGATCAGATAACAGATTGTTCTGATGCCACGGCTTGAAACTATGAACGGGAACATGGTTCAAGGGCAAGGAGACCTAGAAAGAAATTCAACGATGAATACTCCTAAAAGCAGGGAAAAGGGGAAGAAGTTAAAGAAGACAATGTCAACTTACAAGGACACAAATTTCAAAAGTAAATCTATAGGAAATGTACAGAGGTGTACATATCAGGACCAGGTACAAATAAAGGGGATGGCAACTAAATACATTCCAGGAAAGCTAATCTGTATGAGTTTCAGTGTTGAAGTCAAGAAGATCTTTGTTTGATACCAGAGTTTTCATTTACTCTGGACCTAGACTTCCTAGGCCCCTGGACCTAGACTTCCAAGGTGACAAAGGAAAAGGATAATTTGTTCTAAAAAAAAAAAGCCCTTCAGTTATTGGAAGATTAAACTATCAGCTCTTCAGTCAATTTTGTCATTTCTAACCACACATCCTCAGCTCTTTCCCAAAACTTCAAATGGTAGAGTTCCTTGGCCCTTCACTATTCCAATCATTTTTATTCAGGGCTAAGTATGTGAATAATTTTTGCTTGTTCGTTTTAGCAATGGGCCCAAAATAAACCTAAAATTATAAACCTTGACTGAGCAATACAAACACATTGGTACTGTCTTATTTTTTAAAAGGTTTTTTATTAATGTATTTCAGGTAATATTACTTTATATTTCCTGGTAGCCAAATCAAACTATTGGGTTTTACTGAGATCTGAATTAATACAGAGCATTCATTGCTTTAACTAGGTTCATAATTTTTTCTTCTACATAGTATTTTTTTCCAGTACAGTTTATGTTTATTGGATTATTTTTGCTTTCTTTTAAAAAATAGTAAACCTTATTTCAACTTCAAAAAATAAAGTAACAGACAAAAGTCAGCATAACAAATTATGGAAGCCTTACTTCAAAAGTTCTGTCCAGGCCCATATACTTAGTCCTAAAAACAAATCAATTGTTTCTCCAGTGTTCAGAAAGGTAAATAAATCATCACAGATTGGAATAATGTCATGACCAAGGTCTCCTAGTTATGGAAGAAAATATAAGAAAAAATCTTTGATCATATTGATATCTTAAAAAATTAAACCCCATGTTCTTTTTTTAACCTTTAGCATTGATAAACTATCTTCTTTGCCTTTGCTACAAAAATATTACAGTATTACTGTTAACGACATTCTATAAATAACATTAGCTACATTTTCCCATGTATCAACATATATTTATCACCTTGTAATAGATGAATAGTCTTCTATTTCTATTATTAACCACAATTATCATCTAAAAAGAAAAATCACTATATTATTTAGTCCATAGATTATATTCTGGCTGTCATTCAATTGACATTAACCACCCTAGAATACTCCTTTCAGCCACAATCACATTTACAATCAGCAGTGTTAGTTATTATATACACATGAAAAAAAGTGTTAGCATAACTTATATCCATTTCCACTAATTTAAAATTGAACTTACTAAACATGATCAGCTCCCCATTCTCATCCCACATTCAGTCTCCTACTAATCTATATTCTACAGTTTGACTCCCTAAGTTTCCTAATAATATATTTTTTTTAATTTTAAAAGATGCTTAGATTACATAAATGCTACACAAAAATTACAGGGATTCCCATGTTCCCCACATCTCACACCTCCCATAACCTCCCACATAAACATTTTTCATTAGTGTGGCACATCACCTGCAATAGATATACATATCATGGGGCTTTGCCGGTAAGTATGGACCATAGTTCACATTGTAGACCCCACTCTCTCCCACACAATTCTGCATGTTATATGCTGATATAAAATGGCCTATATCTGTCGTTGTAATGTCACTCAGGATAATTCCCAAGTCCTGAAAAAGCTACTGTATTACATCTGCTTTTCCCTCTCCCTGCCCACTGGCTCCACCTCAACGCTGTAATTTCTTCCATTGCTTGAATCATAATATGTCTACAACAGAATACTAGTAAGTCCACTCTAGTCCCTAGGTCTTCCCCCAATCCTGAGGAGTCTGGGATGGTGATGTCCACTCCACCTCCTGGTGAGAGGGGGCTTATATCCCATGGATAATATGGATGGGATTATCCTGCCTGCAGCTGCAGACTCTTTCCATTCCCTGGGATGGCCGTTGTACATCATCGTCTCCTCGCCAGGATAATTGGGTGAGTCCATTGAGCTGTAGAGTGGGAGTGCAGCTCCACCGAGATTCCAGGCACAGCTGGCACATAGGCAGGCCAAAGGCTCCAGTCTCTGGAAGCACACCTACAAACCCCAGCACCACATATAGGTTTGAATAGAAGGGACTGATGGACCATGTGCAGGGAGGACTTATTTGAGTCCAACTCTGTCACTCTCAGGAGCACAGATTCCAAAGTATAGCCCACTGATAAGGCATCAATCTCTGGAGCTATCCTCCCTTATATAGGACCTGGATGTCTCCAGAGCCCTCAGGAGCCCCTCTGTGTGGGTTGTTATCCACTTTGGTGTTCTATGAGATCCTACTGAGGTGTGCGTAAGCGTTACCTCTGGGATGACCTCCTGAGTCTCTTTGAAGTCTCATAGCCATGTGAACTCATTTGTCTTTACCTTTTCCCCGTTTTATTGAAGTTCTTTTTCCAGTTGTATTGCCAGTTGGCACTTGGTATTAATGCCTCGTTGCTGGGGAGGCTTATCCCCAGGAGTCATGTCCCATGCTGTGGGGAAGGTAATGCATTCATATGCCAAGTTTGGCTTAGAGAGAGGCCACATTTGAGCAACAAGGAGGCTCTCAGGTTGCAACCCTTAGGCACCACATAAAAGTAGGCTAAGTTTCAATTACAAGGGCAAAGACTCGTAAGGCTAGTCATCAATAACAAGAACCCATTAGTGGAGCATCCTCCTTTGCCAGACACTGCTCCTGCACTTGGGGGACTGTTGCTGCTTTCTTGGAGAATGTGGCAGAGCTCTCCAGGCTGGGGATTCAGTATTCTCTCATTTATTGAGTGATTCTCCACCCACTGTGACCCTGCCCCACCCCTTGATCATTTGAACAATTTTATATATCTTTTATGTGTATTCAGGTGAACTTCCTCCCATGAAACTCCCATTCCAGACACCCCCCACCAATGATCCTCTCCTGCCCCCGTTGTAACCCTTCTGTGATCTAAACCTTCCTTGAAGATGAAGCCCATATAATAGCCAAATACAATTAACAGGAAAATGAAATAATAATGAGAAGTTTAAATGTAAGAGATAAAATACATGGAAACTTAAAAAAAAACACTAAAAATAAAATTAAATTAAAGGATTGGGATATTCAAAAAATGGGAAAAAACAAAAAAAAAATTTTTAATAATTTTTTTTATAATTATTTTTCCTTTTATCACTGCATTATCGGGTGTCCAGTCTGTACCATGGCACCTTCCCCCTCTCACTCCTCAGTGTTTCCCAAATTTTCATTTAATTTTCAAACAAGTTTTAGGTCACAGCAAAGGCACACACAGAATACTAGAGACTCTCATATACCCAACCTCCTCCCCCTTTCCTCACCCATATTAAAACCTTTTTCAGATAGTGAAACATAGCTACTAAACATTGTCAATGGTTTACAGTATAGTTTATAATTTAGACAGTACATTTAATAATTTTTGATGATATTTACCATGTCCTGTGTCCATCACTGTAAGGTAATGAAAAACATTTCCCCTGACCACTAAATACCCCCTGCTTGATCTTTTCTGTTCCTTCCTCCCCATCCCCCTGGGGCACATGACAACCCCCGTCTTGACTCATTGGATGACAAGATTCATAGTTACATACAACAAGAGGTCTTGCCATGCTGATTCTCCTCTCCTATTAGGAGCCACCCTTGCTCCTAAGAGATACCCACCTGTCTGTTTCTGGGTGAATCAGTCCTCCCAAAGATGGGGGTCCCACTCAACGTGTGGGTCTCCACTCCCTGATACAAAACATTATGACAGGATGAACACTCACACACTCCCCAGAAGCCTACTCCAGATACGCCCCATCGTGAATGCCCTCCTCAACCTACACCCTAAACCAGTGACACTACCTTGTCATATTACCATAACAGCATTCCCATTCCTGCACTTTCAACCTCATACCCACAAATCCCGTGTTCACCTGGTCCCTCTCCCATCTTTCCCCCCAGTATCCTGGGTATTCTAACCCACCCCTCCTAATCTACTCACCTGTCAACTCTGCACCACCAAACCCAGTAATATCACTACCCACCTATCCTATCCTTCAATATGCAACTATACTCTGCCACTTTACCATAGATTATGACTGTATGGGTGATGTGTCACAACCTTCTCTTTTCTTTCTCTCCCTTGTTAACACATCTTTCAGACAATGGTTCTCAGAGACTGCTCACTTTCCTCAATTCAAATCAGTGAGGTCATGTACTGTTCATCCTTCAATGCCTGACATGCTTCACTCAACATAAGGTCTTCAAGACTCATCCATGTTATTCCGTGTGTTAGCGCTTTATTCCTTTTTACAGCTGAGTAATATTCCATTGTATGTATGTACCACATTTTGTTTATCCATTCATCTGTTGATGGGCACTGGGGCTGATTCCAACTTTTGGCAAGAGTGAACAATGCCGCTATGAACATTGGTGGGCATATATCTGTTTGTGTCTTTGCTTTCAATTCTTCTGGGTATATACCGAGCAGTGGAATCACTGGATCATATGGAAGATCTATTGTTACTTTTCTGAGGAACCGCCAAACTGTCCTCCACAGTGGCTGGACCATTCCACAATCCCGCCAGCAGTGGATGAGAGTTCCTATTCCTCCACGTACACTCCAACACTTATAGTCTGCTGTTTTTTTAATAGCTGCCATTCTGATGGGTGTAAGATGGTATCTCATTGTAGTTTTGATCTGCATTTCCCTAATAGCTAGCAATGTCGAGCATTTTTTCATGTGCTTTTTTGCCATTTGTATTTCTTCCTTGCAAAAGTGTCTTTTCAGGTCACTTGCCCATTTTTAAAATCAATTGTTTGACTTTTTATTTTCGGGGTGTAGAATTTCTTTATATGCAGGATATTAGGCTCCTATCAGATATATGGTTGCCAAATATTTTCTCCCATTGGGTAGGCTGCCTTTTTATTTTCTTAATAACATCCTTTGAGGTGCAGAAATTTTTAATTTTGAGGAGATCCCATTTGTTATTTTTTCTTTTACTGCTCATGCTTTGGGTGTGAAATTCATGAAACCATTTCCTATTACAAGGGCCTGTAGATGTTTCCCTACATTATCTTCCAAGGTCTTTATGGTTTTGGCTCTTATATTTAGATCTTTGATCCATCTTGAGTTGATCTTTGTATAAGGTGTGAGATGGTATTCTTCTCTCATTCTTTTGGATATGGATATCCAGTTCTCCAAACACCACTTGTTAATGAGGCCATTCCCTCCAAACTGAGTGGGCTTGGTGGCCTTGTCAAATATCAGATGACTGTATAGGCAAGGATCTATATTGGAACTCTCCATTTGGTTCCATTGGTCAGTATGTTTATCCTTATGCCAATACCATGGAGTTTTGAGCACTGTAGCTTTGTAGTATGTTTTAAAGTCAGGTAGTGTGATATCTCCAACTTCATTTTTCTTTTTCAATATGCCTTTGGCAATTCGGGGCCTCTTACCTTTACAAATATATTTTGTAGTTAGTTTTTCCATTTCCTAAAAAAATACAGTGTTGATTTTTATTGGGATTGCATTAAATCTGTAGATTAGTTTGGGTAGGGTAGACATCTTGATGATGTTCAGTCTTCCTATCCATGAACAGGGAATATTCTTCCATTTATTTAACTCTTATTTGATTTCCTTTAACAGTGTTGTGTAGTTTTCTGTATATAAGTCCTTTACATCTTTAGGTAAATTTATTCCTAGGTATTTGATTCTTTTAGTTACCATTGTAAATGGTATTTTTTTCTTGATTTCCTCCTCAGATTGCTCGTTACTGGTGTACAGAAATGCTGATTTTTGAGCATTGGTCGTATAGCCTGCAACATTACTGAACTCCTGTATAAATTCTAGAGGCTTTGTTGTAGATTTCTCAGGGCTTTCTATGTTTAAGATCATGTCGTCTGCAAATAATGAAATTTTTACTTCTTTTCCAATTTGGATACCTTTTATATTTTTTTCTTGCCTTAGTGCTTGAGCAAGTACTTTTTAAGACAATGTTAAATAGGAGTGGTGATAGTGGGCATCCTTGTCTTGTTCCCGATCTCAGAGGGAAGGCTTTCAGGATTTCACCATTGAAGATGATGTTAGCTTTGGGTTTTTCATATATACCCTTTATCATATTCAGAAACTTTCCTTCTATTCCTATCTTTTGCAGTGTTTTTATCAGGAAAGAGTGCTGTATTTTGTCGAATGTTTTTTCTGCATCTATAGAGATGATCATGTGATTTTTTTCTTTCAATCTGTTTATGTGGTATATTATATTGATTGATTTTCTTATATTGAACCATCCTTGCATAGTCGGGATGAAACCCACTTGGTCATGGTGTGTAATCCTTTTGATATGTTGTTGAATGCGATTAACAAGTATTTTGTTGAACATTTTAGCATCTAGTTTCATTAGAGAAATTGGTCTGTAATCTTCCTTTCTTGTGGTATCTTTGTTTGGCTTTGGTATTAAGGTAATGTTGGCATCATAGAATGAGTTAGGCAATATTCCTTCTACTTCTATTTTTTTTAAAGAGCTTAAGCAGGATTGGTGTTAGCTCTTTCTGGAATGTTTGGTAAAATTCAGCTGTGAAGCCATCTGATCCTGGGCTTTTCTTAGTTGGGAGGTTTTTGATGACTCATTCTATCTCTTTACTTGTAATTGGACTGTTGAGTTCATCAATTTCTTCTTTTGTCAATGTAGGCTGTTTGTTAGATTCTAGAAATTTGTTCATTTCCTCTAAATTATCATTCTTGTTGGCATATAATTTTTCAAAGTATCCTCTTATGTTACTCTTTATTTCTGAGGGGTCAGTAGTGATATCCTCTTTCTCATTCTTTATTTTGTGTATTTGCATCTGTTCACTCTTTTTCTTTGTTGGTCTGGCTAGGGGTTTATCAATTTTATTGATCTTCTGGAAGAACCAGCTTTTGGTTTTGTCTATTTTTTCTAGTGCTTTCTTATTCTCTATTTCATTTAGTTCTGCTCTAATCTTTGTTATTTCCTTCTTTCTACTTCCTTTAGGTTTAGTTTGTTGTAGTTTTTCCAATTCCTCCAAGTGTGCAGTTAGGTCTTCAATTTTAGCTCTTTCTTCTTTTTTAACATATGTATTTATGGCTATGAACTTCCGTCTCAGGACAGCTTTGGCTGCACCCCATAGGTTTTGATATGTTGTGTTGTCATTTTCATTAGTTTCAAGGTAGTTACTGATTTCTTTTGAGATTTCCTCCTTGACCCATTGTTTGTCTAAGAGTGTGTTGTTTAACTTCCATATCTTTGTGCTTAAACTGTTTCTCTGGCCCTTAGTGATTTCCAATATCATTCCATTGTAGTCAGAGAAATTACTTTGTATAATCTCAGTCTTTCTGAATTCATTGAGAGTTGTTCTGTGGCCTAGCATGTGGTCTACCTTGGAGTATGATCCATGTGCACTCGAAAAGAATGTAAATCCTGCTGTATTTGGGTTTAGCATTCTGTATATGTCTATTAAGTCCAGTTCCTCTAATGTATTGTTCAGAGTCTTTGTTTCTTTATTGATTCTCTGTCTAGATGTTCTGTCTAATGGTGATAATGGTGTATTAAAGTTCCCCACTATAATTGTAGAGGCATTTATTTCTCCAGAGTTTTCCAGAGTTTGCCTCATGTATTTTGAGGCACCTCAATTAGGTGCATAAATGTTTATGATTGTTCCCACTTCTTGAGAATTTACCCCTTTTGCTAATATATAGTGTCCATCTTTGTCTCTTACAATAGTTTTGCATTTAAAGTCTATTTTGTCTGATATTAGGATAGCTACTCCTGCCCTTTTTTGGCTATTGTTTGCTTGTAAAATTTTTTTCCAGCCATTCACTTTCAGCCTCCTTGAATCCCTGGGTCAAAGGTGGGTTTCTTGTAGACAACATATAGGTGGATCATATTTCCTTATCCATTCTGCCAGTCTGTGTCTCTTTAGTGGTGAATTTAATCCATTAACATTCAGTGTTATTACTTGCAATGAATTTCTTACTACAGCCATATTTTCTTTGGGTTAATGTATGTCATGTGTTGTTTTTATTTCTCTTTTTGTCTTTTTAGTTGTTTTTACACTCTTCTCCAACTGTCTCTCCTTTATTTTTTCCTTTCAACTTACAGAAGTTCCTTTAGTATTTCTTTAAGTGCAGGTTTCTCTCCATCATTTTTGAATGCCAGTTTTGCTGAATAGAGAATTTGTGGCTGGAAGTTTTTTTCTTTTAGTACTTTGACTATGTTATACCACTGTCTTCTTGCCTCCCTGGTTTCAGATGAGAAATCAGCATTAATCTTATTCTGTTTCCCTTGTATGTGAAGGTTCTCTTTTCTCTTGCTGCCTTGAGTATTTTCTCTTTGTCATGAGCATTGGACATTTTGACAAGTATATGTCTTGGAGTTGGCCTGTTGAGATTTCTACTGTTTGGGGTGCACTGTGTTTCCTGCACTTTTACATCCATATCTCTCAATAGGGTTGTGAAGTTTTTAGCCATTATTTCCTTCAACATGCCTTCTGTTCGCTTTCCGTTCTCTTCTCCTTCTGGGATACCTATAATGTGTATGTTTGTGCATTTTGTGTTGTGGGTTAAATCCCTGAGTCCCTGCCAGATTTTTTTCTATCTTTTTATCTATCTGTTCTACTATCTGTTTGATTTCAGATGTATTGTCTTCCACATCATTAGTTCTTTCTTCTGCCTGTTCAAACCTGCTGTTATGTGAATCCAGGATCTTTTTGATTTCTTGAATTGTGCCATTGATCACCATCATATCCGTTATCCATTCATGTTTATTTACAATTTCTTCAGTATGTTCTCCCAGTGTCTTCTTAATATCCTTAATCTCTTCCTTCACTTCATTAAGTTGGTCCATGATATTTGTTTGGAAAGCTTTGATTAGTTGTTTGATGTTCTGCATCTCTTCCTGGTTTTGTTTGGTTCATTGGACTGATCCATGTCTTCCTGTTTCTCAGTGTGGTTTGTAATTTTTTGTTTCCCTCTAGTCATCATTTTATCTTGATGGGTTTATTCAGTTGATTAGCTTCTCTCTCTGCTCTAGAGTTTTATTTAGCTGGTGGTTCTGTGTGTGTTTTAAGTTTTCTCTTTGAGTCTTTGTTCTTCTTATTTTATTTCCTTACTTCTTTCTATGTTCCCTTGAAGGCAAAAGATTAGGGCCAGAGGAATTGAAAGATGTGAGAAAGGAAGAAGGATAATAGTAATATTGGTAAAAGTTAGAAGAGGGGCCATGTAAGACTTAGTAAAGTGAATATTTAACTCATGTAAGCAGTGTAGAGTAATAGGAAAACAAGTGGAATACCTACAAAGACTGGGAAACCAAATAGAGGAAAATGTATACAATAATTTAGAAGGCTAGAATGATGAGGAGAGAGAGAAAGAGTAAAGAAAGGACTGAAAGGAAAAAGTTAATAATAATTTAAAAAGAAGAAAACAGAATAGATAGAATAGAAATTGAGACCCTTAAGTTGTGGGCTAATGACAAAATGTGGTATGTAAGAACCACAACAGAAAGCAGAAAGATGAATGAAGGAAAAGAGATAGCGTTGGGAGACAAAATCAATATAGACACAGAATGGGAAATCATGGAAGAAGAAGCACAACAAAGAGGAGACAAGCCAGCAGCACCTAATGAAAGAAAGAAAGAAAGAGAGAGAGAGAGAGAGAGAGAGAGAGAGAGAGAGAGAGAGAGAGAGAGAGAGAAAGAAAGAAAGAAAGAAAGAAAGAAAGAAAGAAAGAAAGAAAGAAGAAAGAAAGAAAGAAAGAAAGAAAGAAAGAAAGAAAGAAAGAAAGAAAGAAAGAAAGAAAGAAAGAAAGAAAGAAAGAAAGAAGGGGGGAGGAAAGAGGAAAGAAAACCAAGAGACAACAAATAAACAAAGAAAAACCAAACAACCACACAAGCAAGCAGTCAAACAAAGCTAAGGAAGAACAGTGTTCCTTCTTGGGCCCTTGTGGAACCTCTCAGCCTGCTTGTGTTCATCAATCAATTGCCTGCAGGGTTCTATCTGCTGGTTTTGAAGCAGATTTTAGTGATTAAACTAAGTTTTTTTTAAAAATTCTTTTTTTATTTTTTAAAGTGACTGTCTTTTTTTTTTTTTTTTTTTTGACAAAATAAGGGACCCAAAATAAGTCCTCTTCTAGACCATCCCCTTCACCAAGGGTACCCTAAATAGGCTCGTGGAAACTAATCAAGCACTTCCCACTTCCTGGCCTCCCTAAGGGAGCTGAAGCTCTGATGCTTATCAGTGCAGAACGATAAAATTGGCTGACTCTGCTCCCTCTGGAGCCAAGCCTCAGTGTCACTGGGCTGTTGGGTAAATCAGGTTTCCTCAGCAGATTCGCCTCTCCCTTCAGCCTGGCGCTGCTTCAAGCCAGCTTATCTGCTGCCCAAAGCTATGAGGGGGTCCAGGCAGCCAAATCCACAGAAAGGAAACCCCTCTCCACCTTCTGTCAGAACCCTCCCATTCTTAGAGAATGCTCCTTCTCACCGGGTTGCCGGGTTGCCGGCAGGAGTTGGAGCAGATCCCTGGGCAGCTAGGTAAATCAACCTTCCTCAGCAGATTCACCACTCCCCTCAGCCTGGTGCCGCTTCAAGACAGCTATTTTGTTCCCCAAAGCTTCAAGGGTTCCAGGCAGCCAAATCCACAGAAAGGAAACCCCTCTCGACCCTTTGCCAGAACCCTCCCACTCTCAGAGAATGCTCCCTCTCACCGGGTTGCTGGCGGGAGTCACGGCTCAAACCAGTCCTTTTCCCTGAGGGTGGGGCTCAGCCATCTGTGTCAACTACCACAGGCAGGGGAAAAACTCACGAATCTCTCCCTGACCATCCAGCTCCCTCCAGATCGTTGTCTCCAAGGTTCTCACTCGTGCGCCCCCAGCACAGACCCCCCCCGGGCAGGAGCCTGTTCCCAATCAGCCGTCCTCAGAGAGCGAGTCAGCAAGTGCCCTCCTAAACTGATGCCATCTTTTTCTTCATAATAATCTACATAGTATTTTTGTATCCAAATATTTGGCAAATCCCTAAAGAAGACTGCAACCAATCCCACTACAAGTCATGATGCCTGTATGTGTCCAGTACTTTTTGTATGAATGATGGAATGATCACTGAGAAATTTAAAGCTAAACTGAACACACACAAACACAGTTGACATTAATTTATCACTCACTTCACTAAATGTATAAAGTATGTGGTTAAGAACTATCTTCTTTTAGAATCCATATGCTCATTCCACCCATGGTTTCCTCAAACTTTAAAAAATAATAGACAAAATCAAACATGATTCAGTAATAAGTCCATTGGCAGGTAAAGAAAGAACTTCTTTCTCCCCAACACTTACATGTCATCATTTTTTCCCCAATATATCATCACATCATGTTGCTGATATTTTTATCAAATAGGACTCCCATAATCCAGTCTCTCATTTTGATTTTAAACTGAAAAAACAAGATTTAGTACTTTTTCAAGGTCATCCAAATGACTATTAAAGGTTGAAAAGAAAAAAAAATATCATGCAGACTGAAATAATAATTATGGCTCTGAATTCAGAACCAGGATTAGAATGTTGGATTTTTCCTTTAGTTCTGATATTGAGCTTGCTCTAGGAAATTAAAATTAATGATTTTGATTATTTCTCAAAAATTATTGTAATTAATAATGTTACTTGAATTATCTTGTGACTCTCGGAACATATATACATATGAGAAACGACAAGTTTTGATAGGATGAAGTCTTATTTTTAAATATCACTTTTTAAACTATTAATCATATAATCTTTGGTTGGCTAGTTACTCCCTGCCTGAATTCTGTTGGTAGTCTTGAATGTAAATAGAACTTCAAAACTCAGAGGGGTAAGCAAAAAATTTCTTCTTCCACCTTTGTTTCAACATTTTATTCTTTTAACTCTGCTTAGTTAATAGTACTAATTTTCATTATGCTAATTTCCATCTAACAGCTGATGAACCTGAAATAAATGTAAAGCAGACAGTTTCCTTTTAAATTTGTAAGTCTTTATATAACGCCTTGCTGGAGATTTCTATCTTTGTGCAGCATAGGCAATTCAAATTTACCTTACCCCACCTGAGCTCATAGTCATCTCCCTTTACTTTGTTCTCATTCTGCACCCTCCCTAGGTATATCACTGGCTTTCACTTGATCTACTACAGTACCTCCTGACTGACATTTCCACTGTCATATTTGTCCTCCTGCACTTTAGCTGCAAGAGTGATTGCTCTAAGATGGTAATTTAAACTTGCCATTCTCTTGCTTATACACTTTTGTGAATACCAATAACTTACAAGTTAGAATCCAAATTGCATAATACTATCTTCCAGAACCAGTAAGCAGTAAACATTTTCTACCTCTCTAATTTCAGGTTTTACCACCCTGAATCTCTCTTTTTGTTATTCAGAATTGCTTGTAGTTCTCCACAAACATCATGACATTTCCAATTACTGTGCCTTTTGTCATGCTTCTTTATTCATTTATATTTTTATGCTCTGTCCATCTGATTAACATCATCTCTTAAGACAGAGTTATCTTGCAGAAAACAAAACAAAACTCAACAAAATTCTTCTGTAATTCCTTTCCTTTCCCTCCTCATAAGTATATGTAATAAAAAGCCAGTAACAATTTTATTGCTATATGTTCATTTTATTTTTAGAATCATCTTTGTTGCATCTTTTCTTTTCTATGTGTCTCAATTGGTTGACTCCTAACCATATAAGAGGGAGTCAATGTAGTTCCAGAGAATGAATGAATAAATAAATGACATCTGAGTTAAGCCTTAAAAGATAGGCAAATGATGACTTCTGGGAAGGTGGAGGATTAGAGAAACAGAAAGATCATTTCTTTCCAAGAAAAAAATAGCTGGAGGACAGGCAGAGACTGTCTAGAGGACTGCTCTGAGGTATAGGACACCACACAACAGAAAGGGACAAAGGAAAGAATCATCGGCTTGCTGGAAAAATCCCATAAGTAAAGCTGTAGGAGCAGCTGGCACCCATCCTCCCACCCTCAGAGCAAACAGCAGTCTGGGGACTAAAGCAGATGTGAACTAAGGAGGTTGCAGGGAGATGGGGGGGCAGAGCTGCCAGGGAGCTTGGTCTGCTGCATTGGAGGAGTTTCACACTTCCAGGCTGGGTGGGGCCATGACATTGGTTTCCCTGAGAGCCCTCAGGGAGCAAAAGATAATTTGCCTTCTCAAACACCCTCCCTACTGTCCTTGGCTGGTTGCTGAGGAGGTAAAGGAAGGGAAGGTAACAGTGGTCAAGAGAGAACAATTTCTGAGAAAGTTTGTTTGTAAGGCTTGGCCCAACCTGAGAACATTGCTTCTGTACCACCCATCTTTTGTGGAGTTATATTGAAAGCATTACCCTCTAGCACCTGGGGTCTGCCATCTCCTGGCAGATCAGAAAAGTTCATGAAAAGAAGTGAAAAATAATAATAAATAAATAAGGCAATCATGTGCCTTTACTGCACCCCTCTCCAAGGCCCTTGGAAACTGATCTGATCCCCATTACTGGATCCTTAGCCTTGGTTTGAACTGTTAAACAGGAGCAATCCTAAATATCTAGGACAAGTAGAAGCAAGAGTCAAAGAACAGTGATAGCACACAGCTACTTAACAGTAAATTCCTAGGTAAGAGAGAGAAACTGAACATCAGAGTAAACTCAGCATTATAATCAGATGTCTAGACATCAGCAAAAAATTACAAGCTATACTGAGAAAAAGTAAGATATGGCTCAGGAAAAAGAACAAATCAAAGCTCCAGATGAGACAGAGGACATGAAACAACTAATCAATTAGGTTCATACAAATCTTCTAAATCAAACCACAGAGTTGAAGGAAAGCACGGCTAAAGAAATAAAAGACATTAAGAAGACATTGGTTGAGCATAAAGAAAAAGTTGAAAACTTGGATGGAAAAATAACAGAGCTTATGGGAATGAAAGACACAATAAGTGGGGTTAAAAATACAATAAAGGCATACAACAGTAGATATGAAATCATGGAAGAAAGAATAGGGGTGTAAAGGACAGAAAAGCTAAAACTGAAAAGAGAGAACAGAGAGAGAAAATAATGGGGAAAAATGAGCAGGGCCTCATTATCATGTTGAATGATAACATGAAGCAAACCAACATATATGTTATGGAAGTTGCAAAAGGAGAAAAGAAGGGAAAAGGGGAAGAAAGAGTGTTTGAATGGATGTAGGCCATTTTAAATCAGCACACACCACTCAGAACTGAGTGGGAGAGAGTGTGGTCTACAGTGTGAACTGTGGTCTATGGTTGGTGGCAAGGCTCCAGGATGTGTAAGTTCATTGAGGGTGGTGGGCCACACTGTGGGAGATGTTTGTGTGGGATGTGGTGGGAGGTGTGGGAGGTGGGCAACATGGGAATCCCAGTGGGTTCCGTGTAATATTTTGGGTAATCTAAGCACCTCTTAAAATATATGTATATATATATATATATATATATATATATATATATATATATATAAACAACATTTTTGTAAGCAAATACACATATATGCATATATATTTATATATCATTTTGCAAATGTTTGTATGTATTGTGAGAATTTTGATTTTTTACCCATAATAAAAAAAAAAAAAAGAAAGAGTGTTTGAGGAAATAATGGCCAAAAATTTCCCAACACTTATCAAAGACATGAATATACATATTCAGGAAACATAGCATATTCTATTTAGAGTAAATCCAAATAGACTTATTCCAAGACACATAAAATTCAGAATGCCAAATGCCAAAAGAAAGAAAAAATTCTGAAAGTAGCAAGGGAGATGTGAAATATCACATATATGAGATGCCCAATAAGACTTAATGTGGATTTCTCTTCAGAAACCATGGAGGCAAGAAGGCAGTGGTATGATATAATTAAGGTACTGTAAGAGAAAAACTTCCAGCCAGGAATTTTTTATCTGGCAAGACTATCTTTCAAATATGATGGTGAGTTTAAAACACCCACAGTTGAACAGAAACCAAAAGAGTTTGCAAACAAAAATTCAACTCTGTAGGAAACATTAAAGGGAGTTCTGCAGCCAGAAAATAAAAGACAAGATAGAGAGGCTTGGAGGAGAGTGTGAGAAGTGAAGATGATCAGAGGGGTTAACCAAGAGTAAAAAGATAGACAAAAATAAGATATGACATATGAAAGCCATGGTATCAAGTAATTGAAGTAAGTAATGCCTTTACAATAATAACTTTAAATGTTAATGGATTTAATTCCCCAATCAAAAGACACAGACTGATAGAATGGATAACAAAACATAAACCATACAAATGCTGTCTGCACGAGACTCACCTTAGACCCAAATGTGCAAATAGACTGAAATTGAAAGGTTGGAAAAAGATATATCATGTAAACAGTAACCAAAAGAGAGCAAGAATAACTATACTGGTGTCATTAAAAAAAAAACAAAAACAGATTTTAAATGCAAAAATGCTAAAGGGCATTATATATTAATAAAAGGGACATTTCACCAAGAAGGAGTAACAGTCATAAATATCTGTGCACCTAATCAGGGTGGCACAAAATACATGAGGCCAGCTCTGGCAAAACAGAAAGAAGAAATAGACATAAATAATAGTTGGAGATTTCAACATGACACTCACATCATTAGATAGAACAACTAGGCAGAACATCAACAAGGAAATAGATAAATTGAACAATATGATAAATGAGTTGGTCCTGACAGACATCTAAAGAACTTTGCACCTGAAATCAGCGGGTTATACATTCTTCTCAAGAGCTCATGGATCTTTCTTTCCATGTTGGACCACAAAACAGCTCTCAATAAATTTAAGATTGATATTATACCTAACTGAACACCTGGAGAAACTAGAAAAAGAATAACAAACCAGTCCAAAAGCAAGCAGAATGAAAGAATTAACAATATTAGAGCAGAAATAACTGAAATTGAGAACAAATAAACAATAGAGATAATCAACAAAACCAAAAGCTGGTTCTTTGAGAAGATCAATAAAATGGACAAACCCTTACCTAGACTAATAAAGAAAAAGAAAGGTTGCAGATAAATAAAATCAGTGGTAACATTACAAATGACCCCACAAAAGTAAAAAGAATCATAAGAGGATATTATGAGAAACTGTATGCCAAAAATTAGACCAGCTAGATCAGGGGTTCTTAACCTTTTTTGGCCCATGGACCCCTTTGCCAGTCAGGTGAAAACCACAGAACCCTTACTAAGACCACACAATACTGTGGATAATGTAATATATCACACATGCACCAACATGTTCCCATAAGAATAATGTTTTTCTGAGTTTTAATTCAAGCTCATGGACCCCTTAAGAACCCCTGATCTAGATGAAAAGGACAAATTTCTAGAAATGCACAAACAAACAAGAAATACAGGGACTCAACAAACCAATCACAAGTAAAGAGATTGAATCAGTCATCAAAAACCTTCCAAAAGGGAAGCGGCTGTGGCTCAATCAGTAGGGCTCCCGTTTACCATATGGGAGGCCCCGGGTTCAGTTCCCGGGGCCTCCTGGTAAAGGCAAGCCCGCCCACACGGCGTGGTTAGCTGACCCAGTGAGCACAAGCAGCAAGGGGGGGGATAAATGAATGAATAAATAAAATCTTTAAAAAAAAAAAAAAAAAAAACCTTCCAAAAGGGAGCAGATGTGGCTCAAGCAATTGAGCACCTGCTTCCCACGTGGGAGGTCCTGGGTTCTGTTCCTGGTGCTTCCTGAAAAAACAAAAACAAACAAGCAAAACAAATGAAAAAAACAACTCAGGGAAGCCAATGTGGCTCAGTGGTTGAGTGCTGGCTTCCCACATATGAGGTCCCGGGCTCAATCCATAGCCTTTGTACCTAAAAAAAAAAAAAAAAAAAAAAAAAAAAAAAATCTTCCGACAAAGAAAAGCCCAGGACCAGATGGCTTCACAGGTGAATTCTACCAAACATTTCAAGAGGAATTAATACCAAACTTATTTAAACTTTTACAAGAAATTGAAAAAGAGGGAAAATTACCCAACATGTTTTATGAAACTAACATTGCTCTAATTGCAAAGCCAGATAAAGATATTATAAGAAAAGAAAATTACAGACCAACCTCTCTAATGACCATAGATGCAAAAATTCTCAATAAAATATATGCAAATCAAATCCAACAGCGTATTAAAAGAATTATACACCATGAACATCTCAAAGGATGCAGAAAAGGCATTTGACAAAATCCGGCATTCTTTCTTGATAAAGACACTTCAAAAGATAGGTATAGAAGGAATATTCCTCAACATAATATAGACATATATGAAAATCCCACAGCCAACATCACACTCAATGGGGAGAGATTGAAAGTTTTCCCTCTAAGATCAGGAACAAGAAAAAGATACCCAGTGACACCACTGTTATTCAACATTGTGCTAGATGTGCTAGGTAGAGCAATTAGGCAAGAAAAAGATATTAAAGTCATCAAAATTAGAAAAAAAAAGGAAGTAAAACTCTCACTATTCACAGATGACATGATCCTATATTTAGAAAATATCAAAATATCAACAGCAAAGCTATTAGAGCTAATAGAGTTCAGCAAAGTAGCACAATACAAGATCAACATGCAAAAATTAGTACTGTTTCTATACAAATAGTAATGAGCAAGCTGAGGAGAAAAATCAAGAAAAAAATTCCATTTAAGAGCAACAAAAAGGCTCAAATATCTAGGAATTAATTTAGCCAGGAACGTAAAAGATCTGTATTCAGAAACTACAAAACACTGTTAAAAGAAATCAAACACGACATAAACAAATAGAAGGACATTCCATGTTCATGATTATAAGACAAAACATCGTGAAGATGTCAATTCTACTCAAATTGATTTATAGATTCAATGCAATACCAATAAAAAATTCCAATAGCCTACTTTACAGTAATAGGAAAGTCAATTACCAAACTTATTTGGAAAAGAAAGGGGTTCCAAATAACCTAAACAAGAAGAGCAAAGTCAGAGGACTCACACTTCCTGACCTTGAATGTATTATAAAGTACAGTGGTTAAAACAGCATAGTATTGGCATAAAGACAGACACATTGATCAATGGAATCAAATTGAGAGTTCAGAAATAGACCTTCACCTCTATGCTCCACTGATTTTTAATAAGCCTACTAAGTCTGCTTTTCTGGGACAAAACAGTCTCTTCAACAAATGGTGCTGGGAAAACTTGATATCCATAACCAAAAGAATGAAAGAGGACCTCATCTCACTCCCTATACAAGAATCAACTCAAAATGGATCAAAGAGCTAAACACAAAAGCCAGAACCATGAAACTCCTAGAAGATAAAACAGGGAAACATCTAAAAGGCCTTGTTGTAGGTGGGGGTCTCTTAATCCTTATAATCAAAGCACGAGCAACAAAAGAAAAATAAATAAATAAATGGGACCCCTTCAAAATTAAACACGTCTGTATCTCAAAGGCCTTTGTGAAGACAGTAAAAAGGTACCTTACTCTATGGGAGAAAATATTTGGAAATCACGTATCTGACAAGGGTCTAATATCCATGATATACAAAGAGATCCTACAACTCAAAAATAAAAAGACAAATGACCCAATTTAAAAAATGGGCAAAAGACCTTAATAGATATTTTTCTAAAGAAATACAAATGGCAAAGAAACCCATGAAAAAATGTTCAACACCACTGGCTATTATGGAAATGCAAATCTAAGCTACAATGAGATATCATTTCACACCTACTAGAATGGCCACTACTAACGAAACAGAAAACTACAAGTGGTGGAGAGGATGCGGAGAGATAGGAACACTTATTCACTGCTGGTGTGAATGTAGAATTGTACAGCCACTGTGGAAGTTTGTTTGATGGTTCCTAGGAAGTTAGATAGTGATCTACCATGTGAACCTGCAATACCGCTGCTAGGGATATACCCAGAAGAACTGAGAGTAGTGACATGAACAGACTGATGTTCATAGCGACAGTATTCACAGGTGCCAAAAGATGGAAACAACCCAGGTGTCTATCAACTGATGAATGGATAAACAAACAGTGATATATTCACATGATGGAATATTATTCAGCTGTAATAAGAAATGAAGTCGTGAAGCATATAATGAACCTGGATGACATTATGTTGAGTGAAGCTATCCAGGCACAAAAGGATAAATATTGCATGATTTTGCTATTATGAACTTAATATAATGAGCAAACTCATGGAGTTAATAGCTAGAATAAGTCACCAGAGAATAAGATGTGATTAGGGAATGGAAAGCTGAGGTTTAATCTGTACAGAATTCAGTTAAAATTTGTTTGTACTTATTTGGAAATGAATAGAAAAGTTGAAGCACATCATAGGATTTGTACATAATTAGTAGCACTAACATATGGGTATGATATTGAATTGTTTTTTGTTGTTTTTTTCTTTTTGTGGAGAAATGAAAATGTTCTAATATTTATTGAAGTGATGAATGCACAACTCTATGATTATACCAAATGCCATTGATTGTACACTTTAGATAAATTGTTCAGTTTATGAACAAAAAAATAGGGTTGGTTTGGGGGAAAATATACCAAATGTAAGACATGCACTATAGCTAATAGTAATTCTTTGACAATTCTCTTCATAATTTGTTACAAATATTTCACAACAATGCACAGTATTTGTGGTGGGGTGATGTATCAGAGCCCTGTATGATGTTATGCATGTTTGTTTTGTAACTTCACAACTTTTATATATGTTCAAGTATGAATAATAGACTTCAATAATTTTTTAATTAAAAATAGGCAAGAAAGGGACTCGTACAAATAGCAGAAAGGTAGTTCCAAGCAATGGAACAGACTAAGTAGAAGCATGAGGAGGAAAACTGGGAGCACGTGCAAATTAAGACAAAGCCAGTCAAAAATGAAGATGGTTAAGATGACATGGCTCCATTTCTACCACTGACATGGCTTTGCCGTCCCTGGGCACTAGAAATTGAGAAAAGCCTATAAAATCCAAGTATCCCTTTTTACCTCAGCATTTTATATATAAATAGTATAAATAGTAAATGAATGTATTGCAAATGAATGAATTCATACTTCATAATAAGTACCATATTAAGTCAGCAAAGCATAATTTCATACATAATAGAGTATATATACTAGAGTTCTCTATATTCCCAATTTCCAATTCCCACATGACCAGGCAGTGATGGAAGCCTTGTTAATAGTTATACTTAAGAGAATGGCCTCTGCTCTGGGCTGTGGTGCTTTCTCACATTTTTCTCATGCCTCAACCTTCTATGCTGAGTGCCTTCATCCTTGTGTCACAAGTTTTCTTCAGTCTCTGCTTTAAGGTCACTTTAAGTATATTTTTAAAAAATCAAAGTGATTGTTAAGCTACTTTTGTTTCTCTACAACTGTGCTACAAAAAATATCTGGCATGCATTACTTATTACTTTGGACTGACTTCTTTCTATTTGGGGGCACCTCAAGTTTTCTGCCTCTAATCTTAGGACACTGTGTTCTCTTGCCATCTGTTCCTAGGTTCTGCCTACACCGTGGAGATGGAATAAAATGTTTTGTACCTTACTTCTTTTGTTGGGGAGAGTAACTTCCGGATGGAGTTTGGATTTATAGGCAAACCCCCACTGCACAGGAATGTATAGGTCCTGACATTTCAGGTGTAATACAAGGGACCCCACCCCCAAACCAGAAACTCAGTTTATCCTGAGATCACTTTATACCCAATGTCATGAAAACTTCAAAGGGAATGTTTTTTGCAGGAAAATTGAATTTCTGAAGCTACTACTTTTGAAAAGTCAAATGAAGTAAAAATCATGGAAGATCTTGAATAAAGGGCAGTATAAAGATGAATAAAGGAGTGAAGAAAGGCAATTTCATGATCTTAGTAACATCAAAATAATATTTCTCACAATATAGAGAACAAAGTTAATTGTGTTTTTACTTTTTATATTGAGAATCTTAAGTAGGATGCAAGTATATGTACATTAGTTTGGCGTAAAAAAGCTTTTTAAATATTAGTTAGAATTTTCCAAGATGTGACCTTTTTTCATAACTAACAACAAAACTATATTTTTCAGGATTTTTAAATACTAAAAATAAATTGCTCCTCAGCATCCATAAATTTATACTAAGATAGTATGCACCATATTTATTGCTAAAAGACAGCGAAACCTGCTAAAAGCATAAAAATTGGTCTCTATTCACTCCTGCAAATTGAATATTCTTGGTGATACATGTTATATTTGATAGCAAATATGAGTTGGCAGAATAAACTAGTGACTGTCAATCAATATCAAAGATGTACATTTGAACATATCACAGAAAAAGTTAGGTTGACACATGAAAAATTGAGTGAGTACATTATACTAAACAAATTCATCTGAGTTTACTTAAATTCATTTTAATCATGGTTGAGCTTTTTTAGACAAATGTTATATCTGCAATTTTAATATAGTATATTTAGCATTTAGTCATCAGTTATTCACTGAAATATTTTAGCTATTATGGTACTTTAATATCATATATTTTTAAGTTTTTATTTCTTTTTGCTATTTCTCAGTTCCTCATAAGGTACAGACACTGTCATCTAAAATCTGAAAGAAAATGGCCACTAGGTCTTAAAATGATAAAACATTAGATAAATCACATACTTTAATAAAATTAATATGATATTTTAAGTGTTTACCTACCTTTTCTACAATGTAATTAGTACTTCTGTTTTTAAACAATGTTATTAAGCACTATCACAAATGTTTAAATAGTACATAGAAATGACTTAACCATATTAATAGTTGTGTTATTTTTAGTTTTCTGTATATAAAATTTTGTTACATCAGCATTTCAATGTTCCTAGATATCAAAACCTCATGAGAAGTTGAATACATATCAAAGAAGAATATATATGAATGTTTTCTTTAAAAAAAAAAAAAAAGTATTGTGAGAAAACACAAAACCAGTTTCAAATTTTAAGTCATGGAAATTTGACAGGCTCAATATTAGAAACCTGCTAAAAGCATAAAAATTTGCTTCCATTTATGATTTGGTAAAAATAAATAAACAAAATACTACTGAATGTGCCAAATCTCAATAGGAATGGATATCTCTGACACTGTATAGATACTTTGGTATGCCACCCTGTTCTTTCCTTTAGGGCTGAGGCAGCCAGCCTTCCAAAGGTCACAGATAATCTCCTCTTCAAGAATTGCTCTCTGTTAAAGGGAGCTGTTTCATCCAAGGTTACATATTCTCCCTAGGGATAGCCAATATCCAAGGACTATTATATGGGGCATAGAACTCCAGAATTCCTGTCCCAATTTGGGACACGTCTGAAGGACTATTCCATCTCAGAGCTCCATTCAGCCTTCTGCTAAACCTACTTATCAAATTTTCTCTCTGCCCAATGCTGCTTTGCTCACTCCCTTACTTGCATTAAATGTTCATCTAGGCTTCTATTTCCTGTGGAAAGTGACCTATAAAAATTTATGTTAGAAGTGGTTCTAGGAATCAGGTACTAAAATGAGATTTTGGAACTGCTTCACTTACTGTACAGCTGGCAAAGGAGATCCCATCACTGATGGTAGATGAGACACTGATAGATCCTGGGATGCTGCAATGGTTTAAATCTTTCCCCATTGGTGAGCTGGGATGGGATACCAGTGGAAGGGAATGCACTGGTGAGCATATATCTCAGATATTTGAAGCAACAATTATAAGTAAAATAGAATCTAACGGCTTATGCTAGGTGCTATTGAAGCACTGGATTTTTTTAAAGGCAGAAGGGTGATTAATTACTAATGCAAGGCAAAGTATGAAAGCCACAATACCTCTTTGGTATTATTTTCTGTAGCCTGAAGGTAGAAGAAGCTGAGGATCAGGTCCAGGACTTAAAAAGATAGGGGAGTTCTAGAGAAGATTGATTTCTCAAACCTGGCAAGTTTACTATGCCAAGGTAAGATCCATGATTGGAAAGGAGTGAGAATCTATGATTAAGAACTCAACTAAAATATATTATATCCCCAGATGCCCCAAAACCCTCTGGCTCTGCAACAGTGGCTCAGTGCTCTCTTAATGGCCACTGCTCCCCACACTTGCTTGAACATGAAGTGAGAATTTATTGATTTGAAGACACTACTCATGATTCAAAATTTTTAAAATCTAGCAAGGACTTTAGGAAACAGGTGCTAACAGTAATGGTGCACCCTCTGTAAAGTAAAAATTACCAAAATGCTATGGAAGATGGGAGAAGAAGTGTTCATACAGCTCAGAGAACTGGGTATGGTAGAGTACATATACTATGCAGGCCAGAAAACCCTCCAGCCACTATTTTCAAAAGAGAGGGCCTGGAAGGGTCTCTGTTTACTAAAGAGATAAGAAATGAGTTCCTGATAAGGACACCAGAATCATTAAGAAGCTCAGTGGTGGCTGTCCTTTGTAGGGCAGGGCACTATAATCCCAGATGGCTGTGAGGATGATAACATCTCAAAATAACAAGTCCTTATGGCATCAGTTAACTGTCAGCAGCAAAGTTAGGGTGATTATCTTAATAAGCCTCAAGACTGGACTGGCAGCAAAGGTGACCTGACCAAGAGAGAACCTTGGAAATTGTTAAGAGAACACATTGTTCTAGGGACAAGACAGATGGACAGCCAAGAGGGGTAATGCTCAATCCATACAAAGCAAAAACAAAAATAGGGAAATCAAGGATGGCAAGAAATACTCATGATTTCTTGCCAAGTATCCCAGGCATGAGGCAGTTTTCAGACCCAGAAACCTGAAGAACAGGCAAGATTCCCAGATCCTGCCTCACTGCAGTAGGGGTGTTAGCGGAATGCCATGGGTTCTGGGCTTCTAGGTTCTTGTCTATGTCGCATAAGGGAATTTAAGGACATGCCATAGGGTAGGCAAGGGAGTAAAGAGTTTATTAAGAAATGAGAAAAAGAAAAAGCACACACCCGAGACGTGGGTGTGGGCCATGCTACAGTGTGAGACATGCGCCTGGGAGCCAGGGTAGACCTTTTTAAGGCCCTTCCTCCTCCGCCTTTACCATACTAGGAGGGATCTCAGTTATTTGCAGTTTTGACTGGTTGCCTTTCTACCTTAACTTGTTATGCTTAAGGGAACCAATAGGGAGGCCTTTCTGTTTGGAGTTATCCCGGGCTTCTTTTGAGCCCGGGAGATTTAAATGGGACCTCGTGACCAGGGTCTTTGGCAGGCTTTTTGGCTGTGACAATTTTGACTTTGCTCTCAATTAGCTGCCCCCCTTCGGGGGGTTTCCGGGCAGTGCCTCCTGGCTGTGTTCAGATCAGCAGCCTTCCCTGTTTCCTATACTAGCCTGCCTCAAGGGTGCATAGTAAAACGTTCTCTAGAACTTTCCCAAAGTGATCACTGGCCCAAGTTACTAAGGTAACTTTATATTGGAGAAGGGGGAGTAAAGACATTTTTATGACTATTGGACACAGTGTCTGCATTGACATTGATACCCAGAAAACTGAAGTGTTAACATGCCCACCTCCATCCTTGCCTCATTAGAATGAGGAAACGTAAAGGTTAGGTAATAAATGGTGTCCTAGCCTAGGTCTGGTTTCAGTGGGTCTTCTGAGTCCACACACTTCTCCTGTGGTAATTTCCCTGGTCCTTGAATATATAATTAGAATGGATATACATTGTAATTGTCAGAACTCACACCTTGATTCCATAGTATATGAGGTATGAGCTATCATAGGTGGGAAAGTCATGTAGAAACCTCACAAACTACCTGCACCCCTGGCCAAGATATTAAATTAAAATCCATATTGTATTTCAGGATTAATCACCTAAATATCTAAAGATAAGGAGCTGATTGTCCCCATCATATAGTTTATTTTTCTCTGCTAGCCCTCACACAGACTATATCTTAAAAGATAACATTGAACTATTGCAAACACAACCAAGCTGTAGCCCCACTTGAAACTTCTGGGCCAGATGTGCCAATTTTGTTAAAGAAGGTCAACAGCCACAGGTATACTGTCATTGATTTGGAGAATGTTTTATTTTTCAAGCCTATCAAGAATCAGTTCACATTCAAGTGGAAATAACAATAGTATGCATTTTAAGTTTTGCCCCAGGGCAAGGTTTACTCCCCTGAATTCTGTTAAAGCAGGGGTTCTTAACAAGGGGTCCATGAGCTTGAATTGAAATTCAATAAAACATTATTCTTGTGGGGATGTGTTGTTGCAGATATGATATATTCATTAAATAATACACAGTATAGTGTGGACTTAATAAAAGGTCCATGGTTTTCACTTGACTTGCAAAGGGGTCTGTGAAACAAAAAAGGTTAAGAACCCCTGCCTTAAAGGGACCTATAATATCTAGATATCTGCAGAATATCACATTGGTGCAGACATTGATGACAGCATGTTAATCAAACCAAATAAGCAAGGTCAAAATTTGTTGCCAGCCTTCATATGATACATGTACTCTAGAGGGAGGAAGATAAATCCCATGATGCTCTACACCAATGAATTTTTATATGTCCTGTGGTCTGAGGCATGCCATAAAATGTTTTTTGTAAAGGACAAATTATTGCATCACCTATCTCCCAACACTAAGGAAACAACACATACCTGACTGGACTCTTCAGAATATAGTGACGTATAATCCAAACTTGGGAATATTGCTTCAACATGCTTACTGAGTTATGTGAAAGGCTGCCAGCTCTGAGTGTGATCCAGCAAAGAAATGAGGTCTACAGCAATTCCAGGTTTTAATAAAGCTGCCCTGCCACTTGGGCAATATGACCCAACAGACCCTATGGTTTTAGAGCAGGAGTTCTTAACGAAGAGTCAATAAGCTTGAATTTAAATGAGAAGAAAAAAAAAAAAAACATTCTTATGGGGATGTGTTGGTGCAGTTGTGATATAGTTATTAAATAATACACAGCATAGTGTGTACTTAAGGGGGCTGTGATTTTCACCTGACTGGCAAAGGGGTCTGTGGAGCAAAAAAGGTTAAGAACCCCTGTTTTAGAGGTAGGTGTAGTGGGGAAAGATGCAATGTGGAAAATTCTCAGGCAAAAAAATCAAGCATAAATTCCTAGAGTTCTTGGACCAAGGCCATGCCATTTGCAGCAGAAAATAAATAATTTGAAAAATAGCTTATGCTGTCCTCCTGGGCCTAGGTGGCGACAGTGTGTCTGACATGTCAAATGATCAGGCAAATAGAGTGCCCCATCATGAACAATATCTGTCCTAATGTAGGGCGGACATCACAACAATCCCTCATAAAATGGAAGCAGAATATACAGGAATGGGCATGAGCAGGTAGAGAGGGCACAATTAGGTTCCACAAACAGATGAAATGGATTTTAGGTGCTTTATCCTCATCTCATAACTATGGCTGCATATGAGGTAGGATCCCTTATGAACAGATGACGGAGGAGGAAAAAAGTCAACTTTGGATCACAGATGAGTCAGTTCAGTTTGTGAGTGTCAGTTTCACTCAGGGATTGCCATGAAAGTCATTCATTAGGGAAATCCTCACTATGGACAAAGCTTCAGACAGAATAGGTCATCTATGTTTTGTGGGGAAATAATCAGCAGAAATAAGAATATGTACAGTCTCACGGGTGATAGTCAATGACCTGGTAGTTAGGTCAGGGACTTGGAAAGAGAGATCTTGAAAGATCATGTAACCAGGAGGTGTGGGGAAAGTGTGTAGATAGATCTATGGGAATGAGAACAAATCTTGAGGATCTTTGTATGCGTGTTAATGTCTAACCAAGAACATCCACCACAGAAGTGGCACTAAGGAAAGAGGAGACATAATGAATGCATTTGACATCAGACTCTGCCATTGCCTGTCCCAGTGATCTGGGCTCATGAACAGAGTAGCCATAATGGAAGGGATGGAGGCCATACATGGATCCAATAGCATGGGCTCCCTTTCACTAAGGCTAATTTAGCTTCTGATGATTCTGAAAATACAAATTTTCAAAAAGAGCAATGTAATTAAGGCCCCCAAAATGCAGCAGAATGCTAGTAAATGTTTAACAACTGATTATCCAGGGGAGGAAAGCTCTGATATGGAGTGTTTGCTAATTTCTATATTTACACTCCTAGCATATGAGGTTTTTTTTCTTCCCAGCATATGATTTTTAAGTTACCAAACTGACATCACTGAATGCAGAGTTGTAGAGAGATGCACAAAATCAAACCTCAAGAGCCAATTCAAATCTGTTCTAGCACATAATTCCCAATATGACACCAGCCCTTCAGTAGGCAAACCAGGCTTTTAGCGGCAAATTGATTATGTTAGACCCTTTCTATCTCTGGAATGGTCAATGAATCATCTTGACTAGAATCAACACATATTCCCAAAATGGCTGCTTTTCCTACCACAGAGTTTCAGCTAGCACTACTTTCTGAGGTTTAACAGAATGCGTGATCTCCTGATATGGAATTCCATAATATCATATTGGATGAAACAGAGTCCCTTTTCAGCAAAGGAAGTGTGGCTGTGAGTATATGTTTATGGGATACAGCAGTTTTATCACATATCATACCACCCAGAAACTGCAGGCCTGATAAAACAATTAAACAGCATTTTGAAGGTACAACTACCTCCTTGTAAATAATTATATTGCAGGTATGAGGCATCATCTTTCAAGACTTAGAATATACCCAAAATCACTGATGGTTATATGTGTCCTTACTAGGATGAATACATGAAACCAGGAAGGGGTAAGTAGAAGAGACCATGCTTTCTAGGGTCTTAGTTTCTTGTTTGGGAAATTCATGCTTCCATTTCCTGAAACTCTAGGTTCAGCAATTCTAAATGTCTTACATAGAAATAAGAGCACTTAGCAAGAACCCCATTAAATGGAAGGCTCTCATTCCCCAGCTACAGGGCTTTTTGTCTGACAAGAGTTAATAGCTGAATTGCCCTCTGAGGAAGAATATTGCCTCACCCAAGTTTATACCCTCCTGCCAGGGTCAACTGACATCCAATGCCCTCCACCCAACCTCAATTTGCGATACCTCTGAAGGACCATCCCAGATCCAGAACTCCACTTGTGTGAGATGAAGCCTTTGCTACCATTGTGTTGGTATTTGATTTCTTCCTCTGCCCAATCCTGCTTCCCTCCCTCACAGGTGCCAGTCCCCAAGAGCACTTCTTATCAAATGACTCGTATGAGAATATCCATTTTAGCCTCTATTTCCAGGAAAACTCTGGATTTTATTTTATTTTTGTTTCATTTTTGCTCCCTCTTACATTGTTTTAAATACTGGAAGCTGTATTCATGCAAAGTGGCATTCAATTTTTGGTTTGCATCTATATGCACTAAAAAATAACCATTTTCTCAGGAGCAAATATCCAATGCTGAAACAAATTTCCCCATTTCCCTGCACCTTACCATAGATAGAACACAATCTGACTTCTCTATAGACCTCAGTGTCACCAAGGGAAAGCAAAACAAGCATAAAAGTTCTGTTCAATCTGAAATAAAACCATATACTTTTAGCCAAGTCCCACAACTCATCTTTTGGTCTATAATTGCATTACTATAAATAGCAGTTGCCATTTTCCTCTAAAATTGTTCCAAAGATTAATGTATAAGTTTTCCTATAATTTTAACAAATGTATAGGTGCCAAGGCCTTCTTCCCTACCAATGGTGAAAAGAGTTTTTATGGATTATAAAGGCTATTTAGCTTTTTATTAATGAGATGTCTATATGTGTCCAACACATCATTAGGTCTTCAAGTACTTTTAGAACTTTCTGAAAAATTGATTCACTTTTCAAATCCATTCAGGATATAAGCACTGTTAAAATAAATAGGGTGTTAAAAGAAAACCTCTAACTAGGCCATTATATAGGTGAGATAAACAGTATTTCCAGGTAAAATTTCTCTTGTTAAAGTGGTCTTCATTTCCCAAACCTCCTACTTTTCTCTCTTAAAGTTATCTAGCATCATAGATTAATTTTCTTTTCATTTCTCCCCCTGTTTTTCAAAAGGTTTCATCCAGAGCAAAGAGGCACTGTATGGTTAACTCCTAAAAGTACATTTTAAAGAAATTGAGAAGACCTGAAATGGGTAATGACAAAAATTTGTCTCTCTGTATGTTGAAGAAATTATAAGAAATCCAAGGTTTTTCTTGACACATCAATATGTGATATATGTGCAAGACATATTAGCAAGGTACCAATTTCACTGCAAATGGCACATCATGATATCAATATCTTGAATCAATCTCTAACCCCATATTTCTTCCCATCTTATCCTTAAAGTCTCTCATCTCTAATGATCATTTAATCCTGAAGTCAGATAAATTATAGAACTCATCTCCCATTTTTTTCTCCATTACTCCATATAATATTCCTACCACAGATGTAATTGCTATGCCTTTTTTAAGATGTGCAAATAACTTTAGAGTATAGCAGATTTATCATATTATAATAGGCTTTAAGATAAAATCAACACCTAAAACATGTTGGATTTAAGAGAGAGAACATTCTTTACATTTTTAGAAAGCTGTTTTATAATTTTCAATTCATGACATCCAATTAAATATACCATTTAATGCATATTTAAGGAAATTTAATTTAAGAAAACATATATACTTTATTAATACCTGTTTCTCTCACTCTACCCCCATCTATGTGACGTTTCTTTTAGAACTCCAATCATATAGCACTGTACAATTCCTAGAGAAGTCTTTTAACAGGAAATCACTGATTGATTAAATTTAAAATTGACTGAATTTAAAATAAGTTTCAACAATAAATCTTTATCAGCAGAAAGGCAAACCTACTACCCAAACATGATTAATAAGCACACAAACTGCATTTTGTGACTATATTTAAAATGAAAACATTTAAGTGGCTTACAAAATAATATGTAAAAATAATTCTCATTCTGACTTTCCTGAGTTCTTTTAACTGAAGGCTATTTTTCAACAAGATAAGATGAATTTGGAAAATATTTTCATATTTTTGCTTTTGTGAGTTGAAATTCAAATAAAAATTAATTTCACATTAGATTAGTAGTATATTTTCTCATATTTAAAGAAAAATCAAACTGATACTACAAGATGTATAATTCAAAATATATAGTCCCCAATATTAAAGCCGACTCATGGAAATTGAAGAGTATCTATTCACTCGAAAATTCACTGTCCAACAAAACATCCCTGGGATCTGTGGTCGCCTGAGTAGAACTAGCAAAGCAATAAATGAACAGTCCTGAAGCATTTAAAAGTGAAATCCACAAGTAACACCAAACTGAGCACTGTAATAGCTTTCTTACAGTGCATGACAGTGGGAAGTATCTTTTATACAAGAATCAGTATGGTTGACTAGGAATTTAAAACTTGGTATGATTTTATGAGATTAAGGAATTCAACTAAACTTTATTCAGTTCACTAAGTGAACAAACCACTTCTTTCCATGCTTGGGTTACCTCCTTCATATTTTGGTAATAATCTTATCTTGCCTTTGCCTCTGAAGAGATATCATGAGGTTTAATAGAAAAAATATGGGGGGAGAGGGGAATCTATAAATAACTACAAAATGTTTCATTCTTCTAAAGTGCATTTAATTTTTAGATATCATTAAGCATAGTTGCAGTTGTGTTTGGAATCCACTGCACGCATGTCACATAAACTGGGGTTTTGTTATTATCATTTATTTTTCTGCCTTTTTCTTACTTTAAACATGATAAGAATACTGAATAACTTAGGAGACTTCTGACAAAAACTCAGCCCTCAGCCTTAAACTGTTTTTATCCTTCCTGGACAGCTTCTTAGGAAAAAAAAGACACCTAAAAGCTACCTGTATTTAGAGGAACAATTGATTGATTCAGTCCTTTACCTACCAGATAGTCATTAAATATCTGGCATGCATCGAGCCCACTTTTAGACTTTGGAAATACAAAAATCAATATAATATAGTCCCCACATGCTAAGGTCTCACAACACCCAGGGTACACACTCCTATAGGACTTGACTCTGCAGGCCTCTGGGGTAGGCCACCAGCTTCTCACCCAGAGCCATTCACTCTGAGAGGTACCAGCCTTAATAACAGGCTGATTCATTGACCCTGTCAAATTCTTTTAGCCTCTGTATATTAGCACCATATCATAGTGAAATGGTTAAGAGCTTATACAATGCAGCTATACCAAACATATCTAAACCTCGGCTATTTCATTTATGAGCTATGTGCACTTAAGGCAAGTGTTAAAAGTCTATTATGCTTAATTTTCCTCATGAAAAATTGGGATAAAATACCTAGGACTGTTGGAAGGGTTAAATGAGTTACTATACATAGAGCACTTAGAGTGCTGTCTGACACACAGTAAGGACTCAATGAGCATCACTGTCATCATTGCTGTCATCATAGTCGTCGTCTTCATCATCATCACCATCATAGTCACTGTATACCATGGATGAAATTAGAGGTGGTTTGTAACTGCTTAAGACTAAAGAGTCGGTTCCTAAAGGCCAGTGACCCAATTAAGTTAAATATTGCCTCAAAATACTTTCTATATTAAAACAAGCAAAGCATTGTCAGGGCTCTCCAGAGAAACAGAACTAACAGGATATATACTAAGAGATTTATTATAGTAATTGGCTCATGCTACTGGAAGGATTGGCAAGTCAGAATTCTGTAGAACAAATTGCAAGCTGGAAACTCCACTGAAGATAAAGCTGAATTTCCCAGGAGAAGCTGGCTAACTTATGTGGAAGCAGAAATTCTTTTTTTTTACTTCTGAAATCCTAGGTTTTGACTTTTAAGACCGTCAATTGATTGAATGAGTAGACTCTCCACATTGAAGAGGGCATTATCCTTTGTTGAATACAAGGAACCACAAATGCAATCAGCTGATTATAGGTGAAACTACATCTATTATATACCCTCACAGTAACAATCAGGCCAATACTTGACCAAACAACTGGACATTATAATCTAGTCAAATTGACACATGAACTTAACCATAACATGTTGTTAAATTGATATTAGAAAAAAAAAGACTTCCATTATAAATTAATCAAATTTCCCTAGGACTCACAAAACAAGATGTTTTATAAAAGGGAGAAGCAGTTTCTGAATCACCCTTCTGAGTTTAAGGGAACTTGTACTCACCAAAAGGCCAATGCCTACAATAGTAACATCTTTGCATATAAAACATGCAAAGTTAAAATCTTTTCTCAAAAACCGGGTCCACCTTCTGCATTCCTCCTCAGCAAATGGTCACTCTGGCCCATAATATTTCATAAACAAGGAACCTGGTAGTCATCATTGATCCATCCCTCCCAGAACTTGACTTTCCACATCTATCTAATCAGAGCCCATTGGACTCTATCTTTGAGATATCTGTGGAATCTATGCATATATTTCCATTTCTATTCCTAATCACCATGATCCCTTTCCTGAACTAAGGCAGATGATAACAAAGCCATTTCTCTCTAATCCATGCTCTCTACCCCCACTAGAATAATCTATCAAATCTTTTAATAGATCTATTAAATAATCTGTTTTTAAAAAACTAAATCTCTCACCCCTGTCCTAGAAAGAAAAGTTTCCACAGCCCCTGGAATGAAATCCAAAATCATTAACACAAAATACAAGGCTTTACAGGATCTGGTGCAATGAGATCTGCTTTAACTCAAGCCTCTGAACACCTTCCCCATACTTCTCTCAAAGATGTTCTTTTTTCACATCCTCTGGACCTATCTTCTTTCTTCACCTCCATGCTTGCTATTCCCTCTCCTGGGAAAGCTCCTCAGCCCACACTCACCCCATTCTTTGCCCCATTAATACCTATTCATGATCTTACCTGTTAGATCACTTTCTCAAAGAAACCTGACTAGGGCAAATGCTTTTACCTGACACTTACCATGAATATAATTCAATTATTAATAGTATAATTAATTGCTTAATATATTTTTTCCAGTTAGAATGTAAGTTCCATGGTGGGGGAGGGGAATAGTATCTTTTATTCTCAGCAGATTCCCATATAGCCTCAATATTTTTTATATGAAAATGAATATTTAATTCCTGCATTATATGCTCTTAATACTCAGCAGAGTTACCAAAGACCATTTAATGTTTGAGAGAGCCTGAGTTTCCAAAAATCTAAAACCTTGATTCCTAATTCCACATTCAATAAGACAGAACCACCCCCACTACCTATTGCTTCACTGTTCCTTTATTAAGAGCAAATTCAGATCTCTCAGTCCTGGAAATCTGCCCAACCCTTCACAATAGAAAAATGATTAGTACTTTATTCATCTGCTAAAGAAATGAACATCATATTTTGTACAAAAAAGAAGTTATAAAAAGTTCCCCTCCAACTGAGGGAGCTGATCAATCATTTTGCCTGAAATGGAACTTAGTTCCAAGGTCTTCAACAAACAGAGTATGAGAAATTTAATACTAATTTTAGATTTTCTAGGAAAACATGTTCTATCTATGAAATTAGAGAGATTTGAAAATTATTTTTACCTTTATTTGAGAGCATATCCAAGTCCAGGATACATGCATTCTCTTTGCTTTACATTTGCCTGTGGCAATGTATCTTCCAGAGCAATCTTTCTGCAAGAAATCTTTAGGATAATAACAAATTTCAGCAAATGTAAAATTGATGTATAATTTTTTTAAAATGACTAATTAACTTAGAAAAGAAATATTGCTTCTTATCTTTATTCCAAGGAAAACACTTCATCTGAATGTTCCACTTCTATTTTTGGCCACTCATTTTCAGTTTTCTTTAAAGATGCTCCTGTTACAAGAGCTCCTTAAGTGTTTATGTTCTCTAGGGTTCTGACTTGGCAATCATGGTAGATTTCACTATTGTTTGCCAAATATCTATTTCCTTTCCCTGGGAAAGGATTATACTTTCCCACCCCTTAGAAGTCAATTTTGACCTTGTTACTGGCTTTGACCAAAGAATTATGAGAACTGTTGTGTGTCACTTCCAGGCACAAGCTGTACGAGCCCATCCAAGGTTCATCACATTCTCTTTTCTGCATATTCTATATAGAACATATACAGGATGGCTTACCCAGAAATAAGAGCAGAGTCAAACCAACCTACAACAGACAGGTTGCAAAAGTGAGAAGTAAATTTTTGTTATTACAAATCATTGTATAGTTTATAATCATGATCAAAATTGATTATATGGTATTCAAAAATGTTATTCAATTTCCCCTATTCCTATATTACCCACTTGTGAGAGTCTTCCTCAACTTCTCTCTCTCAACTGCATCCCATATCCAATTGATTGTCAAGTCCTGTCAATTCTGCAACCCAAATATCTGTTGAATCTATTCCGTTCTCTTTATCTTCATTGCCAATGTTTTGATTTAGACATTCATCATTAATTTTCTATAATTTAAAAATAACTCAATAAGTTGTCTCTACTCCCAATCTTGCACCATTTCAATACACTCCCCAATTGTCACCTCTATAGTATATCTAAAATTCAAATCTGACTTCATCACTACAGTCTGGACTCTGCAATAGCACTCCAAACAGTCTGGCATAAGTCAAACTCTTGTTATAGCATTTGAGATTCTTCATGGTCTGACTCCAACTAATCTCTTTAGTTGATATATACCCATGTTTGTTCATTTTACAATTTGCCAAACTACCTCCCTCTTACTTTTTTAAAACTTTTGTTCAATCAGTATTGCTCTGCTCCCAACAACTGTCTAGCTAACTCATCTTATCCTTGTGAGTCAAGGTCACAATTCTGGGAATCACCAAAAACAGTAAGGAGATATAGATGAACCCTTTTGGACTTTATACAACTCATATATATGTATATGTAAAATATGAGAAGATTAGAAAAGGATGGTCAGAGAGGTACAGCTACCAGAACCAGGAGCCTGATAGGTCATAAATCAAATGAATTGTACGATCTTCAGAAAGAAGGACAAATCAAAAGAATGACTGTAGAAAGTTCCAGTTAGAGTGAAGAATATTCTGTTGGATTTATCTATTTGATGGGATGGTGGGTACAGAAGCCAGTTTGCAATAGGTTAAGGAGTAAGCAGGAGGTAGAATAAGGAGACATTAAATGCAAACATCTCACCTAACTAATGTAGATCAGCCAGGAAAGAGAGAAGTAGTGAAGAAACTAGAGGAGACAAAATAGGAGAGCTTTCTCAAGATGGAATATCAGAATAGGATTTGGAGACAAGTTGCTTAGAGTTGCTAGAGGGGAGTTATAGTCAACAGTAATGATTTTTGAGGCTGGGGTTCTGAAAAAGTGGAATGACTGATAGAAATGGAATAGTTGAGGAACATGTTATTTTGTCAGAAGTAAGAATATAGAAGAGAAGTTTGGGCTTAATCATGTTAAGTTTGAAGTGAGTGCAGGGCAGTGAAGTAGAAATACCCTATTGATTTGAAAATACTGCTGTGATAGAAGGTGAAAAGTCACAATTGACTTTTTGAAAATCATATACATTGATTTCCTAGAATATTGTTCTCAGAGGGATGAAGCCCAAAGTTGCATTTATCATGCTGCAAACTATTTTCAAAACAGTACTTTAATGAATTTTCACCAAGAATCTTTAACAAAACTATTTGACAACATAAAATGAATTTATGCCTTTAAAAACAGTGATTAATATTCAACACCATGTTTTGAATCATGTAAAAAGCCAGACAATATGTAAACCTTGTGTGTGTGTGTGTGTGTGTGTGAGAGAGAGAGAGAGAGAGAGAGAGAGAGAGAGAGAGAGAGAACCACAGTAAATCCTTGAAAGGAGATAGAGGAAGGGAGGAAAGGATGGAGGGAGATAGGAAGGAAGAAAGAAGGAAGAGAAAGGAAGGTAGAAGGGAAGAAAGGAAGCCATTTGTCAGCAGAAAAACAGCCTTATTTTGTGGTGTAGAACCATCTTTCCATCTTTCCTTCCTGGTGTCATCCAATTCCTTTGCAATTAATTATTTCTCCTTTACTAAATTGATATAAACAATATTGCAATATCATTCCCAATTCTTATAGATATTTTCAAAATTAATTAGATGTTGCTTATGAAGCAAATAATCACCTTAACAAAAGGTTTACTAGTTGTATAAATTATGAATTTATATGCACATATACAGGCACAGACAGAATTAAATGCTAGCTATAATATATAGCTTGGGGGGGTATTATTTGTAAGAGTTCAGCATTATTTCTAATTAAAACTATATTTTCTGAAACCAAATTTCTAGAGATTCTATAGATTTCTTTTGCCTAAAAAAATTTTAAAAATCTACACGTTGGCAGAGTGGCTCTCACCTTTATCTCACTTGTCCAAGGGGCCACGATTGGGGATGTATTTCACCCCACAGCCATCCGGGATGAGGCGTTTCTCGGCCACCATGTCTTCGAATTCATCAGCATTGAACTTGGTGAAGCCCCACTTCTTGGAGATGTGGATTTTCTGGCGGCCAGGGAACTTGAACTTGGCCCTGCGCAGCGCCTCAATCACATGCTCCTTGTTCTGAAGCTTGGTGCGGATGGACATGATGACTTGGCCGATGTGGACCCGGGCCACCGTCCCCTGAGGCTTTCCAAAGGCACCTCGCATACCCGTCTGGAGCCTAGATTGGGGATGGCAGGAGATCAGACAGGACCATCAACAGGCAAGGGCTGTCTCCAAGGTCCCTTAGGGCAACCTGTACAAGCAACAGGCCGCGTACACTACCAAGGAAGCTGCTGTCCGCAGCCACTGCACACCGGGCCCCCACGGGGAGAGGGAGACGGTCGGCTTAATTAGCTGCAGTCACCTTTATCTTTTAAACTGGAGTATGTTTTTGTTACAAATGTTTAAGATTACTGTTCTACAACTTTGAAATACTTTATTCTATTAAATTTTTCCATACAATTTTGACTATTTTCTTAGAGATATAATAAAAATGGATGTGGACAACTACATAGCCCATTGCTCTAGCAACACTTCTGCATGTATTATCATTAAAAACTGTGTTTATATGTTATTAAAACATCCAGACTCCGTAAACTGTATCAATCTTCCAAGGATTTCCACAAACAGGTGGCTAAAGATACCTACAGCACTTTCTTTTACTTTTTAATTCATTGATTTATATTATAAAAATATAATGTGGCTCTGTTATTAGGAAAACGGGGAGGGCAAGCAGAAAATAACTTTTTTTATTTTTTATGCTCTGGCTAATAATTAAGGCATTTTACTTCAAACAATGAAGAAATACACTGCTTCTGATTTTTTAACTTCTAGTCTTTATGGCCTTTTATAAGTTCTTTTGTTTCATTTTTTTTCATGCTGTCATCACTTCAATTTACCCTCATTACTAAGCTCCAGAAATGGATCAAACAGCTTTGGACTTTCAGGGGCCATCTGACCAATTATGAGTTGGCAGAGAGGGAAAGCACTTACACTCAGCTCTCTAGTGGCCTGTGTGAAACACTTCAGTAGCCTTAGTCTAGATTACTGACTAAATGTCCACATCAGGAAAATACACCATTGCAATTGATACTAATGAGTCTCAGAGGAATTTAACTTGAATGAGAAAGTTTCAGTTCATTGTCTTTTATACCATGTAGTCACAGCACTGTGCTACATTTTCTCTGTAAAATATTCTCAGTCATGCCATCTTAACTATGACCATTTATCTCTTGTGAAAATTTTAAACTGGTTCTTGTAGTAATTAACATGGGTAAAGACCATCTGGCCATTATAGGATGAGAATTTTGATTCCATTCTCTTTATCATCATTGCCAGTATTCTGGTTTAGACATTCACCATTCATTTCCTATAATTTAAAAATAACTCACCAAGTTGTCCGTACTCCCAATGTAAGGAGGGTGTGTTATAGACTAGAAAGTCATTTTTGAACACTGAATTGGAGCCAAAAAAAAATGGAGATTGCAGAATGATTAAAAAAAAAAAATTTTGGGAAGCGGCTGTGGCTCAATCAGTAGGGCTCCCGTTTACCATATGGGAGGCCCCGGGTTCGGTTCCTGGGGCCTCCTGGTGAAGGCAAGCCCGCCCACACGCCGTGGTTAGCTGACCCAATGAGCACAAGCAGCAAGGGGGGGGGGGGGATAAATGAATAAATAAATAAAATCTTAAAAAAAAAATTATCACCTGGTTACGGAGCTTATTGGTTGAGGAGTATTTCTGTTGAAGGTGCAGGGGGAAGAGGAGTATTTATCTTTATTGGGAATCATATTATTTATTATTACATAATTTTCAACTTGATTATTGTCTGTTTCTCCTCCCTCCAATAAAGTAAGCTTAATGAGAATGGATATCACAACGGTCTTTCTTTTTATCATTTTAAAAACAATGTTTTGAAGTATATCATTCATACATGAACATACATAAACAATGAGTGTTTAGTAAAAGTTGTGAACTTACAAAACAAACATGCATAACTCCATTCAGAACTCTGATATATCACCCTACACAAAGACCTTGAATTGTTGTGAAACATTTCTAACAAATTATGAAATTATCATCAAAGTATTACTGCAAACTATAGTCTATGTCTTATATTTGGTGTATTTTTCCCCAACCCACTGTATTATTATTTTGATTCATAAACCATATTTATCTAAAGTGTACAATCAATGGCATTTGGTATAATCACCGAGTTGCACAATCATCACATCAATCAATATTAGAGAATTTTCATTACACACACACAAAAACAGCAAACCATAACATCCCCATAGGTTAGCATTACTAATTACAAATTCTATGATGTGCTTTCACCATTTCTATTCATTTCCAAACATTTACAAACAACATTTTACCAAATTCTGCACAGATTAAACCTCAGCTTTCCATTCTCTAACCACATTCTATTATCTGCCTACTTATAGAACAGCTGTTAACTACATGAGTTTTCTCGTTATATTTAGTTCTTTTTTTTAAAGATATATTTTATTTATTTATTTCTCTCTCCCCTTATTGTTCTATTTAGTTCTTTTTTTGTTGTTATATTTAGTTCTTAATAGCAAAATCATACAATATTTGTCCTTTGGTGCTTGGCTTGCTTCAATCAACATAATGTCCTCCACTTTCATCCGTATTGTCATATGCTTCACGATATCATTTCTTCTTACAGCTGAATAATATTTCATCCTGTGTATATTCCACAGTTTGTTTATCCATTCATCAGTAGAGGACCACCTGGGTTGTTTCCATCTTTTGGAAATTGTGAATAATGTTACTATAAACATCAGTGTGAAGATATCTGTTCATGTTTCTGCTCTCAGTTCTTCTGGGTATATACCAAATAGTGGTATTGCCAGGTCACAAGGTAGAAATATATTTAACATCCTTAGGAACACCAAACAGACTTCCACAGTGGCTATACAATTCTACATTCCCTCCAACAGTGAAAAAGCATTCCTATCTCTCCACATGTAGTTTTCTGTTTTTTAAATAGTGGTTATTCTAGTAGATGAGAAATGTTATTTCACTGCAGCTTTAATTCGCATTTCCCTAATAGCCAGTGATGTTGAACATTTTTTTTCATGTGTTATTTTCATCATTTGTATTTCTTCTTTAGAAAAATGTCTGTTCAGGACTTTTGCCCATTTTTTAATTGGGTTATTTGTCTTTTTATTGTTGAGTTACAGGATCTCTTATATATCATGGATCGTAGACCCTTGTCAGTTGTGTGATTTCCAAATATTTTCTCACATAGAGTAGTCTACCTTTTTACCCTCTTCACAAGGTCCTTTGAGGAGTAGAAAGGTTTAATCTTGAGGAGGTCCCATTTTTTCTTTTGTTGCTTGTGCTTTGGGTGTAAGGTTTAAGCGACCCCCACCTACTACAAGATCTTGTAGATGTTTCCCTATATTATCTTCTAAGGGTTTTATGGTCCTAGCTTTTATCTTTAGGTCTTTGATCTATTTTAAATTGATTCTTGAATAAGGAGTGAGATAGAGGTCCTCTTTCATTCTTTTGGTTATAGATATCCCATTCTACCAGCACCATATATTGAAGAGACTGTTCTGTCCCAGAAGAGTAGATTTAGTAAGCTTATCAAAAGGCAGTTGAGCATAGAAGTCAGGGTCTATTTCTGAACTCTCAAATTAATTACATTGATCAATGTGTCTATCTTTATGCCAATACCATGCTGTTTTGACCACTGTAATTTTATTATTCACACATGTACTCCAGCCCCTATGATGGGATCTGCCACATGGGAGATGTTCACAACTTTGTAGAATGAATGATAATATATAAAGTAACAGTTGGTTATTTCCATAGAAGTTTACTAAATTTTGGCTTTTAATTTTTAAAATTTATCAATTTCAGTTGCATTGAAATAACTTAGTTTACCTTTCCCTTCCAAATTTTGAGACAGTATAATTATTGAAAGAAAGAAAAATGCACAAATTTATAACTTTCCCATCCCAATAAAATATTCCTTTTATGTTCATTCTTTAAATGCTTCTAAGTTGATGCACCTCTCTAAGAAGCAAGGCACACAGCCTCTGCTTTTGATATGTATTTGGGGATGTTGGGGGGGGCGCATTATTGTCTGGCCTTGGCACCTTTGGAGAAGTTATCTTCTCCAATACTTAATATCATCTTAAAATGTTAGAGCAAATCTGATGTAGTAAATATCTTTACAACAACTTACCTGGAACAACTCACAGTGAATAGAAAACATTAATATTGATGAAGTATCTACTTGAGCACCTTAGAATCTAGTGATGTAGAAGTGTTAGGTTTTGTGTTACTCATTTCTGTATGCAACTTGTAGTGGCTTTCTTCGGTTTAAATAAAATTTAACATTACAAATCACTCTATTTTTTTGTCAGATATGCAATTGAGGTCATAAACATATTAAAGTCAAAAAAGAAAAAAACTGTAGTGTTTATGATTTATTTATAGTGTCAATGTAATACTTAAATCCCAAATATGGCCAATGGAGTTATCTTCAGGATAACCTCTGGAGATACCCGTATCTCACATTCAGTTGCTCACCTTTCTGAGGGAGAGAAGAAATAAAAGAAACAAAGAAGGAAGGGAAAGTAGAAATGGTGCTAACAATTTATTCAGCTGCTCTAGAGCCAGTCACAAAGCACAAACAGGTGGAAGTCATTGCTTCCTTTCTGGGGTGGTTTCATGGAAGGTCCTGATCCACACTATTGCCATCACCCCAATTCTCCTCATCTGTGGATTGATAGTATTTCCATTCTTATTACCATAAGTCTATGTTTATGTTAATAATAGTAATAAGTACACTTGGGGGAATTGTAATATTAGTTTAATTAATTAACCTTATTTATGGAAAAGGGAAGAATATATAAGAAAAATTGAAAGAGCTGTGTACAAAATAAAGTCGCTAGTGAGATTTGAAAGAACATTTCATCCATTCACAAACTGACAACTGTACTCTCCTCTCCTTTTCTCTGTCAAACAAAGAAGAAAATTCCAGGAATGCTTTTGACTTTTTGGTTATTTTTCTCTCTACTACATTCAGGTCTGATTTAAATGATAGCCAATGATCGATACATAGATACATAGATCTATACATACATAGATATAGGGATAGATATATAAAAAGAATGTAGTCAAATCATGAACAGAAACTTGTCACCTGTGACATCTTTCCAAAGTACTCTTGTCTTATTTGTCCTTTCTTTTCACCTTTCCTCCTCAACCCAAACCCCTAGGATCAGGAACCACCTAACAGACTATCTATCCTTTGCAATACATCTTCCAGTAAAAGAAACCAATATTTTTAGTAGATATTATAAGCTAGGTGTTTTATATACACTATATTGTGTAATACTCACAACAAATTTCTGAGTTATTATACCTATTTCACACATCAGAAAACTAAGGTTTGGCAATTTGTTCTTTTTCACCCAGTTTATAAGTGATATATCTGGATTCCAGTCATGTTTTTCTGACTTTAAACCCTGTGTCATTTTGATGCACTTCACTGCTTCATCCTCTTTACATAGACTTACGCTAAGTTGGTCAAGAGTTGGGTTGAATTAACAAATTTCATCAGAGCCTGAAAAATAAATGAGACTTAATAGGCTCTCTCTCCAAGAAGTGCAGATCTTCAAATGGGAAAAATCCTTAAACTAATTAATGAAGGATTTCCTGTGGAAAGTGGGTTAAGCCTCACTTTTCTGGTGGAGTGACTTTGGGGCTCAATACCCCACTTGCAGATCTTAGCTATCAAATAGTCAAATACATTTAGTCCAAACAGAAACCTAAGCATTGTATTACACAGTACATTTTTTTCAGTGACTGCTACCTGCAGGCTTTGAAGCAGTTGCTGTAACATTTGAGAGAGCATTGTTTGCTGGGAGAATTTGGTTCCGTTCTTAATAAATACATTTGTCATGTTTCTAATTTTCCTTCTATACGCTTTAAATGCTGTAGTTTTCAAGCCTTAAATCAAGATAACATCAGCTTGATGTTACTATTTTCTCTTTTGTTTCCTATAGGATATCTTGGGAAAGACAGCAGCAACAGGAATACCTGACAGTAATAGACTTTCCCAAAAGTATCATGCATCACATTCAATGGTCGTTTGAACTTCTTTAGACAGTGAAAGGAAGCCATATATTAACCTCATTGTGTAGCTACTTCCTTATTTATAAAATGGTGTTGATATTAACACCTCACTGGACAGTTGTCTAGAACAAGCAAGTTCACATATATCATCTAGTAGAAGAGTTAAGGGTGTGGGCTCTGAATACAGTATACCCACCTCATTGTTCTTATGGTTATATGTGTGATGCATATTAAGTGTAAAAACAGTGACTGATACATTGTGTTAACTATAGGTGAAATCGCTTTGTAACTCACTTAGCATTTCTCAAATATGTGTTGTTACTGTGTTGCATCATCTGTTACAAGAGAGGATTCATTGTTACATTCTTCAGGATATGAGGAATCAGGATTTATATGAGGTTAATGGAACCATATGACTTAACATTGCCTTAATACCTGTATAACAAGGCAGGTAGTGGCCACCAATTGCATAAAGTTAGAGACTAGAAAAAAGAGGAGCCTGGGACATTGAACAAAGCATGAAAATTCAAGTGACCACTTCTCAGAACCAAAGAGGATAATGTCCCAAGATCTTACAGAAGAAAATCAAATGAGAAAAAATGGAAATGGAAAATTACATTTCCATTGGGACACAATGATAAAAATAAATAAATAAAAATCTAGAAGCTGACTGAAGAGCAAGTTATTAAGGCAAATGCTACAAATTATTATGGCCAAAAATAACATAGTTCAAGATAATGGCTCTGGTTTATATTATTTAACTGCACAAATACTGTGGTTAAAGTACAATTTGAAGTTCCAAACTAAACTTTGAGATGGACCCTGCCTCCAGATTTGTGGAGACATAATGAATACAAGTACATTGGTAACACTCTCTTATTTGTACTGAAGAGAGATTCATTCACTGAGAGACTGGGAAAAGGGCTATGGAAATCAGAGGAAAGGAGTAAAATAGGAGATAGGTACGTGCCAGAGAGAAGTTCACCCGTATGCAAATTCTGGCACCAGTCTCCAGAGTATCTGCCATGGATTGATGCATGTAAACACTCCAAGAAACATGAAAACCAAACATTTCTCAGAACCAAAAAGCATTTCCTTCTAAATGGCTTTTAACAAATCTCTATATTTGAAAATATAAAAAGGTAAGAATAGGTAAAAATCAGGAACATCCCAGGAGATTAGACCATTAGTAAAGAACCTCATTCAGGGACTGCCTACAAGTTTGCCATCTACCCTAAAAAATTTTCCCATGAAACACAAACAATGTGATACATTCTATCACCTGAATGTCCTCAATTAGAAATTTATTTGAGATACTAAAGATCACCTTCTAAAAATGAAAATGCCTCTGGAAATGTGGAGAAATTTGCCTCTTAAACATTTAGAAGAGATTAACTACACTGGAAAAGTGGAATTCTCATTCGAGCAGAATTGAGGCAAGTAACTTATAAGTAGGGAAAATTCTAGGAAGCAAATCAGACCTCATTATAGGTTTGCCATAGAGCAAGAGAACAGCTTCCACTGGGTGTCTAGGAAAGTAAAACCAAACATCAGAAAGGGAAATAGGGAAGAACCAGAGTTAAATTTTGTCTTAACTTTAACTTTTGCTTTAGACTATACTTGTCTCAAAAAAGCAAAGAAACTCTCTTCCTTTGCTATTTCTTTCTAAATGGCATGGTCTGCAGAACTTCAACTTTGACATAAATACTTCATTTCAGTTATATTCACTGTTGTTTAATAAAGTTCTACACTGGTTTTGAACCTTAACATGGAGACTGCTCTGGGAATGTGTACTCTATGTGTCAAACAATAGACACTGTCTTAGATGATTCCTATCCCATGAAGAGCAAAACCTCTGGAAAAGACTACATGAAAAAAGTAGGATTAAGGGTTAAAGACTAAGAGCTAATTTAAAATTTTTAAGAGCAGTTAGCTCCTGGATTCTGCACCATGGGACAGATAATAAGAATATGTAGAAGATAGCAATGAATAAAATTAAGATGCTGGAAACTGGGGGAATTCCAAGTAAGGGTGGTGGCATGAAGTGATCATCAAACCTTCTCTCAGATATCAATGACAGAATCTGAAGAAAATGTAAACAACAGAAAGGAAAACTAAAATCACCAGAAAATATTAAAAAATCAGACAGAAGCTAGAGAAGAGCTTACTCTTAACAAACTGCAACTGAAATGGAGGGAAAAAGGAACACAGACCCAGAAAATTGTGAGTATTTAGTATGGTTGTTTCTTCTTGGTAAATTGCCCTTTTTATTAATATATAATGACCTTCTTCATGCCTTATAACAATTTTTCATTTAAAATATATTTTGTCAGATATTAGTATCAGTACTCCAGGTTTGTTTGTTTGTTGGTTGGTTGGTTGGTTGGTTTTTTTGGTTACTTTTCACATGGAATATCTTCTTCCAACTTTTCACTTTTAACCAGGTTGTGTCCTTACATCCAAGGTGAGTCTCTTGTAGACAATATATAGATGGCTCATATTTTTTTATCCATTCTATCAGTCCATGTATTTTGATTGGGGAGTTCAAGCCATTAACATTCAATGTTATTACTGTAAAGGCATTACTTACTTCATCCATTTTGTCCTTTGGCTTTCTGCTGTCATACCTCACTATTATCTGTTTTTTTTATCTTTCAATTTACTATTCCTAATAATCTTCATTTCTAAACTCTTCTCCAAGTCTCTTGCCCTTGGTTTTTCCTTTCAGGCTGCAGCACTCCCTTTAGTATCTCTTGAAATTCTTGTCTTTTGGTAACATATTCTATCAGTTTTGTTTGTCTTTGAATACTTTAAACTAACTCGAGTTTTAAGGACAGTTTTGCCGGACACAGAATTATGGCTGGCAGTTTTCCTCTTTCAGTACCTTAAATACATCATACCACTTTCTTCTCTCCTGCATGGTTTCTGATTAGAGGTCAGCACTTAATCTTATCAATGTTCCCTTGTATGTGATGCTTTGCTTTTCTCTTGCTCCTTTCAGAATCTTCTCTTTATGTCTCATATTTGTCATTCTGAATAGTAGGTTTCTGAAGGTAGGTCAATTTGTATTTATTCTGTTTGGGGTGCATTGTCCTTCTTGGATATTGATATTTATGTCTTTCATAAGGGTTCAGAAGTTTTTGGTCATGATTTCCTCAAATATTCTTTCTGCCCCTTTTCCATTCTTTTCTCCTTCTGGGATGTTGATAATGCATATATTTGTGTGTTTCATGTTTTCATTCAATTCCCTGAGACCCTGTTCCATTTTTTCCATTCTCTTCTCTCTGTGTTCCCCTGTCTTTTCCACTTCAGATATTCTGTCTTCAAAATCACTAATTCTATATTTGAGCAATTCAAATCTGCTCTTATGTACCCCAAATCTATTTTTAATCTCATCCAGCATGTCTTTCATTCCCATAAGGTCTGTTAATTTTCTTTGCAGGCTTTCAAATTTTTCTTTATGCTCACCCATTGTCTTCTCAATATTCTTTATCTCTTTAGTCATATTTTCTTTTAATTCTCTGAATTGCTTTAGGAAATTTGTATGATTATTATTGATTAATTGTCTTAAATTCTGTATCTCTTCAGAATATTTGGTTTGTTCCTTTGGCTGGGCTATCTATTCCTGTTTCCTAGTATGGCTTTTAATTTTTTGCTGATGTCTAGGAATCTGAATATGTTGGTGAATTTACTCTCGTGGCCAATTTCTCTCTCTTGCCTACTGTTTTTTGTTTGTTTGTTTGTTTGCTTGTTTCACAACTCTTCTTTGATATTAGGTTCGACTTATTCTAAGTCTTTAAAATTGCCCAGCTTAACTTATCAAAATCATGCCTGGGACTCACTAATGGGGCACAGAATTTTTTACTAGAAGCTAGAGTACAGAGAACCAAAAGCTGTTTTTGTCCATGCAATTTCCAGACTGGCCAGCAGAGGACGCTCATTTGTGCACTTCTCCATGGAGGTGTTTCTTTCCAACTCTATTTTCTTGTGTTTTGGTCTGTCCAGAGCTGAGCTTCAAAGTGGGCTATGCAGGCCAAATTCACTGAAGAAAAGCCCCCAACTCCTCTTTTCTCTTGTAACAGCTGACAAGGAGGAAGATGTCTGTTCCCCTCTCAGTCAGCTGCAGTTTTACCCCAGTTTAATATCTTGGGGATGGGGGGCAGAAACCCTTCCCAGCCGCAGTGGGGGTTTGGTAATTCACATTTGTTGTTTTGGGTACTTCATCTTTCAATTCCTCATGCTCCTGGGTGCTGTGAAGTACTGTCCAAGTCTGCTGACCCCCAAAGCAAGTCACTCAGACAGGTTTTTGCTCTTTCTCCATTGTTTTAGTGAGAGATTTGAGCCCTGCTTGTCTAATCTGATGCCATCTTCCCAAAATTCCCAGGTTTTCTTAATAGAACACAAAAAGTACTAACCATAAAAGAAAAATATTGATTAATTGGACTTCATAAAAAACAAAGAGTGCTCTTCAAAAGGCACCATTAATAAAACAAAAATAAAGCCACATAAGGAGATAAATATTTGCAATACAAAGGACTTGCTTCCAGAAAATAGAAATAACCTTTATGATTTAATGATAAGGCAAACAACCCAATAAGAAAATGGAAAAATAATTTGGACAGACACTTTGCAAAACAATATGTTTGTATAGGCAATAAGCGTGCAACACACACATACACAATGTTCAACATCAATAGTCATCAGGCAAATGTAAAGTAAAACAATAATGAGATACTACTACTTGTTAATTAGAATGGCTAAAGGTAAGATGACTGGTGATTCCATAGATGGGTGAGAATGCAGGGAAACTAAAACTCTCATACATTGTTGATGGGAATGTAAATTTTGTATAACCACTTTGGAAAAGAGTTTGGCAGCCTCTGAAATTTAAATGTCCACTTACCATGTGGCCTAGAAATCACACTCATAATATTTACCTAAGAAAAATGAAAATATTTGTCCACACAAAGACCTATAGGTGAACTGAAAAGGAAAATTGCAGAAACTTTGGGAGGTAATGGAAATTTTTTGTATCATGAGTGGAGTGATAGTTATACAGCTGTATACATTTGTCAAAATACAACTAACTACACACTTAAAATGGGACAGTTTACATAGACTATACATCACTACAGTTGATATAAAAATACTAGTTGATAACTTGTAATTCATAGAAATGATTCAAAAGTGATTCTTCATATGCCTTTAAACAATTCTTTATATAATCTATGTCTTTATAAAAATAGCAACTCAGCAATACTTGTGACTAGAAATCAGAAGTGCAGCCTGTATTATTTATTTGATATTTGAACATTCCTTGCTTTCTCCATTTCCCCTTTATTTGTATGCACAACATTCCCCTTACTCCCACTCCTTCTACCCTCTCCTTACAGTTCTGACATTTAAAAATGCTTATCACCTGAAAGTTATTTGAACAGTATAAAAGTTCATTGCATAAAACCTTGAGGTCGTCAGAAGAAAACTTTTTACAGTGAGTAAAGGAATATTTGGGGATAGTGGAGAGTAAATGAGGTAAAGCCTGCTTGTTTTTATTTTGATGTAGAAGGGATGTTATAAATCATATAGTTCACTGTGGCAAAGTCTGTTAAATACATTTTTCCTTTTCTTTTTTTATTGACAGAATCATAATTTTGGTTTGGTATGGCATTGAGCTCAGATGAAAATCCCCCAAACAAACCAACAAAATAATTCCACTTCATCTTCCAGCCTCTCTGATAACTAGGGGTACCTATGTGAGACGGTTTTGGTCAGTGAGTTATAAGCAGAATGCTGTGCAGAGCTTATGGAATCTCTTAATATGGGTTGATGCAACTTGGATAAGATTTTTATTCTATGCTTCTCCCTTTCCTTTCCTTAAATATAGACACAATGCTGGAGTGAGAGCAACCATCTTGCATACTCCAGGTTAGCTACATAAGAACAAAAATGATACCCTAAGTTCATGGGGAGCAGAAAGCTAGGTGGAGCCTGAGTCCTGATGACGTCCTGAAGTTAGGAAACCAGCTCTGTATTTTCTAGGTCTGAACTCTTTGTTATGTGGGGGTAAAAAACAAAAGAGAGTATGTGATCAGGCCACTGTCAGTTGAATTTTCTCTTATATACAGCTGAACCTATTCCTAAATTATAGCTGCATCCCCTCCATAACATCTAGTTTTACAAATAAATGATTGGAAGCAAATGAGGTTAAGTGATTTCCTTCAATAAATTCTGTTTGCTTGTTTTTTAAATTAGTTACCCCCAATTCTACAATCTATGTCTCTTGATTCTCAATGATGTAATAGATATACCAATATATGAAAAAGTTTATAGAAGAAAAATGATATTGAATGAATAGCTCGTAGATAAAGAGATGCAAATAGCCATTAACCATATGAGAAGAAGCTCCACCTGACTCATTCTAACTGAAAGCAAACTAAAACTCCACAGAATTGCTATTTCTCACAAACTAGAAAAGAATAAAATCTTTTTACATTATACCCTGTTGACAAGGATGAGGAAAAGAGGCACTCATGCATTTGCAAAGGATGCAAAATACTATAATCCATATGATGGGGATTTGCAACATATTCAAAAATTATATATGAATTAACCTTTTTTTCTTTATTAGAGAAGTTGTGGAATTGCAGAACAATCATGCATAAAACACAGAATTCCCATATAGGGTTATTAACACCTGGCAAGGCATGGCACATTTGCTACTATTGATGACAGCACATATTAAAATTGTACTATTAGCTATAGTCCATGGCATAACTTAGGGTTCAGTGTTTGTGTAGTTCGATGGATATTTTTTTTTAATTTATTCTACCATATACACAATCAAACATTTCCTCTTTAAATCACATTCAAATATATATTTCAATGCTATTAATTGCATTCACAATGTTGTGCTACCATCACCACAATCCATCACCAAAATATTTCCATCATTCCAAATAGGAACACTGTACATTGTAAGCCATAACTTTCTATTCCCTAACCCAGCCCTGTCCCCTCGTAACTTATATATTAGATTCTGAGCCTGTGAGTTTGCTTATTTGAATTATTTCAAATCAGTGAGATCATATAATATTTGTCCTTTTATGTCTGTTTTTTTTCACTCAACATAATATCTTTAAGGTTTATCCTGTTGCATGTATCAGGACTTATTATAGCTGAATAATATTCCATTGTATGTATATACCACATTTTATTTATAGATTTATCAGTTGATGGACACTTGGGGTTGCTTCCATCTTTTGGCAATTGTAAATAATGCTACTATAAACATAAGTGTGCAAATATCTTTTTGAGTACCTGCTTTCAATCTTTTGGGAATAAACCTAGTAGTGGAATTACCATGTCATATGGTAGTTCTATACTTAACTTTCAGAGGAAGTGCCAAACTGTCTTCCTTAGCTGCTGCACCATTTTACATTGCCACCAACAATGAAGGATTGTTCCTATTTCTCCATATCCCCTCCAACACTTGTTAATTTCCATTTTTTTTTAAAGCAGCCATTCTAATGGATGTGCAATGCTATCTCATTGTGGTTTTGATTTGCATTTCCCTGATGGTTAACGATGTTAAGCATCTTTTTATGTACTTTCTGGCCATTTGTATCTCTTGTTTGGAGAGATAGCTATTCAAGTCTTATGCCCATTTTTCAATTTGGTTGTTTGTCTTTTTGTTGTTAAGTTGAATGGTTTCTTTATATATTCTGGATATTAAACCTTTATCAGACATGTGGTTTCCAAAATATTTTCTCTGATATGTTATTTTAATTTCATGATAAAATCCTTTGAGGCCCAAAAGTTTTTAATTTTGATGAGGTCCCATTTATCTATTTTTCCTTTTGTTGCTTGTGTTTTGGTTGTAAAGTCTAAAAAAAAAACATTGCTTAATACAATGTCCTGAAGATGTTTCCATATGTTCTCTTCCAGGAGTTTGATAGCTCTGACTCTTATACATAGGTCTTTGTTCCATTTTCACTTGATTTTTGTTTTTTTGGAGGTACTGGGTATTGAACCCAGAACCTTGTACACGTGAAGCATGCACTCAATCTTGTACATGTGGAGACACAGGCACTCCACATTTTTTACTTGATTTTTATATAGGGTATATTGAGGTAGGGGTCCTCCTTTTATTTATTTATTTATTTATTTATTTATTTATTTATTTATTTATTTATTTAATTTTGCAAAAGGAGATCTAGTTTTCCAAACACCTTTTGTTGAAGAGACTATTCTTTCTCAATTGAGTGGTGTTGGTCCCCTTGTCAAAAGTCCATTGGCCATACATGTGAGGATTGGTTTCTGAGCTCTCAATTTGACTCCATTGGTCTATGTGCCTGTCCTTGTGTCAATACCATGCTGTTTTGATTAATGTCGCTCTGTAATAAGTTTTAACATTGGGAAGTGTGAGTCCTCCAACTTTATTTTCCTTTTTCAAGATGGCTTTAGCTATTCAGGGTCCCTTAAACTTTCATATAAATTTGATGATTGGCTTTTCCATTTCTGCAAAGAAGGTTGTTGAAATTTTGATTGGGATTGGGTTAAATCTAAACCAATCTACACCAATGCAAAGGGTTACATTCAAAGGTGGTACATGGGAATCCTATATTTTATGCATGATTGTTTTGTAAATCCAGAACTTCTCTAATAAAGAAAAAAATTTTGGGAAACCCATTTTCCCAATGCATTTTTTTTCCTTTATTATAGAAGCAACAACAATAACAACAACCAAAACCAAAGGAAAGAAAAATAAATAGAGTCATAGAGAATATGCTGCCCACATCTCTACAATTTCACATTGAGTATTTCCTCTTGAAGGCAGAGAATCTAAACTGTAAGAATAATAATGTATCTCCAAGAAGAGATGTTTCCCTGTAAAATAGGGCTTAGTATAATAGGCAACAGAACATAAAAATTAGTTACAGCAGGTTTAGATTTTAATAATACTTTCTATTTCTTTTAGTAATGTGTAATTTCAGAATCCACACTGTTAGTTGCTTATTGGTCATAAAGTTATTGGGCTTATTACACTTAAAGTGGATGGCTTCTGTATATATGTGTGTGTTTCTGTTTGTGTAGCCTGAATAGTTTCTATAAATTAACAGACTTTGGAGACAGTCTAAAAGTCTTTCCTCGCACAAAGGTCTAAAGATAGTACAACTCTTGAAGAATTTATGGTTTAAAAATAAAAAGCTAAATTTAAAATACTAGCATATGTTTATTTCTCACTAAAGAATATTTCAAAGTCTCCTAACTTTATGCCTGCACACACATGACAATAGGCTCACGTTCCCTTAATCCCCTTCCAATACTGAACACCCCTACACAAGTGTCCTGTCGTTTAGATGTAAAACTATTTTTGAATATCCCTGGGGTGGCAAGCTATTAATTACCTCTTCAGAGTATGTATTACTTCTTCATTGATCAGTTAATATAAAGCCAGGTTAAGATCATGCTATATCACCAAAGGAACATGCTCATGGCACTTTTACTCAAATTAAATTTGATTAATGGATTTAATGAATGAATTAATTTAAGCAATGCACATTTAAATAAGCAGATCATCCATAACTAATTGTTGCCTAAAATCTAGAGGCTGACTAAAGTTAGACACATGTTTACATTATTTTGAAGAGAAACTTTGAAATATACGGTATTTTCAACCTGTTCTAAATACTTTCCCATTCTAAATCAGCAATTCTGAAATTATATCAGAATTCTTGAACCTTATATGCTCTTTAAAATAAGAACAACAACAAAAAAGGAGTGAAATATATCTACTGATGAAAAAACAAAAACACACCATAACAACCCAGTTAGTAACTTAGAAAAATAAATCAATTACTGGAGTTTGCTAACAGAGTATCATTAGACCCCATGTTTACTGCTGCATTGATGGGCAATATGGGGATGCATTTATTCTATATTGGCAGCAGAAATTTTTATGGAAGAGAAATTGACATTTTATTTTTGCACTCTGCTAAGTTTAGTTATGAGCTAATTATATATTGAAATATGGTGTGTGTTGACATATGACCCTTGAGATTTTAATCAAAGAAATAATTTAAAATATATTTCTGTGTGGCATACATCCATTTACTGATGTCCACTGTAGTGGATGAAAAAGGATAGAGCTAGAGAGGGCAGGAAGTTGGAAACTGCAAGTTGTCTGCATTTGTAGAAGCTCTCTTTTATTTGCTGTTCAATCTCCAACAAACCTTCTGGACTACGTTAGACTGGTAGCTTCAGTCTGGACCCAACCTGGCATTGAATAAAGTAGGATGAAGTTGCCAAGGATGAGTTGCCTTTTGGTCCTGGCCACAGAATATGGTAAAGTTCTGCCACCTAGTGGTTGCTTTCTCACACGTGACTTGGCAGAGTTACACTTGTATGTATTATGTCTGCATCAGCAAACAAAACAGTGATGTTGAGAATGGCCTGTAAAAGCTTGGCAAATCACTTTCTATCATATTAATAGAGAAATGATATCGGTTTTAACTAAGATAAATGCAAATGCTCCTACATTTAACATACAAGACAGTTGAGACCCTCCACAATCTTGTCTCTCTCTGCCCAATGCCAAACTCATCACTCACCATTTACCTCAATAAAAAAAATACTTGCCTTATCCAAATGCACCATATTCTGGCATTTGAGTGCATATGTGTGCATAATTCTCTCACACTTTTTTGCTGCACTGAACATTGCAACATCTTTTAATTGGAGGATTATATCTCCATGAAGCCTGCACTGACACCTGGTCAATTTACCCCATGGTACTTTGTCATATAACTGATCCCATTCAAATTGTCATTTTGCATGCCTGCCTGGTCTTCTAGAAGGTAAGTTATTTGAAGGGAAGGATTTTACTTATACATCTTTGAATTACCTCAGTACTTAACACTGTGCTTCATGCTGATAAATACTTATTGTACATATTGATGTATATATCACTTTGTAAGAGGTATTTAATTCCAGAACAATTGTTGTTATATATAAGTAAAGCAAATATTTATTGAAAACACACTATTTGTTAGACATGGTCTTCTAGCACTTTATAAACCAGATTTCTCAGTGTTTTCACATGATTTAAGAACATTCATCTCAAATACATGGCCAATTTAGATCCTTGGTACTACAAGGAATGTAATCCTGACTAGTGCTGGAATTTCTTTGCTTTTTAAGATTGATTGTAAAAGAAAATCTAAAGAAATTGTAACAACTTTTCAAACTTCATCCTCCCTGAATGGATGAAATTAAAAATAAAACTAGAAGATATGTATTCTTCTTTATTTAAAAAATAAGATCCCCGGGATTTCTTCAATAAGTGAAAAAAAAAAAAAAAAACTTTAATCTTAAATGTGTAATATAAATTGTCATGATTGTCAGAAAAGTAATTAAGTAAAAAAAAATCAACTTTTACTTAATTTAGCTCATCCTGTCTTATCTACAAGCCACACCTAATTGCTGTAGTGACCGAAATAAACATTTACTGATCGCCATATTGCATAACTGAAATAGTTACGAAAGAGCCAGCTTAGATTTTTTTGTTTCCATTACCTGCTGAATTTACAGGTAAATCGTGGTTTAGAATTTTTGTTATCCAAAGATATACTATAAAAAGTAAAGCTAGATGCTGAAGTTGCGATGTGTTGTTTACAGAACTATTGGTTAGGAAAAGAAAGGACCAGGCGAAGGAGGGCGTCCTCTCCCCCCCGCTGCCTGCCCAGGGAGGAGGGGCGTGCTGAGGAGCGCGGGCCTGGAAGACCACAAGCTCGGGAGCCCTGGAGAAGGCGGTCGTCGCCGTGCGCAAGTGTCCCTGCTAGTCTCCTTCAGCGCGAGCCACCGGCCCCACAGAAAATCTCTGAGTAACGATGCAAACTTGTAACTCTTTGGGAAATGTAACAATCCAAATGGCCATGGGCACAATTATAAAGTTGTGGTGACAGTACGCGGAGAGATTGGTCCTGTTACAGGGATGGTTATGAACTTGACCGACCTCAACGAGTACATGGAGGAGGCAATTATGAAGCCCTTGACCACAAGAATCTGGATCTGGATGTGCCCTACTTCACCGAGGTTGTGAGCACGACAGGAAATGTGGCTGTGTATATCTGGGAAACCCTCAGAAATTTCTTCCTTTCATATAAAAGTATATGAAACTGACAAAATTGTAGTCTATAAAGAAGAGTAGTTCTTAGGGTTAGCATTGTAGAGACAATTTCTTTCTATATATGAAAAAGATCTTATCCCCCTAGAGCCTTAAGGAGTTGACACGTGGTTGTTGTACCTCCACATTGTGTTCTAGAGTGCCTGATTTATTGAAATTATTGTAAAACCTGTTTCAAGTTTAAATCTATTTTAAAAATTTGTAATATATCCTCAATTCAGACGATCTTTTATCTATAGATTAAAAATCACTTCATTTTCAGCAAAATGTTTTGCTATAGAATTATTTGAAAACCAAGAAGATGTGTTTTTGTTACTGTTTCCTCCATTATCTCATAATTAGTATTCATTTTTTCTTGGTATGTACAAATGGTAAAAATATTTATAAAATTATGTAGATGAATCTTACAAAAAATAAAATATAGGTGGCCAAAAAGTCTGGAAACATAGACAATATATATATATTTTAAATAAAGTTAACTCCCTTGATAACTTCTTCTCAGGTATGCTAAAGGTATAAGTTTATTCTATGAAAATTAGAGGCATAAATCATCTAAGGAAATGCATCACAGATGTATATACAAGGATTGAAGAAACTGCTGACTTAATGCATATTGTTCATTGAAATTTTGCACAACTTTTAAAATTGCTAGAAATAACATATTGAACATAGCATGTATTATCAGTAAACTATTATGTATTTGGTCTGCATTTCCAGACTTTATAGCGCCCTGAACAATTTCAATTCAGAAGACTGAAGAATAATCTCTTGTTTCAAACCGTTAAAATAGTCAACACAAAAAGAATATATTATTCTGTGTAAGGCATCTCTTATATATAATTTTTCCTAATTAATCCCATTTGTTCCAATCATTAAACTTACCTACATAAGTTGAACTATGAAAAAAAGAAAAAGAAAAAGAAAAGAAAGAACCAGTACATTTAGATGGGACATTTGATATGGAGATGTATAAACAGTAAAGATTTAGAAGGCCATGATTAGTGATTAAGGACAACTCACTCTTCACAAGCAACTGGGTATAATCTATCATCAAAATGCTCTTTTGTGAGTGTTCACCTTCCTAATTTCTCATGTCTTACATGACTGTATTGCAGATAGCTTTGATAAATTTAGAATAAGCGAAATACCTTCTGTGACAACTTTTGTTTAATAAGTTTTAAAAGAAATAAAGACAATGATTTTTTGAAAGTATCATGTATATCACAAGTTAAAGTGAGATTTTAGCATATTGGTTCTACTTGCTTTTAAGGAAATATAAAATCAAAGCAATGTCATCATCTTTTGAAGGGGAATTTATGTTAAATATAAATGTCATGTTGTCTTAATTTAGTCAAAATAACTAATATATCCCTAAATAGGAATTAGGTCAATTATTTCTCTCTGCCTTTACATCAGAGGGATGTTTTATTATTTTCTTATTGTTAGGTTATTCTGAATTTTCAAACCTAGGAAAGGTCTATGTGACTACATACAAACACAACAAGCCTATATAAAGAAGCAGTTTCTAGGGAAGTGGGTATAGCTTAGTGGTTGAGTGCCTGCTTTCCATATACGAGGTCCCAGGTTCAATCTCCAGTACCTCTTTAAAAAAAAGTAGTTTCTAAACCTGGTTTATTAGGATATTATGAGAGACTTAAAAGTGCATAGATGCTTGACCTTAGCCAAGTTGTACAAAAGCAGAAACTCTAGGGTAAGGCCTGGAATCTGTATTTTCAAAAGCTTTCCAGGCAATTCTCATATAGTTTTAGAGCAATGAGTAAACCGGTATTTGAGAACAATTTGTTCTCAAAGTGTCTCTCTACAATGCTAACCCTCAGAACAGCAATGTCAGCATTATCAGTTTAGAAAAATAAGCTGAAAATGGGTGGTTCTTTTTTTAAATATATTTTTATTAGAGACGATGTGAACTTACAAAACAATCATGCACATGTGTGGAATTCCCATACAATACCCCTCCACTAACACACCACATTGTTGTGGAACATTTGTTACCAATTATGAGATACTAACATCAGACTATTACCACTAACTATGGTCTATAGTGTACATTTGGTATATTTTTTTCATAACCCCCTATTATTAACACAGTATATTTTTGGCACTGATGCAAGAATATTACAGTATTACTGTTGACTATAGTACAATTGTATTTTTCCTCTGCTTCTTCACATTCTAACACCTTGTAATAGTGAAATACATTTTTTCTAGTTAATTGAAGGATGTTCTAGTAATTGTATTATTAGCCACAAGTCTCATCCACCTCTGGGTTCACTATGTTATTCAGTCCGTAGATTATTTTCTAGCTTTCTTTCTATTGAATTTACATCTCTAGACTACCGTTTTCAGCCACAATCCCATTTATAAACCAGTGTGTTAGTTCTACTCACTATAATGTGTTACCATCAACTCTATCCATTTCCACACTTTTACAGTCAAGTTAATTAAAACTTCTATATACATTAAGCATAGTACCCCTTTTCAGCCCTCCTCCTATTTCCTAAAAACCTATACTCTAGGTTTTAACTCCATGCATTTATTCTTCATATTTAGGTCATATTAGTGAGACCATGCAATACTTGTCTTTTTGTGTCTAGCTTATTTCACTTAGCATAATGTCTTCAATATTCATCCATGTTATCATATGTGTCCCAATTTCATTTCTTCTTACAGCAGCAGAGTATTCCATTGCATGTACATACCACTTTTTGTTTATCCATTCACTGGTTGATGGACACTTGGGTTGTTTCCATCTTTTGGCAATTGTGAATAAGACTGCTAAGAATATCAGTGTGCAAATGTCTGTTCACATCACAGTTTTCAGTTCGGGATATATTCCTAGTAGAGGAATTGCTGGATCATATGGTATTTCTATATTTAGCTTCCTGAGGAACTGCCAAACTGTCTTCCACAGAGGCTGCACCATTTTACATTCCCACCAACACTGAAGGAGTGCTCCTATTTCTCCACATCCTCTCCAGCACTTTTTGTTTTCTGTATTTCTTAATAATGGCCATTCCATGTAGTGTGAGATGATATCTCATTGTCATTTTGATTGGCATTTCCTAATAGTTAGTTATATAGAACATTTTTTCATGTGTTTTTTTGGTCATTTGTATTTCCTCTTTGGAGAAATGTCAAAGTCTTTTGCCTATTTTTTAAATGGATTACTTTCTCTTTTATTGTTGCGCTGTATGATCTTTTTATATATCATGGAAATCAAACCCTTATCAGATATGTGGTTTCCAAATATTTTCTCCTATTGAGTGGGCTGCCTTTTCACCTTCTTGAAAAAGTCCATTGAAGCACAAGTGTTTAAGTTTGAGGAGGTCCCACTTATCCATGTTTTCTTTCATTGCTTGTGCTTTTGGTATAAGGTTAAAGAATCCACCACCTACCCCCAGGACTTGAAGATGTTTCCCTACATTTTCTTCTAGGAGCTTTATGGTTTTAGCTTTGACATTTAGGTCTTTGATCTATTTTGAGTTAACTTTTGTATAAGGTGTGAGATAGGGGTCCTCTTTCTTTCTTTTGGATATGGATATTCAGTTCTCTCAGCACCATTTGTTGAATAGACTGTTTTGCCTCAGCTGGGTGGGTTTAGCCTTGTCAAAAATCACTTGACCATGGGAAGCGGCTGTGGCTCAATCAGTAGGGCTCCCGTTTACCATATGGGAGGCCCCGGGTTCGGTTCCCGGGGCCTCCTGGTGAAGGCAAGCCCGCCCGCACGGCATGGTTAGCTGACCCAGCAAGCACAAGCAGCAAGGGGGGATAAATGAATAAATAAATAAAATCTTAAAAAAAAAAAAAATCACTTGACCATAGACATGAAGGACTGTTTCTGAACTGTCAATTTGGTTCCATTGGTCTATGTGTCTATGTTTATTCCAGTACCATGCTGTTTTTACCACTGTAGCTAGATAATATGATTTAAAGTCTGGAAGTGAGAGTCCTCCAACTTTGCCCTTCATTTTTAAAATGTTTCTGGCTATTCAGAACCCCCTTACCTGTCCAAATAAATTTGATAATTGTGTTTACATTTCTTTAAAAAATGCTGGTGGAATTTTTATCAGGATTACATTGAATCCATATATAAATTTTGGTAGAATTGACATCTTAATGACATTTATTCTTCTAATCCATAAGCACATAATGTTCTTTCATTTATTTGTCTTTTAAAAATTTCTTTTAGCAATGCATTGTAGTTTTCTGAGTACAAGTGCTTTACATCCTTGTTTAAGTTTATTCCTAAATGTATGAATCTTTAGTCTCTATTGTAAATGGAATTTTTTTCCTGAGTTTCTCCTCAGATTGCGCATTACCAGTGTATAGAAATACTACTAATTTTTTTGTGGTAATCTTTTATCCTGCCATTCTGCTGAAATCACTTATTAGCTCTATCAACTTTCTTGTAGATTTTTCAGAACTTTCTAGGTAAAGGATCATATCATCTGTAAATAGCAAAACTTTTACTTCTTCCTTTCTTATTTGGATGCCTTTTTTTTTTTTTATTTTTATTTTTTCTTGCTTGATTGATTTAGCTGGAACCACTAGCACTGTATTGAACTACAGTGGTGTCAGTGAGCATTCTTGTCTTGTTCCCAATCTCAACTGGAAAACTTTCAGTCTTTCACCACTGAGTACAATATTATCTGTGGGTTTTTCATATATGGCCTTTATCATGTTGAGAAATTTTCCTTCAATTCTTATCATTTGCAGTATTTTTACCAAGAAAAGATGCTATATTTTGTCAAATGACTTTTCTGTGTCAATCAATAGGATCATGTTTGTTCTTTGATTTATTAATGTGGTGTATTATGCTAATTGATTTTCTTCTATTGAACCATCCTTGCATTCCTGGTATAAAACCAACTTGATAGTGATGAATAATTATTTTAGTGTGTTGCTGAATTCGATTAACAAGTATTTTGCTAAGGATTTTTGCATCCATATTCATTTGGGAAATGGGTTTGTAATTTTTTCTTTTTTCATAATATCTTTATCTGGCTTTGGTATTAGGGTGATATTGGCTTCACAGGATGAGTTTGGTAGTATTCCTTCTTGTTCAATTTTTTGGAAGAGTTTTAGTAAGATTGGTATTAAATCTTATTTGACTGCTTAGTAGAATTCACCAGTGAAGCCATCTGGTCTTGGGCTTTTCATTTTGAGGAGTTGTTTTATGACTGTTTCCATTTTTTTACTTGTGATTGGTTTGTTGAGATCTTCTATTTCTTCTAGTTTCAGTGTAGGTTGTTTATATATTCCTAGGAATTTTTCCATTTCATCTACATTGTATAGTTTGTTGGCATACAGCAGTTCATAGTATCCTCTATGATCTCTTTCATTTCTGTGGGATCTGCAGTAATGTCCCCATTTTCCATTTTTATTTTATTTATTTGCATTTTCTCTTTTTTTCTTTGTCAGTCTAGCTAAGAGTTTGTCAATTTTGTTAATCTCGAAGAACGAACTTTTGGTTTTGTTAATTCTCTCTATTATTTTTTTGTTCTCAATTTCATTTATATCTGTTCTGATGTTTGTTATTTCATTCCTTCTGCTTGCTTTGAGAATAATTTGCTGTTCCTTTTATAGTTCCTTCAGCTGTGTAGTTAAGCCGTTGATTTTAGCTCTTTCTTCTTTTTTAATGTAAACATTGAAAGCTATAAATTTCCCTCTCAGCACTGCCTTTCACTGCATCCCATAGGTTCTGATACGTTGTGTTCTTGTTTTCATTCTCCTCGAGATATTTATTGATATATCTTGCAATTTCTTCTTTGACTCACTGATTATTTAAGAGTGTGTTGTTTAATGTCCTTATATTTGTGAATTTTTCCTTTTTCTACCTGTTGTTTGTTTCCAGCTTTATTCCATTATGATCAGTGAAAGTGCTGTGTGTAATTTCGATCTTGTTGAATTTATTGAGATCTGTTTTGTGACTCAACATATGGTCTATACTGGAGAATAATCCATGAGCACTTGAGAAGAATGTATATCCTGTTGTTTTGGGGTGCAATGTTCTGTATGTGTCTATTAGGTTTAGTCCATTTATCATATTATTCAAGCTCTCTGTTTCTTTATTGATCCCCTGCCAAGATGTTCTAACCAATGCTGAGAGTAGTGTATTGAAGTCTCCAAATATTATTGTAGAAACATTTATTTCTCCCATCAGTTTTGCCAGTGTTTGCTTAATGTAATGGATGGTTCTTTTTAATTGAGAAACATGTATCAAATGCTTGTTATTTTGAGAAAATATAAACAAACCAGATAGGATCCTTAACCTTATGGATATCAAAGTATTATCAATTCTACTATGTCGTTATTTTGATCAGCTTTGTGATTTTTTTATTTTCTTATTTAGCATCTTTATTGCAATATAATTCACATTACATAAAACTCACTTTTGTTTTGCATTGTGATTTTAAACAGGTTATTTACTTGTTAATATCCTCATTCACAACCATGATTATTTATTTTCTCTAGATTATTATTACATATCCCATACACAATGGGTTAATTTTACTCAATTTTACTGAAAGGACTATATGTCCGGAATAAAATCTTCTCAGAAATATTCCATTTGTTAATTTTGCAAGTCTCTTCTTTTGTATGAATCCCAGTATTAGATGGGCTGGTAGAGGTGGTTCTTTTTTCACATTTTTAGACTAAAGAAATAAGAAGCTAAAATACACTTTGAAATGGAGCACAAACTCTTCACATGATAACAAGAAAAAACCCTTACAAAGCTTTCCTATATAGTCTCTTTCTCGTGTAACTGTGAGATAGACATCACTGCTATAACCACATAAAGGGAACTGAAGTTAAATGACATTTTTGTGGACAATATCTGGTAAATATTTGAGCTAGGATTGCAAAACCAGATGCTGCAAATTCAAATCCCACACTCTTTTACGTTAGATCCCACTGCCTGTCCCATTGAATGTATAGTAGGCACTCGATATTCGGCTGTATAATTGAACTGAAAAGATAGCCTCATTTCCAGGATGAGAGAAAGCCAGTCATTTGGTTTTCTATTCTATTAAAGTAGACCCATTGGAAAGGAACATCTTAAGAAATAGCACTTTGAATTTCCAGCCATGAGTATAAAGTAAGAAAAGCAAATCATCTGCATTGAGATATGATTTTTGGTAGTTCACAAATGAAATAAAATTGGAAAGAATTCAGTTTTGTGTCAGGGCAATACCCAGGCTTAATTGTTCTCCAGCATCAAAAAGCTTGAATTCACTGTTCTTCAGGCTATAAAACTAATGAGTGCTACTGAAATGTCAAGAGCTCATGTTTTTAAATACCCCATCAACATTTACAATGAACCATTTATTTTTCTAGACACCTGAATTCAGGTGAACTGCCAATTACTATGAATTTTTTTATGGGTGGTAAGTATGAATTGCTCCACAACATTCAAAATGGCAGATACCTAACATTTCTTTATTTTTGTCATTCAGTTCAAAACTGGAACCTAGCCATCAATCATCATAGTTAACAAATCCAATATCAATCAATTTCCAAGTCTTGTTCCTCAGTGTTAATCAAACAAGAACACTGAAGCTTACACAGTTCAGAAAAATAGAGCCCAGCTCTTCATGTTCTTTCATGTTGGTCCTTCCCTGAGGGACGATTAGGAAATAACCAACTCTTCATTCTCCCAGTCAGTTCCAGATCAAGTCATGCAGCCTATTCAAAGGCCCCTAATTTGTGGTTCTCAACATGCATTCTTCTTAGGTACCCACACAGTCCTCACCATTCAGATTTTCACGTGAGCGATTCTTTATTGATTCAAGGACTAATACTTAAAATCTCAGAATGTTCTGTTCCCTCCTGCCTTACCAGCCTCAGGCATTCCAACTCCTTGTGCCTGGCTTTTCACAAACAGCTGTTTTTTTCAAACATTAGAGCACAGAGGCATCTCTCTTCTGGCTTTCTCAAAATCCAAGCAATTTGCTTAACAAGCCAATACTTTACGCCTTCAAAACAAAAGAATATATGGATTAGATATCCAAAGTTATGCTTCATTTTTCTGCTCACATTATGCGAAAAGCTTTCCTCTCTCCCTTTGTCTCTCACTGAAATGGGGAACTTTTCAGTTAAAAAAGAGATCTTAATAAAATTATGGTGAGCTTAATTTCGGACGTGGAATTTAAAGTGCCTATGAGACACGCAAGTTACTGGGGACCATTCAAATGGATGTTTCCAACAGAAAGATATATAGGTTTGGAACTCAAGAGAGAGTTCCAAGCCTTAATGCTTCAGTTTCATAAAAAGACTTCCTTTTTCAAGCAATAGAAACTTTAAATTGCCTGTTAATTTTAATTATTTTAATCATATTATTGCTAAAAGCTTATCTGTCCCAGCATCCTGCTAATCCCCAGAATTTAAATTCCTGCACCATCTTTTATGGAAGAGAATTAACTTTGTGTACAACTTCTTTCTTTTAGATGGGAAAAAAACTTCTTTTGAAAACTAATGCTGAGAATTTTTTAAGTTTTAAATAAAATCCCAGAGACCCATAGTCCTTTTGATTGGAAGAAAATTGGAGAGTAAAATATTCTCTGGGTTTTGTGGTCTTCATCAAAATTCCGGGGATCCAGAGACCAATTATTTTATGGGGCTAATAGGCAAATACAATGATGATATACTTGATACAATGATGTATATAAGTCAGCTTGAGCCACCAAGGATTGTTTAATCTTGATAAGTTGCCACCTTACTCATTGTTCCTCCCAGTTTTCTTCAATGAATGAAATCACCAATCTATTCAAGCCAGAAAACGCCTTCCTTAACCATAAACTCGTCAGCTAAATGTGGTTTGAGTCGCTCTCTACTTCTCCAAATTCATTCCCTTCTCTACAAACACACTCTTACTGCTCTACTTTGGGTTTCAGTGTTTAGTAAATAGCTATCAAGTCTTCCTGACTAGAATTTACAGCAGACAAAATTTGTTCTGAATCCTTGCTTCTTTCACTATTCCACACTCCAGACTCCATCCTACATATTACTGGCTGGGAAACCTTTGACAAATTATTTATCCTCTCTGAGAATCCATTTCTTTACATGTAAAATGGGTGTTATAATCCCTTTTTTATGGGGCTGTGAAGATTAACTCATGCTGTACATTGACACTTTGCTTAACTGGATGACACATGATAAACACTGAGACATGATTTTTGTTCCTTTCTTCTCTCTTGCCCTTTTTTTCCTTCTTCTGCCCCTTTTGTATTCCCTTGTTCCTTTTCTCAGCTATGCCTTTTTCCCTCTTTCACTCTCTTCCTCTCATTATCCCTCCTTCCTTGCCCTTCTAATCCTTCCTTTGCAGTTGTGACAGGTATTTTTCTACAATAAAGGTCTGGTCATAACCCTTCTGGTTAAAATTTTTCAAATTCTCTCCAGTGAAATGAAGATAAAGAACAATCTCCTTCAGTCTTAGTTTTCAATCTAACTTTCCTTGAGTATGGTAGATGCAGTAATAATACCAATGAATCTACCATGTACTGTGCAGCTACTGTGCTCTAATCATAGAGCCAAGTAATAGAGATATTCATTCCTAATTATAGCAATCTTGCAAGGAAGATCTTATTACTGTTACTTATAAATAAGAAACTGAAAGGTTAAGAAAGATAGCTACATTGCCCCAAAGCAACTTCTACTCCCTAATGTACAATTATCTTTCTGCTGGCACAATGTCTCCACTTCTGTGGAGATTTTTGTGTTGTTGTCTAAAGGCAGGGATGATAGGAACTTTGTCTTACCTAAGCCCAGAGCACATTCTATATAGCTTTCTATATAACCACCTCTATTAGAAAATCAGTAAACTGTGAAATCCTCAAGGGCAGAAACTCTTTTATTCATCATTGTATCACGGTACCTAGCACAGTGCCTAGTATATATTAGGGTTTCAATAAATCTTTCAAAGTCTTTTACACATTGTCTCATTTCCACTATTTTATGGATCCCTCCATAACTACTTATCTGTAAATGTTATCATGCTTCAGAGCTCAGTCCTTTGATGACTTTTCTTTTGTTTATAAACTTGCTTCCTGGATGATTTCAACAAGTTTCTTGATTCTATATACTATCTAAATGCTGGAGATGCCCATATTTATTTCTTCAGCCTAGACCTCTCTCCTGAACTTCACACTTATCTATTTAACTATGAATTTAACACCGCCACTTTATTTAACAATATATCTCATGTTTCAAGTGTCTTAAGCTAAACCTATTCTTACCCAGAACATGTTCCTCCCACAGTCATACCCAACTATATTAACAGCAACTTCAACCTTCCAATTGTGGTCTTGGAGTCATCCTTGTTACCTCACTTTCTCTCACACCCTATGTATAAACCATCAGCAAACCCTATTTAAATTTTAAAATATATCCATAATCTGACTGTTGCTTCCTTCTCAATTACTACTACCTTGATCCAGTAGTCACCATGGTTGTATCTGTTTTCTCCCATCCTTACTCCCCAGAAGACTATTCTCCACATGGCAGGCAGCCTGCTCTTTGTAAAATATAAGACAGATCACCTCTTTGAGTAAAATACTCAAATGGCTTAAAATTTCATTCAGAATAAAATTCAGAGTATATACATGGTCTACCAGTGTAGACCATGTACCCACCTCTCTAATTTCACCTCTCACTCTTCTTGCCATCTCCCATCCTTCCACTACAGCCTCCTTAATGCTTTTACAGAAAATTTTCCTATCTTAGTGTCTGTGTACTTTCTGCTTCCTTCAAAACTGCATCTACCTGCAAATACTCATCTGGTCACCCTACCTATAAGAGCACATACCCCCATGTTAGGCAGTTACTTTCTGTCACTTTACATGCTTTATTTTCCTTGGCACTCCTCACAAGATGGCATAATGTATATCTACTTGATTATTTGTTCATTATCTATTTTTACCACTAAACATAAGATCCATGAAAGATAGAGCACTTTTTGGTTCATTGCTTGTCCTCGTTGCTAGGACAGTACTGAACTAATAGTAATGCTCAAAAAATATTCATCAAATTAATGAAAGGCTATAACTTATACAATGATATAATGAAACTTATTCATGTAACATGGCCTAAAGCCATATCTCCCATTTTTTGCCCAATTTTAGTTTTCCACAAGGTCACAATTCCTCTATCCCTCACATTGAAGCATAAAGTACAGTGAAGTATCACAGGGAAGATAACTGCTTAGCCCTCACACCCTGAATCAAATCACATGATGCTTTAGAATACATGGACCACTGAACAGATGGATTGATTCGTATTTGTTCAGCCAGAAATTCAACTTTGAACATTGGCTATTTTCTATACAGGGAATACTGATGGGGTGGGGCCCTCCCTGAGGAGAAATGAAATTCAGTCCAGAGGACCTGGAATTCACCCAGAATAAAGACAATGATGAGTAGAAAGTGGAGTGAGGGGAAAATGGGTTGAAGAAGGGATTTATAAAGAACTTAACAGAGAGCTGCCTAGAAATATGTTCTCCTTGAGCTTTCTTTGGATTAAGCTTAGTGAAAAGACCTAGAGATAGAGTGCATCTAAATCACCCTAGTGCCAGTTTCAAGAGATAATCAAGCCATATAAGTATTCTTGAGTAAAGGCCAAGGAATGTTTGAAATCTTTTAAACTGAAATGAATTAATCTTCCATCAGCTTTAATATAATATAATAATATAATTAATATAATATAATATAATATAATATAATATAATATAATATAATAATATATTTTGGCTAAACTTCATAAAAAAATAAATACCCCAAAGAAGCAGAAATCTTGGCTTAAGTTCTATGCCAGCATAATTTTTAGGTCCCCAGAAACTCTTTATGTCCAGTTTATTTCTAAGCAATTTCTTTGGAGTATAGATCTATTAAACACCAGCAGTGTATGACAAAAAAATAATCACCCATATAATAGGACCCTTCTTTTTAATAAGTGAATATAAATTAGAAGCTACTCATTAAAACTTCATACTCACGGGAAATATTAACTTAAAATTAAGCCTACTCTAGAACATTTTAATAACTGGAAGTGTGTAGGCACAGAAAAACTCTTAGAACAAAAGCATGATCACATCACGTACAGGCGCCAGAAAATTTAGGACCTTACTGTTGAGGTCAAATGGTTCCATTATTTTCTTCAGGTTCATGAACTCAATGAATCACGCCATTAGAGGAGGCCACAGATGTTCTTTGAAAAACAAAAAACTCACAAGAATCCCTGAAATGAGACTATTTCAGAACTGAAACTATTAGATTGATTCTTGGTGGCTTCAAGTAAGCCTGTTAGCAGAAAGGAGATAAAAGATACAGCTGAATTTAACCTTTGCATGAAAAAATAGCCTCAATTCAATTCAATAAATATGTATACATTTCTCATTTTGTAAACTTTACAGTCCTTCCCACATGGGAGAATAAAAAGTGGAATAAGACCCAATCTCTACTTCAGGGCCCTTATAAATGGATAGGTCTGTAGGCTATGGTTACTATAACAAAAAACAGGAGATTGTATGTGACTTTAGATGTGTTCCAAATGCTTTGGGGATTTAGACATTGGGAAGATGCCATCTGACTGAGGGGTTCAAGGAAAAAGTCACAAAAAGAGATCTTAATTGAACTGGACCTTGAGGGTCCAGCTGGGCTTGAGGGAGGCCTTTCAGAAAGAAGAAAATCCTTATACAATTATTTAGAGAAAGCCAAACCAAGGATATATTTAGGGAATAGAGGATGGTTCATGTGATAGGCAGCTTTCAAGATGGCCCTCAATGATTCCCACTTTCTGGTGTTCACACCATTGTGTTGTCACCTCCCCTGGAGTGTGACTTGCTTCTACTGAATAGAATAATGCAAAAGTAATGGAATCTCATTTCCATGATCAGATTACAAAAGAATTTCATTTCCAACTTGCTGCAATCTTTCTATTGCCTTCTTGGCTTACATGCTTTAAGGAGCAAGAAGCAATATTGGAGAGAGCCTCACATACCAAGGAACTAGGGGCAACCTCTGGCCAATAGTCAGTAAGGAACTGAGACCCCCAGGCCAACAACTCATGAGGAACAGGATCCTGCTCAACGTGAGTAAGCTTGGAAGCAGATCTTTTCTGAATTTCTGAATTTAGCTTTCAAAGCAGATGTCTTTTCAGTTTAACCTTTAGATTATTACAGTCCCAGCTGATACCTTTATTGCAAACTATGAGAGACCTTGAAACAGAAGAATTAGTTAAGCCATGCTCAGATTTCTAAACTAAGAAACTGTGAGATAATTGTTGTTTCAAGCCACTAAATTGTTTTTCAATAATTTGTTATGCAGCAATAGATAACTTTTTCAGTCCAGACTGACCACAGATTATTGCATGAAATAATAATTTACATGGCGACTTACTATTTTCAAAGCACTTTTCTATACATTGACACTGATTTTTCATAATCCTCTGAGGCACACAAAGCAGGTGCAATACTTATTTTATAGATGAGAAGAAATTGCTCTGGTGTTACAGTTTATACTTGGTGTCACACAACTAGCTAGTGTTTTACCTTTAGTCTAATGATATTTTCATTATAACACAGAGAGGAATAGAAGACTCGAAATTTGAAAGATTTAACATAAACCAGGATTATAGTCTTTCTTTAATACTGATGAACAGAAATTGCTATTACTTGAACACAAGGGAATTGGTTTTGCTATTTATCTTTGCCTTCTTAACTCTTAAAATTTGAATGTGTTATAAATGAATCTTCTTCTGGATTTTACAGCTTTGTTTTTATGTCTTCATGTTTCTTGTAAGCATGTCACCAAAATGTCAAAATGCATTGACATTTCAGTCAGTTTGGGAAGGGCTTTGATTTAAAAAAAAAAAAAAAAAAAAAGTTGAGTAGGTCTTAAAAGTAAAGAGGCTTTCCATAAGGTGGAAATATATGTATAAACTGTAAGATATTGTTATTGAGTTTTTCTGTAAACTTATGGCCAGCCTGTTAAATTCTCAGACAATTGAAGCTTATCCCTCACACTACTAATACTAATTTTATTTATATCACTATAAGGAAATAATAAATGTATACTTCCTTTGTCCTTTCTTAAATGAAGTATACAGAACAAAAATTAAGCTTTCTTGATAAATTGGTTATTAAGATGAATTCAGTTCCACTCTAATATAATAATACCCTCAATAGCACTAAATGATGTGAAATTTAGTAATATTTACTCTAAAAAAGCCTCATACTTGCATGATTTTTAATCTTTAAAGGGTTTTTATATTCTTTATTCTTAGCCACCAGCATTCTTTTGGCAGTAAACTGGTGGTTAGCAAAAGGATGCTGCAACCATCAGTATACTACTATCAATGTTTCTAATTCTACTGGCACTTACTTTTCATTTCTAATTTTCTATTTTTTCTGTGAAAAGGATGATCAGAAAACAATTGATACTTTTAATGATGATGTTAAAAATAGAACTAAATACAGGCTCTGTACACGAGCTTAAGTTAGCATGATAGTGGCTATAGGAGCCGGTCTGCCTGGGTTTGAAGCCCGCCACTTAGTGAGCAACATTGGACAACTTCCTTTAAAAAATAAATCTGTTTCTTACAACAGTAAGACTATCTTATAAAGTTGATATGGGAACTAAGCAAGCTAATTTTTTAACTTTTTATTTTTAAAAATTTTCAAACTTACAAGAATAATTGCAAAAATAATACAAAATGCACACTGAGAACTCCAATATATCCTCACCCCTCCAGACACCCAGATCCACCGATTTGAACATTTTGCCACAATTGCCATATTAGTTTATCTATAAATCGTCGGGCTAGCTAGCTAGCTATTTTTTGAACATTTGAGAGAGGTGGCACACACTACACTCCTTGAACACAAAGTGCAGTTGTAAAGTTCAAGAAATTTAACATTGACATAAAGCACATGGTTATCTCAATTGATGCATAAATTGATGTATTCTATACTCCAATTTTTTTCATGCTCCAATAATGTCCTTTTACTGTATACAAGTCCTTTACATTCTTGGTTAGATTTTTTTCCTAGATAATTTATGCTTTTATTTACTATTGTAAATGGAATTTTTTTTTCTTGATTTCTTCTTTCGAGTATTCATTACTACTGTATAGAAATGATTGGTTTTGGGGTATTGATCTTGTACCCTGTCACTTCAATGAATTCATTTATTAGCTCTAATTGCTTTGTTGTGGATTTTTCAGAATTTTCTGTATATGGGATCTATCATCTGCAAATAGGGGAAGTTTTACTTCTTTCTTTCTCATTTCAATGCCTTTTATTTCTTTTTATTACATAGTCACTCTGGCGAAAACTTCCAGTACACTACTGAATAACTGGTGAGAGTGGATATTCTTGTCTTGCTCCTAATCTTAAAGGGAAAGCTTTCAGGCTTTCAGCATTAAGTATGATGTTAGTAGTAGGTTTTACATATATGCCATTTATCATGTTTAAGGAAGTTTCCTTCTATTCTTAGCTTTCTATGAGTTTTTATCAAGAAGGGGTGCTAGATTTTGTCACGTGTCTTTTATGCATCGATTGAGATAACCGTGTGTTTTTCTCCTTTCATTCTGTTAATGTGGTATATTACATTAATTGATTTTCTTATGTTGCACAGGCCTTGCATAAGTGGGATAAATCCTACCTGATCATGGTGTACAGTTCTTTTAATGTGTTGTGGGAATCAGTTTGCTAGTATTTTATTGAGAATTTTTGCATCTATATTCATAAGAGACATCGGTCTGTAGTTTTCTTTTCTTGTGGAATCTTTATCTAGCTTTGGTATGATACTGATGTTAGACTCATAGAATGAGTTATGGCGTGTCCTCTCTTCTTTGATTTTTTTGGAAGAGTTTGAGCAGGGTTGGTGTTCTTCTTAGGATGTTTGGTAAAATTCCTTTGAGGTCATTTGGCCTTGGGCTTTCCTTTGTTGGGAGGATTTTGATTACTGATTGAATATTTTTATTAGTTATTGGTTTGCTGAGATCTTTTTCTTCTTGAGTCTGTGTAGGTACTTTGTGTTTTGTATTTCTAGGAATTTGTCCATTTCATCTTACAATTTCTTGGCTTACAATTGTTCATAGCATCCTCTTTACGTCCTTTTTATTTCTGTGTATTGTCCCCCTTTTCATTTCTGATTAAACTTTTTATATCCCTTCTCTTTTTTTCTTAATCAGTCTAGCTAAATATTTGTCAATTTTATTGATCTTTTCAAAGAACCAACTTTTAGTTTTGTTGATTCTATTGCTTTTTGTTGTTGTTCCTCTTCCCCCTGAGATGGCTCCCTCATCTGTTTGCTCATTGATTTTGGTCGTTGTCTGCTCATTGTCTGTTCATTGTCTGCTTGTTTTCTCTTTAGGAGGCACTGGAAACTGAACCCAGTACCTCCCATGTGAGAGGCAGGTGCCCAGCTGCTTGAGCCACATACACACCCTGTTCGTTTTGTTTTTGCTTGTTGCTTTTGCTCAACATCTGCTTGCTGTTTGTTAGTCTTCTTTAGGAGACGCTGGGAACCGAACCTGGGGCCTCCCATGTGGAAGGCGAGTGCCCAGCTGTTTGAGCCACATCAACTCCCTCTATTGTTTTTTAATTCTCTATTTCATTTTTCTCCACTCTAATATTTGTTATGTCTTTCTTTCTACTCATTTCTGTTTACTTCACTTTTCTTTTTCTAGTGCTTCCAGTTTTGACGTTAGGTCTCTGATTTGACATCTTTCTTCTTTTTTAATGTAAGCATTAGAGCTATAAATTTCCCACTCATCATAGTCATTGCTGAATGTCATAAGTTTTGATGTGTTGTGTTTCCATTTTTATTTGCCTCAAGATAGTTCCCATTTTGCCTTGTGGTTTCCTCTTTAACTGATTGGTTGCTTAATAATACATTGTTTAATTTTCACATATTTGTGCATCTTCCATTTATCCCTCTGTTATTGATTTCTAGCTTCATTCCATCATGGTCAGAGAAGATACATTACATGATTCCAATAACTTTAATTTATTGAGAGTTGTTCTGTGGCAGAAGATATGATCTATTTTGGAGAATCATCCATATACATTAGAGAAGAATGTGTATTCTGTTGCTGTTGGGTGAATTGTTCTATATATGTCTGTAAGATCTAGCTGGTTTAGAGTATCCTTCAAGTCTGATATTTCTTTATTAATATTCTGTCTAGATATTCTATCCATTATTGAAAGTGGTGTATTAAAGTTTTTTACTATTAATGTAAATCTGTCAATATTTGCTTCAAATATTTTGGGACTCTGCTGTAAGGTGCATATGTATTTATAACTGTTATGTCTTCTTATTGAGTTGACACCTTTATCACTATATATGACAATCTTTGCCCTTATAACAGTTTTTGACATAGAGTCTATTTTATCTGATATTGGTATAGCTACCATAGCTTTCTTTTGATTACTACTTCCATGGTTTATTTTTGTCATCCTTTCACATTCAACCTACTCAGGTCCTTGACTTTAAAGTGAGTCTCTTGTAAACAACATATAGTAGGGTCATATTTTTTTTTTTATCGACTCTGCTAATTTCTGCCTTTTAACTGGAGAGTTTAATCTATTTGCATTCATAGTATCTATGATAATGGAGGACTTTCTTCTGCCATTTTTCCATTTAGTCTTTATAAGTCTTATATTTCTTTGCCCCTCAATTTCTATTAATTCCATTAATTTCTACTGTCATATTTATTTGATATTTTAGATTGTACCATATTTAGCCCCTTATCATTTCTTTCTGGATATATTTTGCATATATTTTTTTGTGTTTACCATGGGGCTAAAATTTAACATCCTAAGTATATAACAATCATGTTATTTGATACAAACTTGTCTTTAATAGCATACACATATCACTCTATATCACTCTATTCTCTACCTATTTTGTATTTATTACAAATTATTCCTTTAAACATTGTTTATCCAAAACCATAGATTTATCATGACTTTTTATGCATTTGAATTTTAGCAACTCTAAGAAGTAAAAAGTTGAGTTACGTATCAAAACATGCAATACAATATTACTGGACTTTATAATTACACATATGGTTACCTTTACAGAAATCTTTATTCCTTTATGCTGATTTTAACCACTGTCTAGTGTCCTTTATTTTCCATCTTAAGAACTTCCTTTAGCATTTCTTCTAGGGCAGGTCTACTGGTAATGAAGACCTTCAGCTTTTTCTTATCTGGGAATGTCTTAATGTCCCCCTCATTTTTGAAAGAAAGTCTTGCTAGATATAAAATTATTGGTTGGAAATTGTTTTCTTAGCACTTTAAGTATTTCAATTCACTTCCATTTGACTTCATGGTTTCTGATTAGAAATTGGCACTTATTCTAAATGTTACTCCCTTGTACACACTACGTTACTTTGTCTTTTCTTTTTTTTTTTTTTTTTTTTTCCAGCTCTTTGCACTCTCTCTTTATAGTTTACATTCAAAAGTTTGACCAGTATGTGTAAGGGTGCAGGGTGTTTACCCTATTTGGCATTCTCTAGATTTATTGGGTGTGCATATTCACATCTTTTGCTAAGTTTGGGAAGTTTTCTGTCATTATTTATTTGAACATTCCTTCTGCCCCTTTCTCTCTTTTTTTTCCTTCTGGGACTTCCGAAATGTGTATATTGGTATGCTTGATTGTGTCACAGGTCTCTTAAGCTATTTTCACTTTTTTTTTTCTTCCTGCTTCTCATCTTGACTCATTTTAATTGTCCTGTCATCAAGTTATCGTGGTCTTTAACTCCAGTAGTTCTGTTTTGTTTCCTACTTAAAAGTTCTATCTCTTTATTGACAGTTCCATATTGTTCATTCACGATTTCCCTGATATCCTTTAGTTCTTTCTCTGTATTTTTCTTCATTTCCTTGAGCATACTGAATATCAATTTTTTTAAAAGTCCTTGTCCAGTATGTTCACAGTCTAGTATTCTTTGTTGATGTTTTCTGGATTTTCATCCTCTTCCTTTGTGCTGACCATCATTTCTTATCTCTCTGATTGTCTTATAATATTTTGTTGCACAATGTATATTTTAATATTTTAAAATGTTAACTCTGAGACTTATTCCCTGAGATGTCTGTCTCTTGACTTTATATTCAGCTAGTGATAAGGCAGAAATTTTCTTGAGTGTTAGGAGCTAACAAAACCAAGCAAACCTAAGCAAAAAATATCTTTAACACTATTTGCAAATTGGCTTTGTGTTGACTGGTGCTTTCCTTCAGAGTTCAGCCCTCCTATCAAGAAGGTGAGCCCAAGGCAAACACAAAGCGTAGCGTCTTGTCTGCTTTTTCTGGGCCTGTGTTTTGTCCTGGACTTGTGCTTGCTAGTGGCCTTAGGAGTTCCCCTCTTTACAGGAATTTGAATGCCCCACTACACCCTAGGAAACAGACCTTCTTCATCTCCAAGGTGTTATATGGCAGGAGTTAAAACAGGTAAGCCTTTGCCACAGGTCACCTGAGTCAATTGTTTAATTCTCTGCTTTTGCTTTCTCTTTTTCTTATCCTTCTGGGACTCCCACAATGTGTATATTGGTACACTTGATGATGTCCCACAGTTTCCTCAGGCTCTGTTCACTTTTCTTCAATCTTTCTGTTCCTCATACTGGATGATTTCAATTGTCTTATCTTCAAGGTCACTGATTCTTTCTTCTGCTAGCTCCAATCTACTGGTGAACCCCTCTAAGGAATTTTGAATTTCTTTACTGTGGTCTTCAGATATGTTTGGGTTCATTCATAATTTCCATTTCTCTACTGATAATTTCTTTATGTCCATTTATCCTTTTCCTGATATCCTTTACTTCGTTGTCCATATTTTACTTTAGATCTTTGAGCATTCTTAGGAACAGTTTTTAAAAGTCTTTGTCTGGAATTTCCCAGGTCTGGTCTTCCTCATTAATGGTTTCTAATGCTTTAATCTTCTCCTTTTCCTGGGCCATCACTTCCAGTTTCTTTGTAGGTTTTGTAATATTTTGTTGAAACCTGGACATTTTGATATTTTAGTGTTACCACTAGAATGTAGACTCTGAGGAATCTATTCCTTAAGCTTGTATTCAGCTAATGTTATGACAGAGCTTTCTTTGAATGCCAGGAGCTAACAAATGAATAAATGAATAAAAGGAAAAAAGAATGCACCTTTCCTTGTCTTTTCAGATTGACGTGTGCAAGTGATATCCTTCATAGCTTATCCATACAATGAGTTAGGAGAATAGCTCTATACCAAAGTATAGAGGCCTCCCTGATCCTTTCTTCACATGTGTCTTTTCTTGAGCATATGACTGTCCCTGGGAATTCCCCCATTTATATGGATATGAATTGACCCTGTTCCTTAGGCATTGCACTGGATGTCTGACAACCAGCAATCCCTTGCCCTAGGCATCCACTTGACTACTTTCTGACAACATTCTATAAGAGTTCTGTGAGCTGCTTTATGCACAAAGAGCAAATTCTGGGATAGCATATCCCTTAGGCTACTGTTGCCTATACACTATTGCCAGATAATCTTCTAAGCCCAACTCCAATTATATTACTTCCCTGGTTTGAAAAAATAATAATAATAAAAGACCTACACAAACACACACACACACAAGAATGGATTCTGGTTTTTAAAAATGGTGAAAACTGAGTAGCATCTGCAGTCTAGTTAACAGTAATGTACAACGTCAATTTTCTTATTTTGATACTGTACTATAGCTATATAAGATATCATCATTGGAGGAAGCTGGGAGAAGGTGTATGGTATTCTTTTTATTATGTTCTAAGAGTCAATAATAACTTCAAAGTAAAATAAATAATTAAAATGAAACTCATAAATGGCTTTCTGTGAATTTTCAAAAAATAAACACAAAACCCATTTTGCTGTATTTTAGCATACTCTATGAAACACAAGCACTTAGAATTTCTCAAATACATCTCATGTTTATTAAGACACTTTGGTCTTGACCTTTCAATCTCTTTCTCTCTCTCTCTCTCTCTCTCTCTCTCTCTCTCTCTCTCTCTCTCTCTCTCTCTCCCCCCTCACTCTCTCTCTCACTTGTTTTGGCTTTTCAATGCTTATTCTTTTTCAAGATGTACCTTGCAAGTACAAATGTTATTGCTCTCAAGAATTGTCTGATCCTCTTTCAGCTAAATACAGTTTCTCCCACCCAAGAACCAAAGTACCATTTCCCTTTTGACACATATATTATTCAAGTTGGAGAGGGATTTTCAGCCCCCACTAAGTTGTAAGCTCTTAGAACCCAGAGTTTGTGGCTCACTTGCCTTGTTAGTCCCCACAGTTTCCTTTACAGCATTTTGTTCATATTTATTGAAGTGAATTGCATTTGTCCTCCAATATACAAGGGTCACTTTCTGGTAAAGGTGAAACTGGAAGTCAGCTTTTATCAACTAATTAATTGAAAATTTTAAACACACTGAGGAGTAAAATAAATAGTATTTTAATGCAGTGTAATATTCTGTGTTTCAGATATAATATTCTTTGCACCAAATATAAAGGTTTCATTTTTTTTATTATTATTTGTTTTAGGAGGTACCAGAGATTGAACCTGGGACTGTGTACATGTAAAGCACATACTCAACCACTGAGCTACACCTACCCCAGCTTTGGTTATTTATGGTTGCAAGACAAAGTGTAAAATGATGATATTATTCAGGAACAATGGATATTTGCTCCATAGTAAAACCTGCACAATAGATTCTGGGACTTCAACCTATGCAACATTAATGCACACTCTATGTTAATCAAAGAAGTTTCATATCAATCAAAAAGAAATGTCAAATTAGCAGGGTCTCTTAAATTGCACTTCAAATTAATCATTCCATAAACTATTTTGTTCCCAATATGAATGCATTTCTATTAGTCTGTTTCCCTTTATCTTCTCATTATTTCTATCTACTGCTCAATAATAAAAGGTCCAGCAAACTCCTTCAGTATCACTGAGCTGTAGTTCTTATCAAATAAGCTCTGCCATGACCTCAATCTGAGATTTTGTTGACACTTCAAGATGGTCTTCCAATCCTGAAGCTCAAATAATTATTTCTCCAGCATGTAGCATGACACATTATTATTCCCTTACCCATTTTGATGAAAGAATATGTAAGCAAATAGCAGCAACATTTGATAAGAAACTCAATTTTTAAAAGACATGTATATCCATTAGCTTCATGTGAATCACTGCATTTAGTTTCCAAAGTTGCTAAAAGAACCTATACAACCCACAAATAAAGATGGCACCTTATTTGAATATTGTTTCCTATCTTGAGCGGCTTTTTCTATGAGATGAGTAAGCCACTACTGATGTTCTATAATGTCTTCTCATTCAATAGCACAAATGGAGTGCCTCGTAAATGGCAGGTACTATGTTAGACACTGAATGTACTTCATTTGTTTTTGTGTTGTTTTTTTTTTTCAGTCTTTGTGGTGAATTTGAACATGGTAAACATTCCTTCCAACCACAATCATTGTCACTGTTATGGTTAGGCTCCTGAATAACTTGGCCAGGTAATGGTACCTAGTTGTTCAGTTAAGTAAACACTGGCTGCTTGATTGTTAATGTGAGGAAATTTCATGGACTTAAATCATCAGCTAGTTGACTGAATCTATGAATGATTACATCCACAATCAACTGAGGAAATTGCCTTCAACAATGAGAAAGGTCTCATCCAATCTGTTGAAGCCTTTAAAAGAAGTGATGATTTCAGTAATCAGAAAAGAAAATTTCCATTTCTATTGCTATTTCAGCCAGCTAGCTTTTCCTGGGGAATTCATCAAAAACCTTCATCAGAGTTACCAGCCTGCAGTCTTCCTTACAGAATTTGGGCATTTTCATCCCCACAGTAGCATGAGACAATTCTATAAAAATCACATAATATTTACAGATATGTCCTGTCAGTTCTATTTCCCTAGAGAACCTTGACTAATACAGTCTCCTTATAATACAAGTGTTTTAATCAATAAACTGAAGTTTGTCACCCCATCTATGGTTTGGGCAGCTCACTGTTATGTTATATTAAACCAGGATCTTACCTTCTTATCACCAAGATCAACTAATTAGACCCAGAAAATTACGTTTTTATTTTATTAATCATATATTTCTTCAACATTTTTCAGTTGACAATGTCCTAAAGGGCAGGTTAAATTTTGTTTATCTACAGTTGATCTTTGGCTGAGGTCATCCCTTTAATCAGGGAACTTTAAAAATAAACAATTCAAACTACAACCTCCTTACCACTTATACTGAATAATTTCTTTCAGGAATTGCAAAGTCAAAGAGAAAAATATGTTTACAAAGAAAAGTGACTTGCAAAATATATGTTTTGAAAGTTAGTTTAAGCTCAAAACCATGGTAACTTTTTGCAATGTAATAGAGATAGAGTCAGTCTGACACAGTTTTTCAATTGGCTGCATGATTCCAAATTAACTGATCTCTTGGCAATGAGAATTTCAGAAAAGCACTGGAAAATCTGTTTATTTTAGTTCTGTGACCTTATAGGTAGATAAACTTACATTAGCTATCATTGCAAAGATTGAGGTTTCTAATGACATTACTCTAAGTACCCTCTGAAAGGATTTCTTAAAATCATAATCAGGAGTTAGGAATAAAAAATCTAGTTCCCCATAGATCTCTCATTAGGGGATAGGTAGAAAATATTTATAGATCTGGGGATTTAGGAGTAAATTTTATAATTTTGAATAATCTATGAAAGCATTGATGGAAGTAAAAACAAGGATTTGATTATTTCAAAGTCAAGAAACAATCTTGATGCAGAGTATATTAAATCAGGGTTGTGTTGAGTAAATGAATACTAACCTTGAGAATTTAATGAAATCATTTGAGAACAAAATGTTATCAAAGAAGTTAGGCTTTCAGTATTATTGTTTCCATTATGTGTGTAGCAGAATGAACATAATGAAAGAAATATTAACATTTTATTTTTGCCCTTAGAGAGCTTTCAGGGTGGGCCAAATTACAAAATTTATTTATAGTAAATATTGAGCACATTGAAGAAGAATACTAAGAGAGAAATTGGAACATGAGGTGAAACCTAGAAGACTATGTATAATGTTTATCAGTATTAATAAAATAAAAAATTGTACCAGTGGAAAAAAGGAGAGAGAAAGGACATTTCATGAGAAAGGAGAAACATGGGCAAAGGCAGTGACAGTGAGGAAATCAGTCAACCTAAACCTAAGGATCTGTGATTGTAAAATTGGGTAACAATTATGAAAGTATCATATTTCAGGAGAATAAATTCTATAATTAATATAATGTTAATAGTTCACAGAGCTCTTAAGTAGAAGAACTCCATGGTATACCAATCTAGTAATATATCACTGAGAATCGATAGTAGTGTCCACGAGTGAAGAACCAATTGTATGCAGTCACTTGTACAATGATAAGAGCTTTCATTAAGGTTGGTGGTAATATGATTTGAGATTCAGAGGCAAATATAAAATGTATTTCAAGTGAAGAAACAGTAAAGTCTGATGATAGATTGGTGATAAATTTCCTATTTGATAAAGATATGAGTTAAGTATGAGTTCAACATTTCACGGCTATAGAAGTACTACAGAAACTCTGTCAATTAAAACAAAGTTATAAGAATGGAAGTTGATGTGGAGAAAATGTTGGAGGTGGATTATAAACAGAGTACAAAAGAGATATATAATATAATTCAGGAATAGCCAAGTGAATGTTATCTACAGGAAGTTTAAAATGTGTGAGTAAAACTTACTCACGCATTTGACTCCATACAGTAGATTTCTAAAGCATTAGTAGAAAGATTACTTAAATTCCTTAGTAGTGAAAATGTTTCTAAGAGAGGGAAGAACAGACAGCCAAGAATTACCTAGGAGATTGTCTCCAGGTAGAATGCAGAAGTAGGAAAAAGAAAGAAAGAACAGAGTAGTAGAATCTCAAAGAATAGTGAAGTATAAAGGAAACCTAGAGAAGGAGACAATTTATCATTAAACTCTGCAGTAAAGTATACACTGCAAGCCTGGTTTCCCCTTGCAGCTCATAGTAAAATGTCAGAGGTAAGGGATAAGTTAAGAATTAAACTCTTAAGCATAAAGGAACCAGTAACTGATGATTTTTAAATTCCTAGACTTTCCAAAAAAGTGTACTTTGAGACTAGAGCCAGAAGTGGCTCTATGCCCCCTGAGCTTCCAGGAAATCCCCAGAGAACAGGGCTACATGTGAGGGTTTAACTGAACAACTCTTTGAGAAAAAAGGCTATGGTTGCACATGGTTCCAGTCAACCATTTCAGTGGAAGACACTTTTGGAAATGCACTTATCTAAGAAGGAATTGTGGAAAGTCCTTTTATCTGATGGTTTACACCTCCTTGAACTAAATGAATAGTCAACAAGGTTTTGCAAAATTTGTTTGAGCAGAACCACTGCTAGCCTGGACTGAAAGGGACAAAGAGGGATGAATTGAAAGAAGAATTTCTATCTCCACTTCAGTCAGCCAGCTTCTCCTGGGGAATCTATCATCACCTTCATCAGAGTTCCTGCTTCATGGTTTCCCTTGGGAAATTCAACGTCATCATAGAGTTCCTATTTTGTGGCCTGCTCTATGGAATTCAGACTTGCCAATTTCTATAATAAATTTATCTCTTGTCAATTCTATTTCTCTGGAGAACTCTGATAAATACAAATTCTATTAGGCATTCTTAAAATGCATGTCATTATTTGAAATAAAACATTGTTTATAAAGAGATAACTTATTCAACTGAGCTGCTATTCTAAAGTAATTCTCTGAAGGATACTGTCATAGATATACACTTATAGATCTTTCAGTAATTTTTAAACACTCTCCAATAAACTTCACATTGTAGACATTGAACATAAATTACAGTCAATGGATTACATATACTTCTAGAATTCTCTAAGCTACAAATATGGAAAAAATGCATATCAGTTAATTGCCAAAGAACTCTCAACCTAGATTTGCATAGGTGTACATGACTGATTTTTTAAAAATTTTTCTTAAAATTTGGTGAAAATTAATTTGCAGTTTACAAACATCCTGTCATCTGACAATGAAAAATATTAGTATTTTCTTTTCTAGATAAAGATAAGCTCAGTTGCTTGTCAAATCCCATGCACATAATCAAAACCAATTCTGAAAGTTAATTTATTCAGCAGATATCCATTGAATGTCTATGTTCCTAAGAGCTCACAAGAGATCTTTTGTTGTGATTTTAGTAAATTATACTTTATTTAATAATCATGCAAACAAAAGCCAATCCTAAGCACCACTAAACAGTTCTTCACATTTTTTCTTTCTTAACTAAACTAACATAGTCCTGGAAATAGAATCTCCAGGGAAATAAATTATTCTAATCGCATTCATATAATTTGAATTTATAAACTATTATGCCATAATATTAATTACAATATAGGATTACATCTTACAAAATATATGTCTTTGTATTTTTGAGAAATAGTTTTTCACTGTGAATCAGAAGGTTGTCTACTGAACATTTTACCAGAAATAGAATTTGTTATATTGGATTTGCTAGAAATATAATGAGTTAAGTGAACCAATGTGCCGGGCATCCATTCTTTGTGGCAAAACAGATAAAACGAGGAGTACATCTAGCAGTACTGCAGAATATTTCACATTGTTTGGATGGCATGAGTGAGAATAACCAAAAAGGAGATGTCCCAGGAGAATTAGGGTTTCAGCAAAGGTAAACAAGCACCACTTCTGGTTGTCCTAGATGTGAGGCCTCACATAATATATATAGTATTGCAATGAGAAAACTCACATATAGATTAAGTTAATAGGAATTAGAATCAGAGAAATTAGTGTCTTAATTGGTGGAAGATCTGCAGAGAAATCTTTTGTGTCTCTTCAAAGGGTGTGAGATAATGACAGGAAAGAATATGAATTTAAAAGGATAAAAATTGAGCTTATATGCACTCATCTTCTGGTTCTTGAACATATCTTTTGTTTCTTCCATTAATTTGCTTAAAAACAGTACCAAATGTCAATGGGATGCTTACTTTCATTGTCTAGCTTTCATCCTTCCATCCTTTGCTGCTTGAAAGAAGATGCTGGCCTAAGGAATGATGGGTCTCATTGACCAAAATTTTGTTGGGGAATTATAGCAACTGTAGGTCTATGGCTTAGATCAGTGGTTCCCAAACATGTCAGCACATTTAAATTTCCTAGAAAAAAATTAAAACCCTGATGCCTGATTTCTATCCCTAGCGATTCTAGTTTTCTTGATGAAAGGTGAGGCCTGGAAATCTGAATTTTAAAAATGCAACTTAGGTGATTCTCATGCACAGCCAAGGCTGAAAAACAGTGTTTTGGAATTTTCTTCTTGCCCTTTTCTATTGTCCAGTGGATTGGACCCTCTCTGAAAGGAGAGTGAGAATTCATGGGAGTAGAATTAAGAATCAACACTGATAATAAATTATTAGCTGGAATTTTTAATATCTATTCAATATATTCATGTTTATGATGTACCAGGCATTGTGCTAGTGTCTTGGATTACACCAGTGAACAAAACAAAGATTCTTTCTTTTGTGGCTGTTACCTTAGCCAGGAGAGATACAATAAATAATAAATATAATAAATGAATTGATTTCTTAGTACATTAAAAAATAATAAAGTGTTAGGAAAAGAAAAAGAAAAACTTGAGCAATGTAAAGGGGATCAAAAGTACTGGGAAAGGTGAAGGATTTACGATTTTAAATAGGGTCTTCAGGGAGAACCTGCACATCACTTTCGTTATGAACTTTCTATGCAGTGTTTTATTAATTTTTCCCTTACATCCTTTGGGTATTATTACCTACATTATATAGATAAGTAACTGATGCTCAAATTAGTAAAGTAACCTGCTCAAAACCACACAGTAATTAAGTAAGTAGTAAAGGCAGGAATAAAACTCAGGTTTGTGTGAATTCAAAGCTAATATTCTTCACTTCACATGATTCCATCTTAAAGTGATCTTTCTTTGCAGTCATATTTTTATTTATCAAATTAATGTATCTGTTTTTTCCCCCTCCATTTACACATCATATATTTCTTCCTGGATTGTCAGTCTGAATTAGTGTTCCCAGGAGATCATCTGACTGTAGTATAAGCCCAGCTGCAGCCCCTTGGGCAATGATATCACATTAAAAAAATCTACAGGCAAGTCTTTTTTTTTTTTTTTTTTGGAAAAAATTCCAAAAGGACATATGTATGATTTTTTTCCACTTATCTGAGTTACTATAGAGCTACAATGTTTTTAATAACTATGAGAATTTGAAACCACAATTTCTAGTTTGCCAGGGTTTTCTAAGTGATTTCAAACTTTCATAGAGTCAAGGATGGAGTGGGATGGAACTCTCTTGGGAGAGACTGCTGAGGATCTTAGCAGAAAGTTCATGATCCCAGATGTCACCTGCTGCCCCAATCCCCATTGCATTGCATCTAGGTTGGCCCTCTTTCACATCAACTCAAGGCAGAATTAATTTGTTCCAACAAGCCATCTCTCTTGGTGCTGCACAGCTCTCTGTGACAATGGAGTTTACAGAATTTTCTGAAAACTTCCAAAATGCCTGTGGTGATGCTTCCACTCCTACAGACACAGTCAATATAAAAGATGGTGTGTGTGTGTGTGTGTGTGTGTGTAAAAGTATTTCTTTCCTGCTGCAACATTTTCACTCTACTGTGATACAAGGGACTAAATTTAATATGCATATGTTGACATATGTGGTCTTAAGTTAAAGCTTTTTTGGTTCATTTGCCAATATCATGCTTAAGTCACTGATTATATAAAAAAATTTATTTGAGGATTAAACAATCTTTTTTCCAAGGTAATATTTTAGACATTAAAAAAATGAACATACTTAGTGCTATGCTTAGAGCCTCTAAAGAGAATAGTTAAGTGAATCAATATGTGAACTGTGAATAGTCAATTTTATTTTACCTTTCAAATTTATCTTCAGTATATCTGTTCTCAAATTCATTCAACCTTTTAACTTCCATCACCAAGGAACTTATGTAAGTCCCTACAAAATATTCATTATTGCCCAAAGAATAAAATCGAGAATCCTACTTGGCCCAGCAGGCCATCAAAGTCTGGCTTCTACTACCTCCTCAACATCATCTTATAAAATTGTACACCTTGCTCACTACACTCAGCCACAAGGCCTTCTTTCTTTTCCTTGAACATGTCCAGCTATTCCCCACCTTTCAGGCTTTATACATGTTACCTCTTCTTCAAAGTGTTCCCCTCACTGGTTCATTCTCTTCCTTTAGATAATACCGCAAAGGTCCTGAAATTTAGTAGATATATATTTACTTATTAAAAATCTAACTTAGCATCCACAATCAGTCTCTATTATATTATCCTGTTATTTTCAACCTACAACTTAAGACTCTCTTCCTATCTTGTTATTTATTTGTTTTCTTGGTTATTTTCTCCTTCACCCACTAGAAAACAAATTTCCAGAGTGCAGAGACATTATCAGTCTTATTCATCATTTTATACAAAGCAACCAGAATCCTGCCTTTAATAAATATTTGTTAAATCAAATGATGAGTAAATATCTGGATAATATGCTGATGGACATTAAGAACTGATGCACTTTAGCCACAATGTATGTGAAATAAAGAGAAAAAGTAAGAAAAAATATGTTTGTCCATGTGTTAGGGTATTATACGTGTATTCTGTGCATAATATATATATGTGAGAGAGTGTAGTCTGATCTATCATGGAAAGCATAGAGATGCAATTTTAAATTATGAATTAATGTGGATTGTTTCAATAGTTCATTAACTTTTTGTAGTTAAAATAAAATAATAAGTTCATGTATTTTTTATATTTAAGTACCTTACATTAGCTTTTGAGAGAGTTGCTAGCAAATGGTCACATTTGCACTTCTCCATTGTGATCCAATAATACATATTGCTAGATCACTCACAGCCTGTTTATAATAAATGTCATGGAGTAACAAAATATACTAACAAAGCATTCAAATATGCAAAGGAAAAATGACATTTGACAGTTTTATGCTACTTACGGTTGGAAAATTCAGACTACAGACTATGTAGTGCTATATTAAATGATACTGTTTTAAGTGGTTTGAAAGAAATATGGGAAAAAATAAAAGAATTTCCAGTTTTTCTTAAGTTGGCTTCCAGTGCTAAAATAGTAGATGAGTATGGTGGTTTGAATCTGTCTGTACCCCAGAAAAGCTTACTCTTAAATCTATTTCATTACTGTGGACATGGACCCTCATGAGTAGGATCTTCTGATGAGGCTACTTCAGTTAAGGTGTGATCCACCTCATTCAAGATGGGTTTCAATCCTATTCCTAGAGTCGTTTATAAGAAAATGAAATTTAGACCAGGAAAGAGAAAGCCATGGAAGCAAGAAGCTGAAATCAATGAACCACAAAAGAGAAAGAAGAGACCAGCAGAAGTGCCTTGCTGTGTGGCAGAGGAGCCAAGGATCTCCAGCAGCAGTCTTCAGGGAAAAAGTATGCCCTGATGATGACTTGATCTGGACATTTTCACAGCCTCCGAACTGAAGGCTAATAAATTCCCATTGTTTCATGGTACTTGCTGGAGCAGCCTAAGAAAATAAACAATGAGAGAAATATAATATTTAAGGAAACGTTGTTCTATCAGAAGAAGGATATCCAGGAGGGCAATATAATGTTGCACAGGTTACATACACCTCCCCAGGAAGTGTGTGAATTTATCTTGAAACAGTAATATGAGGGAAAATTAAGAAATCATTTTGCTTGATTGAATGACAGAGAAAGAAATTGTTCATTTGAAAATCCCACAGACTGCTTTTGATGCTTGGCTGCAGATCTCAGCACTCCTTTGATCAGTCAAATATATCAGAAACATATGACGACACAAACTGGAGATATCGAGACATACTTTCTGCATTTATAATTTCTCCATCTCACGTTAACCTTATTTCTGGAGTCCTTTGTCACTAAGCTGGATGAAATCCTATGGCTTATGAAAATTCCCTTTTAAAAATTTAGCCTTATTTTATAGATTATTTTTCTTCTGTTCTCATCCAATATATTAATATTATTCAAGTGCTTCAAAGATATATTGCTTGCACTTTGCAGACAATATTGGGTATTGCCTCTGGTTAAGACTTTATGAAAAAGCTGATTTTTCTATAGAAGAGAAAACTTGTATAGCCATACAACAAAAGACTTTCACATTGCATTCTTAAATCTGTATGAACCTGCTGGATTGATAAGAACACTCAAGCATATTTCTTAAGCTTGGCTTCTCAGGAGCACCCCTGAGCTATATAATTCACCTTCCCAGATAAGAGGAAAGGAACAAGAAACTCCAATGTATGTATTTATATTACGGTTTTTGTGAAGGAAAAAACAATGTTTCTCTAAGAGGAAGAATGGTGATGAGGCTTTCTATATAGAAATCCCTTGAAGAGTTTTGACAGATAGAAATCCAGGCAACAAGCCTTCAATTTCTTTAATTTAAAAAGAGGCATCTGGACAAATGTTTCAGTCTTAAGTTATTTCAAATATCGGTGTTATTTCAGATTTCTAGGTGTCAAAATCATGATTTCTAGTAAGATGTTATCAATTGGAGAAAATGTAAGAGGGGAAGGGTGATATATAAAGGAATCCCCTATATTTTCAATGTAACTTTTCTGTAATCTACAACTTCTTAAAAATAAAGTTTAAAAAAAGGTAAGTAAACATATTTCCCAAAATAGTCTCCCAAAAATACGGAAAATTACATTTAGATTATTTTAAATTTTCATTAAATATTTAGTAAATATTATAATACTTATGACTATTACAGATAATCATGCTTTTATGACTATAAGATAAATATTTGTACCATTATCCCATTTCCAGCCTTTTCTAGAGAAACATTTCCTAACTTTACCCATTTTTATAACCAAACTGACCTTTCTCAGTCAGCTAAATCATTCCAATAAACTTAATTATATTAAACTACTAACTAAAAATGATTTGACATTTTCCCTGAGGAAGTTTTATTTAAACAAAGGGCAATGAGAGATGGAAAGTTTTAATGCAAAAGAATAATTCTCAAACGGCAAAATTTTAGGCGTTTCTTGCCAGTTGCACACAATTATAGAAACCTGGTCCTTTTCAATTATGTCACAAAACTTATTACCTGCTTTTTTAAGGGTTCATTCCTCCAATAAGGCAGTGGTTCTCCAATATATTAACACATCCCAATCACTTGGAAGACTTCATGAAATAGAGATTTCTTAGCTTCCCTCCCAGAGTTCTGATTCCATAGTTATGAGTGGAACCAAAGAATGTGTATTTCTAATTATCCCCAGCAGTGCTAGGTGGTGTCCACACTTTGAGACTGCTACAGTAACTCATCATTGTCTGGAATAATTGGAGAGTTTTAAAAATACCAATACCTGGGTTCCATCAATAGAGATTCTGATTTCCTGATGTCATTTGTCTGCTGTAAGACCCCCAGACATCAGTCTTTTTAAAAAGATTTCTATAAGTGATTCTAATGTACAACAAAGGTTTTAGATCTACTACTCAAAGTACAGAAAAGGCAATAATACTAAAAATGTAAAATCCAACAATACTGCTCAAATATACTCCCAACTTTAATTTAATAATGCTCAATATATGTTCATTGAACACCTAACGTGTGTTAGGTGCTAGAGTTAGTTACCCTGGCCTACAAAGTATTATGTGACTGTGCTGATCTAACCCCTGGATCTGATTTCATGTCCTAACATTCTCTGATATATAGATGCTATAAATAGAGAGAGAGAGACAGAGATAGAGATAGATAGTTATCCTACCACTTTGCTACAGTCTTGTTGCCCTTGCAGTATGTCAATGTGCTCCCAACTCTAGACCTTTGCACTCACTCTCTCTTACTCTAGGAACACTCTATCCCCATGACTTCCTCCTTCCCTTCCTTTAGTTTTCAAGTGTCATCTTTCAAAGAAGACTTCTAGACCTCATTATTTAAAAGAGCACTGCTTTCCTTCCCATCTACTCTCTTTTATCCCCTTACCCTGATTTATTTTTTTTCATAGCATTTAGTACTACCTTAGTATTAATTATTTATAAATTATCTGCTTCACTCAGACATAATCTCCATGAAAAAGAGAGGCTATGTTTTGTTCACTGCTATATTCTCAGTGCCTAGAGATCTGTCTGGCATATAATAGATAATAAATATTGTTGAACAGATGGGGATTCAATGTTACAATGATAAGATGAACATGCCTTCTGGTCTTATGCAGCTTACCTTTCAATGGGATTCAGGGTTTAAAAAATTGGTACTAATTGATGTAAGAATAGTCTAGGCTGGTAGGGAGCACAGAGTGGGGGAAAGAGGCAAAAAAAAAAACAGGCTGAAGTGGTCAGAGAAGACTTCCCAGAGGAAATGATATCTCAACTGAGAATTAAAGAATTAGTATACACCATCCAGCGCAGGGGCTGTGGAAGGTACACAGAGTACAGCACATTAAAGAATTGAAAGATGTTAAACAGATTATTCAGCTTGGGTCTACTATATTTCCACTAAGAAGCAAGTGCTATAAAATGTATAAAGGTGACTTAAATTGAATTCCAAAGCATGAGATGAGATGTTGTAAGGTAAGACTCAGACTGATGATTATTTTCCCCTACTTATTGCTAACAGATTAATACCCTGTTTGGCATATAGTAGGCTCTCAATTCATTTTGATGAATGAATAAGTATATTAATGAATTAATTGCAATTTATGAGTGTGTAGGGATCCTTTTTTTTTTTCCCATGGTGCCTCACACACAGTAGGGGCTCAAAAAATAATCATTAATTGATGACCTGCTGAGATGAATGTTATCACACTCTACCCAAATTCCAAATCATAGGACTCATTCTATCTAAATATTAATTAGAAATTATTGCATCTTCAAAAGGAAATAATATTTATTTACATTTTTTCCATAAGCTACCATATATGTGACAATATTTCCAGCTTTAATTTTATGCTAAACTTTCGGAAAATTATTTGGTGCAAAATTCCTCTTACTAGCCAAAGAATTGACAGAACTATTTTTAAACATGTCAAGCTCACAGAATAGTACACAGGTTTTTTTGGTAATCTTCTTATCCTATTTTTAATCTTGAGATAGTTGACAAATTCTTGCATTCTTTCATTGTGGCAAAACTTATAAATGGCACTGCAGGGAACACTAGACTTAATTCTCTGACACTCTAGTTTTGGAAGTAATTGTTAAATTTAATACACACAAACCCCTTCATCTCCAAGCTCCTATATTAGAACTCTGTAGATATCAGAAATATAATTCAGGCAAACTGAACCAATATCTAATTAATCCATCACAAATGTGATAAACAGGCTCCCCAGAGATTCCTGACTGCTTGTATTGTAGTTCTTGTGTAGTCTCCTTCCTTTAACTGTGGGCTTGACCTATTAACTCACTTCTAAGAAATCAAATATGCAAAAATGATGGAATAACACTTCCAAGTGTTACAAAGGAGTGTGCTTTTCACCTTGGGCACAGCTTAGCTCTACCTCTCTTTTTCCATTGAAAGTGCCTCACAGAGAGTGTTCTGTGCTCCATTTCAGTCCTCCTTTTCTCCTCTATGTTTTACCTCCCTTTATCTTACTACCTCTTCCCTTTAAGCATTCTTTTCAAGAAACACTTATTGAATACCTACTAGTTGCAAGACAGTCTACAAGATAATCAGTGTATAAGATGAAAGAACAGATGAACCTCACCCTCTTGTAGCTTCTAATTCTTTCCCCTCTTCCTATTGTTTTACCTTCTACCATTCTTCCATTCCTCCCTATATTTCTAAAGCTTCATTACCTTGATTGGTTTATAATTAAGAAGACTTATTGGTCATAGGAGATAGTTAATGACTAATAGACACATCCATCTTCCTCTTGTAACAGTTTCTGGCATTAGCTTCATCTATTTAAGATTTCACTGATCTCATATAAAACCTATTCTAATTAAATTCAAATTTTTTAAAAGATATATTTTGTATTTTAATTACTGACTTGAAATTCTGTCCACATCATTTTAAAATCTATTCACGTTCTTGAATACAAGTCCATATGATTACATTTATAAAAATAAATACTATTCTTTTTTAAAAAACAAATTAATTTTATTGATACATATTAATAAAGCATAATATTCCTCCAAAATGTACATTTGGTATAATGGCATTTGGTATAATCACATAGTTGTATGTTCATCACTTCAATTATTATTAGACCATTTTCATTATTTCAATAATAATAATAAACAAAAACCAGACAAACAAGAAAATTCCTCACCTCTCAATCTCTGTATGCTTCCTCCACTGTATATAGCTGGTGTTTCTGACTATTCAATACAAAGTGAATGATCAATGGCTTTTAGTATAATCATTATGTTGTACACTCATCATCTCAAAAATTTTACAACAATTTCATTACTCCAAAAAGAAAGACTCCATACTCCTTAGCATTCCTTACTTAGATCTACAAAACCACAAATTTCATTTCATCTTTATAAATTGATTTATATTTACATTTCATATAAATGGAATCATATAGTATGTAGTACTCTCTGTCTAGTCTCCTTCACTTAGTATAATGTGGGTTTTTTGTCTTTTTGTCTGATATTAATATTTTGTAGTATTAAATTTGTTCAGCTTCAAAGAGAAACGGTTACATATGCAATTCTACCCATATTCATATTTCACATAATACATTTATATTTCACATAATATATTTAGTTCATAATAGGGCAATCATACAGTATTTGTCCTTTTGTGTCTGCCTTGCTTCACTCAACATAATGTCCTCCAGGTTCATACATGTTGTCATATGTTTCACGACTTCATTTCTTCTTACCGCTGCATAATATCCCATCATGTGTATACTCCACAATTTGTTTATCCACTCATCAGTTGATGGACACCTGGGTTGTTTCCACCTTTTGGCTATTGTGAAAAATGCTGCTATGAACTCAGTGTACAGATATCTCTTTGTGTCACTGCTCTCATTTCTTCTAGGTATATACCTAGCAGTGGTATTGCCTGGTCCCATGGCAAGTCTATATTCTACTTCCAAACCGTCTGTATTAGTCAGCCAAAGGGTGCTGATGCAAAATATCAGAAATCTGTTGGCTTTTATAAAGCGTATTTATTTGGGGTAGAAGCTTAGTTACCAGGCCATAAAGCATAAGTTACTTCCTCACCAAAGTCTGTTGCCATGTGTTAGAGCAAGATGGCTGTTGACGTCTGCAAGGGTCCAGCTTTCCTCTTCCTCTTAAACTCCGTGGTCCCAGCTTCTTCCAATATCAGTTGTAGGCTGAGATAATTCTCATCTCTCCCAGGGTTTGTTCCTCTCTGGGCTCAGCTGCTCTATTCTCTCCACAAGGCCAGCTATAGACTATCAGGCCAATGGCTTTTCTTTCTTCCTGGGGCTTCTGGTGTGTCTATTGAGCCTCCTCTCTTTCTTCATGTATCTGCTTCTCTGTGTGTTTAGTTCCCAGGGTTCCAGCATCCAAAACTCTAACTCCCTCCTTATGCCATGTAGTTTTTGCTCTTGGTAGGCAGGGACTCAACTTCCTACTGATGTGGCCCAATCAAAGCCCTAATCATAATTTAATCAAGAAAAGTGAAACCTCTGAAGTTAATACAATCTAATACACCCAGAGGAGTAGACCAGTTTATAAACATAATCCATTAACTTTTTTTGGAATTCATAAATAATACTTAACTGCTATACCATACTCCACAGTGGCTGTACCATTCTATATTCCCACCAACAGTGAATAAGCGTTCCTATATCTCCACATCCTCTCCAACATATACAGTTTTCCGACTTTTTAATAGCAGTCTAATAGGTGTGAAATGATATTTCATTGTAGTTTTGATTTCCATTTCCCTAATTGTTAGTGATGTTGAACATTTTTTCATGTGTTTCTTCACCATTTGTATTTCTTCTTTGGACAGTTGTCTTTTCAACTCTTTTGCCCAGTTTTTTAATTGGATGCTTTGTCTTTTTATTGTTGAGTTGTATGATCTCCTTATATATCATAGATATTAAACCCTTATCAGATATTGTAATCACCAAATATTTTCTCCCACTGTGTGTTGGTGGCATTTTCACCCTCTTGAAAAGTCGTTTGAGGTGAAATATGTTGAATTTTGAGGAAGTCCCATATTTTTTTTTTTTTTTTTTTTGCTGCATGTGCTTTGGGTGTAAGGTTTAAGAAACTACTCCCTACCACAAGATCTTGAAGATGTTTTCTTACATTTTCTTCTGGGAGTTTTATGGTGGTTGTTTTTATATTTAAGTCCTTGATCCATTTTTGAGTTAATTTTTGTATGAGGTATGAGGTAGAGGTCTTCTTTCTTTCTTTTGGATATGGTCTCACAGAACCATTTGTTGAATAAACTGTTCTGGCCCAGCTGAGTGGGCTTAAAAGCCTTGTCAAAAATCACTTGACTGTAGATGTGAGGATCAATTTCTGAGTTCTTGATTTGGTTCCATTGCTCAATCTGCCTGTCCTTATGCCAATACCATACTGTTTTTACCACTGTAGCTAAGTAATATGCTTTAAAGTCAGGAAGCAAGAGTTCTCCAACATTGATCTTCTTTAAGACATTTTTTTGCTACCTGGGGCCCCTTGCCCTTACAAATGAATTTGATTATTGGCTTTTTGATTTCTGCAAAAAAGGCTGTTGGGATTTTTATTGGGATTTCATTGAATCTGTAAATCAATTTGAGTAGAATTGACATCTCAAAGATATTTAGTCTTCCAGTCCATGAACACGAATGTCCTTCATTTATTTAAGTCTTCTTCAGTTTCTTTTAGCAATGTTTTGTAGTTTTCTGAATACAGGTCCTTTATGTCCTTGGTTAAGTTTATTCCTAAATATTTTAGTCGCTATTATAAATGGAAATTTTTTTCTGATTTCCTCCTCAGATTGCACATCAGTAGTTTATAGAAACGCTATTGATTTTTGTGTATTAACCTTGTAACCCATCACTTCATTTAACTCATCTATTAATTCTAGTAGCTTTGTTGTGGATTTTTCAGGATTTTCTGGATATCGGATCATGTCATCAGCAAATAGTGAAAGTTTTACCTCTTCCTTTCCTATTTGGGTGCCTTTTATTTCTTTGTCTAGCCTAATTGCTCTAGCTAAAACTTCTAGGACAATATTGAATAATAATGGTGACAATGGACATCCATGCCTTGTTCCTGATCTCAGCAGGAAAGCTTTCAGTCTTTCACCATTGAATACAATGCTAGCTGTAGGTATTTCATATATGCACTTTACCATATTAAGAAAGCTTCCTTCTATTCCTATCTTTTGGACTGTTTTTATCAAGAAAAGTTGCTGTATTTTTCAAATGCCTTTTCTGCATCAATTTAGAGAATCATGTGATTTTTCTTCTTTAATTTATCAATATAGTTTATTACACTAATTGATTTTCTTGTATCACCCTTGCATACCAGGAATAAAACCCACTTGATTGTGGTGTATAATTATTTTAATGTGTTTTTGGATTCAGTTTGCAAGTATTTTGTTGAGGATTTTTGCATCTATATTAATTAGGGAGTTATTGGTCTGTAATTTTATTTTTTTTGGTATTATCTTTAGCAGATTTTTGTATTAGGGTGATGTTGGATTCAAAGAATGAGATTGGTAGCATTCTTTCCTGTTCAGTATTTTGGAAGAGCTTGAGCAAGATTGGTATTTGTTCGCCTTTGAATGATTTGTAGAATTCACCTGTGAAGCTTTTCATCTTTTGGAGGTTTTTGATGACTGTTTCAGTCTCTTAAATTTGTGATTGGTTTGTTGAAGTCTTCTACTTCTTCTAAAGTCAGTGAAGGTGGTGCATGTGTTTCTAGGAATTTGTCCATCTCGTCTAAATTTTCCAGTCTTTTTTTTTTTTTTTTTTTTTTTTGTATACAGTTATTCATAATATCCTCTTATGATCTCTCTTATTTCTGCAGGATCAGTGGTAAAGTCCTCCTCTCATTTCTGATTTTGTTTATTTGTGTCTTCTTTTTTCTTTGTCAGTCTATCTAAGGGTTTGTTGATTTTGATGATCTCCCCAAAGAACCAACATTTGGTTTTGTTGATTCTCTCTGTTGTTTTTCTGTTCTCAATTTCATTTATTTGTGCTCTGCTATTTATTTCTTTCATTTGGCTTGGTTTGGGATTCATTTGCCAAACTTTTTCTAGTTCTTCCAGGTGTGCAGTTAGATAAACAATTTTAGCTCTTCTTTTTTAATGTAAGCATTGAGGGCTAAAATTTCTCTCTAAGCACTCCCTTTGCAGTGTCCCAAGATTTTGATATGTTGTGTTCTCACTTTCATTTATCTCAATATATTTTTTGAATTCTCTTGCAATTTCTTCTTTGACCCACTGTTTAATCACCATATATTTATGAATTTTCCCTTTTTCCATCCATTATTGATTTACAGCTTTATTCTGTTATGATTAAAGAAAGTGTTTTGTATAATTTCAATCTTTTTATTTAGACATGTCTTGTGACCCAACATATGGTCTATCTTGGAGAAGGATCCATTAGCACTTGAAAAGAATGTATAACCTGCTGTTTTGGAATGCAAGGCTCTATAGATGTCTGATAGATCTAGTTCATTTATCATATTTTTCAAGCTTTCTGTTACTTTATTGAGCTTCTGTCCAAAAGTTCTATCCAATACTGATAGCTGTATATTGAAGTCTCCATCTATTATTGTAGAGACATCTATTTTCCCCTTCAGCTTTGCCAGTGTATGCCTCATGTATCTTGGGGCACTGGGGTAGGTGCATAAATATTTAGAATAATTATTTCTCCTTGTTGAATTGCCCCTTTTATATTAATATATAATGACCTTCTTCATCCTTTATAACAGTTTTTCATTTAGAATCTATTTTTTCCCATATTATTATTGCTACCCCAGCTCTTTTTTGGTTATTGTTTGCATAGAATATCTTTTTCCAACCTTTCACTTTTAACCTGGTTGTGTCCTTATGTCTGAGGTGAGTCTCTTGTAGACAATACATAGATGGCTCATGTTTTTTATCCATTCTATCAGTCTGTGCCTTTTGATTGGGGAGTTCAAGATATTAACATTCAATATTATAACTATAAAGGCATTACTTACTTTATCCATTTTGACCTTTGGCTTTCTGTTGTCATATCATACTATAGTCTTTTTCACCTTTTCTAATAATCTTCATTTAGACATCTTCTCCAAGTCTCTCACCCTTGTTTTTCCCTTTCAGGCTGCAGCACTCCCTTTAGTATCTCTTGTAATTCTGGTCTTTTGGTAACATATTCTATCAGTTTTTGTTTGTCTCTGAAGACCTTGAACTCTCCTTCATTTTTTTGAAGGACAGCTTTGCCAGACACAGAATTCTTGGCTGGCAGTTTTTCTCTTTCAATACCTTAAATAAATTATATCACTTTCTTTTCTCCTCCCTGGTTTCTGATGAGAGATCAGCACTTAATCTTATTAAGGTTCTCTTGTATGTGATGCTTTCCTTTTCTCTGGCTGCTTTCAAAACCTTCTCTTTATCTTTTATCATTCTGAATAATAGGTATCTCAGGGTAGGTCTATTTGTGTTTATTCTGTTTGGGGTGTGTTGTCCTTCTTGGATATTGACACTTATGTCTTTCATAAGGGTAAGGAAATTTTCAGTCATTATTTCCTCAAATAATTTCTGCCCCTCTTCCATTTTCTTCTCCTTCTGGGACACCGATGATGCATATGTTTTTGCATTTTGCATTGTCATTCAATTCCCTGAGACCCCGTTCCATTTTTTCCATTTTCTTCTCTTTCTGTTCTCCTGTCTTTTCCACTTCAGATGTTCTGTCTTCAAAACCACTGATTATGTCTTCAAGCAATTCAAATCTGCTCTTATGTGCCTCTAATCTATTTTTAATCTCAACCATTGTGACTTTCATTCCCATAAGGTCTGTTACTTTTCTTTACAGATGTTCAAATTGTTCTTCATGCTCACCCAGTGTCCTCTTAGTATCCTTTGTCTCTTTAGTCATATTTTCTTTCAATTCTTTAAATAGATTTGCAACAGCTGTGTGATTATCATTGAGTATTTGTCTTAAATCCTGAATCTCTTCAGGATATTTGGTTTGTTCCTTTGGCTGGGCCATCTTTTTCTGTTTCTTAGTATGGTTTGTAATTTTTGGCTTATGTCTAGGCTTCTGATATGTTGGTGAATTTACTCTGATGACCAATTTTTCTCTCTTGCCTAATGTTATTATTTTTTATAGCTCTTCTTTGATATTTAGTTCAACTTATCCTAAGTCTTTAAAATTGCCCAGCTTAAGTTATCAGTCATGCCAGGGATTCACTAAAGAGGCGCAGACTTTTTCCTAGTTGCAGGGTAAAGAGAGGTCTAGGCTTCTGGGGAGTGTGTGAGTATTATTCTGTCATAATGTGTTGTGTCGGGGAGTGGTGACCCACATGGCGAGTGGGAAGGAGATGGGCCCCCATCTTTGGGAGGACTGATTCACCCAGAAACAGACAGGTGGGTGTCTCTTAGGAGCAAGGGTGGATCCTAATAGGGGAGGACAATCTGTTTGTCAAGACCTCTTGTTGCATGTAACTATGAATCTTGTCATCCAATGAGTCAAGACAGGGGGTGTCTTGTGCCCCAGGGGGTTGGGGAGGAAGGAACAGAAAAGATCAAACAGGGGGTATTTAGTGGCCATGGGAAATGTTTTTCATTACCTTACAGAGATGGACACAGGACATGGTAAATATCATCAAAAATTATTAAACTGTACCATCTTAATTGTAAACTATACTGTAAACCATTGACAATGTTTAGTAGCTGTATTTCACTATCTGTATAACAGTTATAACAATGCTACCATCCACATACAAAAAGGTTTTAATATGGGGTGAGGAAAGGGGGGGAGGAGGTTGAGTATATGAGAGTCTCTAGTATTCTGTGTGTGACTTTGCTGTGACCTAAAACTTCTTTGAAAATTAAGTGAAAATTTGGGAGACACTGGGGAGTGAGAGGGGCAGGTACCATGGTATAGACTGGACAACCAATAATGCAATGATAAAAAGAAAAATGTTAAAATTTTTTTTTTTTTTTTTTGTTTTTTTCCATTTTTTGAATATCCCAATCCTCTACTTTTATTTTATTTTTAGTGTTTTTTTTTTAATTTCCATGTATTTTATCTCCTATATTTAAACTTATCATTATTATTTCATTTTCTTATTAATTGTATTTGGCTATTATATGGGTTTCATCTTTAAGGAAGGTTTAAATCACAGAAGGGTTACAGCAGGGGCAGGGGAGGATCATTGGTGGGGGGTGTCTGGGATGGAGGTTTCATGGGAGGAAGTTCACATGAATATACATGTAAGATATGTAAAATTGTTCAAATGATCTAGGAGTCAGGCATGGTCACAGTGGGTGGAGAGTAACTCAATAAATGTGAGAATACTGAATTCCCAGCCTGGAGAGCTCTGTCACATTCTCCAAGAGAGCAGAAACAGTCCCCTGAGTGCAGGGGCAGTGTCTGGCAAAGGACGATGGTCCACTAATGGGTTCTTGTTATTGAAAACTAGCCTTAGGAGTCTTTGCTCTTGTAATTGAAACTTAGCCTAGTGTTATGTGATGCCTAAAGGTTGCCACTGAAAGCCTCCTTGTTGTTCAAATGTGGCCTCTCTTTAAGCCAAACTCAGCATATGAATGCATTACCTTCCCCCAGCATGGGACATGACTCCTGGGATGAGTCTCCCTGGCAACAAGGGATTAATTACAAGTGCCAATTGGCAATACGATTGGAAAAAGACTTTGAATAAAAGGGGGGAAAGGTAAAGACAAATGAGTTCACAGGGTTATGAGACTTCAAAGAGAGTTGGGAGGTCATCCCAGAGGTAACACTTATGCCCACCTCAGCAGGATCTCATAGAACACCAAAGTGGATATCACCCCACACAGAGGTGGCTCCTGAGGGCTCTGGAGACACCCAGGTCCTATATAAGGGGGGATAGCTCCAGAGATTGATGCCTTATCAGTGGGCTCTACTTTGGAATCTGTGCTCCTGAGAGTGACAGAGTTGGACTCAAATAAGTCCTCCCTGCATATGGTCCATCAGTCCCTTCTATTCAAACCTATACTTGGTGCTGGAGTTGGGACTGTACTTCCAGAGACTGGAGCCTTTGGCCTGTCCATGTGCCAGCTGTGCCTGGAATCTCAGTGGAGCTGCAACTCCTACTCTACAGCTCAATGGACTCACCCAAAACACCTGGTGGGGAGATGATGATGAACAGCAGCCATCCCAGGGGATGGAGAGAGTCTGCAGCTACAGGCAAGATAATCCCATCCATCTTATCCATAGTATATAAACCCCCTCTCACTGGAGTGGATATCACCATCCCAGACTCCTCAGGATTAGGGGAAGAGCTATGGACTAGAGTGGACTTACTTGTATTCTGTTGTAGACATATTGTGATTCAAGCAATGGAAGAAATTACAACATTGAGGTGAAGCCAGTGGCCACTGTATGCTTTTGGGGCAGGGAGAGGGAAAAGCAGTTGTGATACAGGGGCTTTTTTGGGACTTGGGAATGACTCCTGAGTGACATTACAATGACAGATATAGGCCATTTTACATCAGCAGATAACATACAGAAGAACTGTGTGGGGAGAGTGTGATCTACAATGTGAGCTATGGTCCATGCTTAGTAGCAAAGCCCCATGATGTGTATATCTTTTGCAGGTGATGTGCCACACTAATGGAAGATGTTTATGTGGGAGGTTATGGGAGGTTTGGGAAGTGGGTAACATGGGTATCCCTGTAATTTTTGTGTAACATTTATGTAATCTAAGCATCTTTTAAAATATTAAATAAATAAATAAATAAATAAATAAATAAATAAATAAATAGAAGTATATCTGTAATAGCGAGGCAAAAAAAAAAAAAAAAAAAGAGGTCTAAAAGCAGTTTTTGTCCATGTAATTTTCAGACTGGCCAGCAGATGGGACTTGTTAGCACATCTTTCCACAGAAGTGTATCTGTCTTGGTTTTTCTTTGTTTTTGTCTGGCCGTGATTCAAAGCAGACTCCACTGGCCTAATTCACTGAAGTAAAGTCCCCTAATTCCCCTTCCTTTACCCTTGTAATGGCCGACAGGGAGGAAGAAGTCTGCTCCTGTTTTAGTCAGCTGAAATGAGCCAGGGGTTTTACCCCTGCTGAATATCTCAGGGGTGGGGGAGAGGAGCCCTTTCTGGCAGCCGGGAAATTTAATAACGCACAGTTTGTTCTTTCAACTTCTTTGTCTCTCTATCCCTCACTCTCCTGGGAGTTATGAAGCACTGTCCTGGTCTGCTGACCCCCAAAGCAGGTCCCTCGGGCAGCTTTTGGCTCTTTCTCTGTTGATTTTGTGAGAGATCTGAGCATTATCTGCCTAATCTGTGGCCTTCTTCCTACAATGCCCCTACTAACCTTTTCATAACCTTTAATTTTCTTTATCCATAAAACTAGTTAAAATGAAAAAAAATTACTCTTCTTTTTTTCCAAAGATATTTAAGCAATTTCAAGAAGTTGATATATACTCCTAAGAATTGTTCAATGATTTTTCCACACAAAGTTGAAACTTTTTACAAACTTAGAACACAGTGAGAGCTAGCATTGCTGAGTGCTTAAGAGTGCAAATCCTGGGAGTCAGACTGCTCCTATTCTTATTCTTTAATAGGTATGTCACTCTTGCAATTTTTTTCACCACTCTTGCCTGTGTTTTCTCATCTGTGAAATATGGGTAGCAAGGGTATCTGCTAGGGTTTTTAAAGGGATTAAATAAATTAATATCTGTAAATTGCTTAGAATCTGGCATATAAAAATGTCAAATAAGTATTTTGTTAAGTAAAATTAAAATAAAGAGTGAGGTAAGTTCCCTGAGAAGGAATTTTTTAAAATAAAGAAATCAAACCATAAAACACAAAGAAGAGCTTCTTGATAATCATAAGTACTTCAGTCTCCATGCCCAATAAAGAATAACTCATCTGTTCTCAAATACCACACACTCTTCCAAGAATATCTACATCCAGGAGATACAGCAGAGGCTCCAGGACTGCTGAGGAGACAAGAGTAGTTTAACCAAGTGGATAAATGTATGAATGATGTGAATAATTTGAAATCAAGCCTACTATGCTCTAATTACATTCATTTGGAAGCAAGTGGAATTTGGGGGTTGTATAAAGCCAAACTTCAATTTAAATCAGGATTTCTGACCAATAAGCAAATAATACTTGGACTGTAAATGTATTTGTACCTTTATTCATTAATTTGGCAACTACTGAGGACCAAGTTCTTAAGAGATGAAGATGAATAGTTCCTGGCTTCGAGAAGCTTACTGTAGAAAGAGTACAAATATCCATAAAAACACAATGTGCTGTGTGCTCTAATGAAGGCATTAGTAGATATAATGACAATGTGATGAGAGGAGAACCAAAATATCAATGGGATAATAAACACAGACTTTCCAAAAGAATAAAAACATAGAGATATAAATGAGATTAACAGCTAAAGGCAGGTGACATTCTAGGTCACATTCTGCAAAAGTGTGGACAGACACAAGAGTATGGCATGTCTTAGAAACTAAAAGAAGCTCATTATTGCTGTTTGTGTATGTGAGAAACTGGTGAAAAGGGGCACAGATATATAGGAACTGGAGAAAGTCTTGAAAGGGCTCCTGTGCCATGGTAAGGAATGCATAGCTCTTCTTAGAGAACTGCTTCATAAAGATATTCCTCTGGTCACATAAGCTTGGGAAGTGCTGAATAGCATATCCGCTCGAAGGGTACATCGCATATAAATGCTCTAGGAAATCACAAAGAAAATAAGCTATTCAAGTGGAATGCCATTTTCCTAAAAATAAGTGTCCCTAGAAACACATTTCAGAGAATAATGTCATAGGCAATGGAAGGTCAGTTTGTTTTTGCTATAGAAGCCAGAATTGAGAAGAAAAAAGACTCAATCAGGGAAGCCAGGTTGACTAAATGCTAAATAAGGAAACGGTAGTGGGGATGTCAATAATAAAATCATTTGGAGGCAGAAACAACCAGACACAGTGAATGATGAAAGGTGGGAAAAGAGCAAGAGAAAGGGGTTTGTTTAAAGTTACCTGGAGACTTTATCATTTAACATAAAATTAAAAAAATAAAAAACAGGTTCTTGCTACCTGCCACTTATGTGACTAACACACACAAAAAAAGAAGTTATGAAAAAGTCAAGGAATTTTAAGGATACACCCCATCCTCAAGGAACATATAGATAGGTATTGACTGCTAAACCAAAACCAGAGCAAATTTCTTTGACAGATGTGCCTACTTCGATGTTTGCAGACTGTTTTCTGAGTCATTATCACTACCCCTCAATTTGTCTTACTGAAAGTCATTTTTCAGATAAGGGTCCATTCATTTACATCTAAGTGTGAATTTAAATAGATGTATTTTTCTCTTAGGTACTTCTAATATAAACTTTAGCTCTAATACCCATTAAAATTTTTCTCCTTTGGACATAAAGTGCAACAATCAAAGGAAAAAGAGAGATAGGTGAGGGAAAAACTAAAGGTTTGGCTTGCACTATAAAGCACTATAAATAGCCTATCTGTTGCTAACGATAACTCAGGACATGCAAAAGAAAAAATGAAAACATAGGTAACATCCAATGTTCCCTCCAAACATTTGTGAAATATACTTCTCAGCATCTTCTTTCCATACCATCTGGTAATAAGGACAATAAGATAAGCATTTCTGCAAGGTAATCCACTATTATTTACATCAGAATAGATAGAGAAGCTTGTTTAAAATATGCAGATTCCTGGCCATCCCCAGAAATCTCTAGAGTTGGAGCCCAGGAATCTGAATTTTCAATCAACACCCATTAATGACTCCTCATCAGCACTAATATTTGAGAAATATTGACTAAATCATTAGGTGGAAGACTCAATATAAAATATATCCAAACAACATTTGGTTAATCAGATTTGGGGCTATTTTTCTTGGCAGTGAGAGAACAGACAGAAAGCAAATTTCCTTCTGATTTTGCTTAAAGTAAGTTAATTAAAGAGGGATTTACAAGTACTTCTCAAAATAGATTTAGAATCATTTTGGAACAGATTTGTTATCTTGATTTAAGAAAGGATTTAATATAAATAACCCAATTTAAATAGCTAGCCGATTTAATAAAAAGTTTTACCAAAAAAGGCATTTAATTATTTGACACTGCTTCTATCTATTGTTTGCAACTTTGAAATAATGAAGATCTCTTTGTGCAGTATATAAAATGTGAATTTTAAAATAATAATATTGGAATACTTGTACAAATACATCACAAAATTGAATTAAATGATTATTTTGTTTGCCATAGATTTATAAATCTGAGACTCTGTGAGGTCAACAGTCTCCGTTATAAATATACAGATTTATTTTTTCATATGAAAAACAAATCACTTGCACTTTGGATTTTTCCATCACTAAATAAGAAATGCTAACAAATATGTAATATTGTAATGGCATAAGCTTGTAGGTTAAATTTAACTTCATCTAGTGACAAATGTGCTGTGTTAATTTTAAATGTTGCATAGATGATCTCACTGAGGTGACATGAGAAATTTAAAATATATGTTTGCCCAGTTAATTAACTTTATCTTATTCCTTTTCTGATGAAAAAAAGAAAAATTAGATTTTCCTTCTCAAAACGCAATTTTGCATTTTAGTTTCTATTTAAGCAATGTTTCTTATCCCTCACGGAACATAAAAGTCCTCTAGGAAATTTTTTAAAACAAACTATGGCTTAGGCTCCACTACAGACCAGTTTAGGGGATAGGACTGGACCTTGACCACCAAGTGTCTAAAAAACTCACAGGGCAAATCTAATGTCTGACTGAGGTGGAGATACTTGGATAAGAGGATGGAACCATGCACAGAAGACCATCATTAGAACTGGTTTATCACTTGGATAACTTCAATCCAGCTGTCTAAGTGACACACCTCATTGGTATTGTGTGTGGGGGGTATATTATGGATGTTGGGTTTTGTTTGCTTGCTTGCTTTTACCTTAGCAATAAAAATAAATTTCTGAATGTTTGCACTAATCCATCTTAGGCAAGGCTAAATGCCAAAGTCAAAGTAAAATTTCCCCTTATATGTGTAGATTATTGCTGCTGCCAAATATTGGTGAAAAAATGAACTGAAGATAACTCATGACTTGTTATTAATAGAATTCATCCTAAATAGTTTTGAATCTATTGTCAGAAATGGCTTAAAATTTGGGCAGAAGATACTTTAAAATATAGAACATTTTAGGCTGGCATATTTGGATTTTAATATATCAAATCAAGATTATTTTAAATAATATAGAAGACTAATGATAAAACTGCAGGAATATACTCGAAATAGTATACTTTGAGTGCAAAAGTAGAAAATTTAAGTTAAAAAATATGCATGGCATAATCCCAGTTTTATTGGGGGGGGGGCGGGGAATGTGCATCTGTAGGTAGAAAAGACAAGCATATTTAAAAAAATGTTAATATTGCTTACTTCTAGATGATGACCTTGCAGCTATTTTACTTTCTGCATTTTCCAAATCTTCCCAATGAAAAATATATTAATAAGAAATGAGATTAATTGCAAAAGCCTTTACTTAAAATCTGTATATAAGGCTTGTTTTCTAAAACTACACTATTTGTGATTTTTGTTTAAAATTAATTTGAAACTAGTTAATTCATATTGTTCTAATTATTGAATTCTTAAAATAATGAAGGGATGATTTTGTCTATTTTTACGTTAAGTGATTTAAATTGAGTTGATTTGGCTCATGCCTCTTGGTTGGATTCACACATTTGCAGAACACAGGAAGGCATATGTTCAAGAAGATGCAGCAAAATATCCACATGTGCCAACTTACATTTTGTCTATGCATTTTCTAATTTTCTCATCTATTTTTCTTCTATGCTCCTCTTTTATTTTTAAACACGAGTTTACAAAATTTTAAAAATTAAACATTGCATTTTTAAATGTTATCAGATAAGCATATGAAACATACTAAGTTCCTAACAAATATGTATATGAAGTAAAGTGTGTAGCTCTTCTTCATTCAGAGCCCATAAACCAGACAAGAATGAAGCAATTTTTAAACTTTGATGATTTCTCTGCTTTTATACAGTAATAGAAAAGATCTGTTGCCCAATAATTATCCTTAATTGAGTACCTTATAATTAAAGGAATCTGCTTAATAACATGTGTAGCCGTTTGGCAGTTTGATGTAATTATGAATTCCAAAAATCTCTATTAGATTATGCTTGTAAACTGGTATGCTAATGTGGGTATGATTAAGTTATGATTAGGGCGTTAACTGAGCCACATCAGTAGGGCATTGAGCCCCACCCCTTAGTGGGTGGGGGAATCAAATATGAAAGGCATGGCAAGAACAGAATTGAAGCAGTTTTGGATGTTGGAGTTTTGATGTTGGAGAGAAGGCCCTGGGATAGAGATGAGCCATTTGCCTCAGAATTCACAGCTGGCCATTGGAGAGAAGCAAAGCCTAGAGAGCCTAACCGTCTACAGCTGACCTTGTGGAGGAACCAGAGGAGCAAAGCCCGGAGAGAAATGCAGGCCTGGGAAGAGAAGAACCCAAGAAGCCTGAACCGTGGCAAACATTGGCAGCTGTCTTGCGCCAACACGTGGCAATGGACTTTGGTGAGGGAAGAAACTTATGCTTAATGGTCTGATAACTGTGGACTTCTACCCCAAATAAATACCCTTTAAAAAGACCAACCAATCTCTGGTATATTGCATTAGCACCCCTTTGGCTGACTAATACAATATGTAATATAGCAAAAATTTAGAATAAAAATAGATCAAGTATTTCATTTTTGTGAACAAGCTATGGACAATGGCAAGGAGGTTTAAAGGTGAGAAAGAGGAGTAAAATTGATGATGTTAAATGAAGTAAAGGGAATTAGTGGGTGTTGGACATTTCATCAGAGATATCCTGCATGGTTCAGAGATGACATAAGCTTTCTCTCCTATATATCTCTTTTTCTAATTATATCCATCCCAGATAGTTAGAATGGTAGTTATTGAGCAGCCATCTTCTATTCATTCTTCTATATTCTTCTATATAAATCGGTATTTATATATAAATAGCAAAACCTAATTGCTCAGAAAATCTTGTCCTTAATAATTGTGGATTAAACACAAACTATGTGTAGAAGTTATTTAAATGGCCTGTAATAATACACATAATATAATAACTGAAAACAGTGGGATACAAACCTATAAGTAAGGTAGGAAAGCAACTATTTGAAAATAAACTCTTATCCATGAGAAAACAAAGAGAAGAGAAATATATCAGTATTAATGGTTGTCAATAGTTATCCCTGAGGGCATTTTTCCTATTTCCTAAAATGCTTATTTCAAAAAGAAACTGTTTATTAAAATATAGTAGGAACAAAAGCATGTACATTTAGGTATATAAACTTAAACTAAAATAATTTGAAATTAGGAAAATTTAAGCTAAAAAGCAGTGGACCAACCAATCAAGAACAGACTTAGGTGGGCTGAACTTAAATATTAAGAATCAATAGTATTTAAAGACAAAGGAAAAGTCAAGAGGTCATACCTGAATTTAAGGGAGGTACTTTCTTCACTTTCTTAATTAAGCATCTTTTTACAGATTCTTTCAGTTACATAATGTGAGGGTGTGGGATGTAGAGTTTGTGAGATCACAATCTGAATTCATAGTTATGCATGGTCTACAAGCACCACTTCTCAAAAATTAGGTGAAGACACACTTGTTCTAACTGATCCTTGATGATTCCAAAGGAGGCCCTGATTGAGGCACTGCATTAGTCAAAGAACTCGTGCTGAGTTGACAAATGAATTTGTTTACCAAAAGAATCTTCAGACAGAAAGGACATTTGGAGGATTGTTTCAAGTCCATCTCCCTCTCTATTTAGGTATGACTCACTGCTTAAACACTTCCTCACAAGCCAGCCTATTGAGTGGAAATGTCTTGCTACATCCACATTCTTCCAATGACTTCTCACAAGTCATAAAAAAAATAATATGCATAAACTTAGCCAAAGCTTTCATCTACAAAACAGGCCTTCAGCTATTGCATAGGAGTAATTGTGAGCACAGCCAGACTAGTAAGTTTTAGACTTTCTTTCCTTTTTTCATGTCTGACTTGTTGATTTTTTTCTTAAAATCTGGCACCAAAAACTCATAACTACTTCAGATAAGGTCTTACTAGAAGAAGAGCTTTCACAGGAAATGGATGCATCCTAGACCCACAAACAGCCAAAGACATAAATTTCACTATATCATTATCACAATAAAATTCCCAATGCATCATTGGGTATGCACACACACACACGTTAACCTTGAAAAAAAGAAAGAGAATATGGTCGGTTGTAGGAACAATAAGTAATTCAGAATTAGCTGGAAGACAGCATTCAGAAAGAAAGACCCAGCAATGTAGAGTGATGACTTTGAGTCCAGTCACTCTGCAAGAGCCAAATCACAAAGGGCTCAGTGGGCTGTGCTCAGGTGTGCTAACTCTGTTGGGAAGGCTATAGGGAACAAATAAAGAATTTCACACAATGGAATGTCAGGATATGTTGGTGTATATAAGTATCACTCTGGTGGCTGGGAAAAATATGGCTTGAATGGTGGCAAATCAAGAGGCAGTAAGAATTTTGGGGAGACTGTTACAAGCCTCTATGTGTTGATGTGAGGGTGATGAGGCATCAAGGATTACACCAGGCTTCTCACTTCAACTGGGTAAAAGGTGATAAATTTAGTGAAAAAGTGAATCCATATCTTCATGTGAAGATATCCAATAGGCAGCTAGATATATGGGCCAGGACTCGGGAAGGAAATCTTCATTAAGATTGCACTCAGGGCTCCTAAAATTCCTAAATTCAACTGAAGGTTGAAGCCAAATGACCTTATAAAATCTGAAGGTGTACTACTTCCTAGGAAGTCCAATTGATGTCTTTTGATGCCTCTCCATCTGCTTTACCATTGGCATTATTTGCAATGATCAGATTTCTATTCCTTAGAGCATCCTTATTTCATTAAAACTTTACCTACATTTGAATATTCCAAAAATTACCTTGTCTTTTATAATTTTGAAAATGACTTGGTCACTGTCTTTCAGACTTCCAGCCATTACCACACCATAAACTTCCTGTAGGTCGAAGTTGAGCACATAACCACAAATTTCTTTGTTTTTTCATTACATTCCCAGGAAGAAAATCATAATGGCAATTTCCTTCTCTGTGGTTCACAAAATACTCATACAGCTGTATGAGTATGAGTTGATTTAGACAAGTTGTATGAGTTGATTTAGACAACAAAAGTCACCCACATTTTCATTAAACCTCCAAAAAGTAGTTCCAAACATTCATTTTATAGTCAAAATCCTCTGTAATTCTCCAAGTATGAAGCAATTGTAGCCTCAGTTGTCATTGAAGTACACCACCACATATCTAGAACTTTTTCATATGAACCTGTAATATGGATGGCCTTGTTTTTGTCACCCATGGTGAGAGACTGCTTTCTTTGTGTGGACAAGTTTATATTAAGAGTATTTTATATTTCATTTAAAATGTCCTTGGATAAGTTCCAAGAAAGACTAACCCTTATACAAACTTATGCTCTCCAATATGCAGCATGTGTAGGATTACAAATATAGTAAATAACTTGATATGGTGGCTAAGAGCATAGGCTCTGGAACCAGCTGCCTGTGTTCAAATACCAGCTATTCCAACTTTGAGCTTTGTGATCTTGGACAAATGACTTGATTACCTGTGCCTCAACTTCCCCATTTGTAAAGTAGACATATTAATAGTATGTGCTTCTCAGTGTTGTCATAAGGAGTATATGAGCTGAGACATGGAAAGTGCTACAACAGTGCGTGGCTCATAGTAAGTGCCACATAAGTGTTAGTTATTCTTTTTACTTATTTTTTATCAGCATTATTTCACTTATCCATCAACCTTTCATATAGAATTATAGACATCTGGTAAGACACTGTCAAAAGAAATGAAAATATATAGTTTACTAATATTTTCAATTTTCTATGAGAAAAAAAGAACATGGATGAAACATTTCTATTTAACTCTTGTCAGTAGAAAAAAAGCTTAATTTTAGTTCTTACATGGTACCTATACATTTGAAACATCAATCAATAATTTAAATATAGATAATGAATATTTTATTGGTTTTAGCTGTGGTCAATCACTAATAATTCCCAGATATGTGTAATTTCAATAAATATTTAAATATCTTTAGCCAAAGATGATCCTGGTGGGGAGGAAAATAACTTTAGCATGTAGAAGTGCAGTTTATTCTCAGATGGAAAACTCTTCATATATTCAGGAGATTTAGCCAGTAAATATCCTGCTTTAAGTTACAGTAGGACCTCCAGAGATATGGTTCCACCAACACTGTCATTACCTGGTATTCATTGATGATGGTGTTCACTTGTGCAGCAGCCTCCAGTTCTCATGGCACACAGACACCAGCTCATCTTTAAAGTCACAGGCAGAGATTCTGGGTGCTGGTGGGGGGGGGAGTAGTTATCAAATGCATTTCCTCTCCTTCAACACTACATGGTTCTTTCAGTGTCTTGAAGACTTGTTTACTCTATAATGGTAATTTTTGTTGCCAGTAACAGAAAACACACATTGTCTTACACATGCTTTGGTTCTTGTAACTGAAACAGAGGTAGGACAAGCTTCAGTTGTGTTTTATCACACCTTGGGCTCCGGCCTCATCTATGTACATTTCATTCTCTGTCTGATGTCTATCATGATAGCAAATTGGCTAGACCAGTACAAGACCCCACTAGCCATACATCACAGCTTCTAAAAGAAGAGAGATAGCTTCCACAAGCATGAAGCAAAAGGTCTAAGCTATACTCAGTTAGAGCCAACTTAAATGTCACATGCCAGATCACTTACTCTGCAACAGGGATCTGGTGTTCCTGAGAGTTTTGGGTACTACACAGTAGGGTAAAGGCAGAATGGAGGCAACCAACCATGAGCGTTGCACTCCTCAGTTTAATTGTTTTTTCCATGAAAGGTGCAATTTCTATAGTTTAACAGTGTTTATACATTTGTGGCCTGGGATTATATAAAGGACATGAAGTATTTTAGGTCTTTTGTGATTTCAGTCAGTCATTGTAATTAAATAGCAGTTCCAAAATACTATGTTTTCCTTTTTCTACGTTGATCAATGTAGAGGATCATTTCCACATTGCTATTTAAGTTAGCCCTTATTATGAAGTCCAATCTGAGATTCCGATTCATATCAAAAGTGTTATGCCCTTGTATTTTACATGGGGATGTAGAGAGCTAAACTACATCAATAGGAAAAAGACAGGAGTATTGTTTTAAAAGTGTCATTAAGGTTACAGCTGAACAAGTCATTGAGACTAACTTCTCTTGTAAATGAATAAAAGCTACATCAGTATTATTCTCCTATCAAGTATTATTTAGATTAGTACTTGTGCAGATGACACAAACTGCTGGCTGAAATGACATATAAAAAAGATGTAACATATATGTTATTTTAACTCAATATTTATTTAATTTAAAATGTATTTAATGATATTACTTATTTTAAGTTCTCTAGAAAAAGGAATACACTTTTTTCAGGACTTTCCAATATTTTATCAGAATATCATTGACTCATTCAGTTGAAAATCAATATAATATATAATCACATCTATGACTTTTTGAGTAATATATGAGCAATTTTTGGTACTGGATTTGATTTTACAACTTCTGTATATTTAACTCTATTTTTTCTGTCAATACATGTAGAAATTCTGCATTTCCAACAATTTCATTTTTCAAATCATTCACCAAAACTCTTTGTTATAGGCTGTCTTCCTGTAAATCATAGGAATCTTTAATTACTCTAAAATCAGTTGAAATTCTACAGACTTTATTATTATTTTTAGCTCAGGATTTACTTTAGAACTATCACTCTCAGGTGATAGTTTGCACATATATTTAGCAAATGCTGAAGTAGGAATTTAATTCCATAAGAATATTACACTGTAAAAATCTTTTTTTATGAATGCCAATGATTCTATATGACATATTCTTTTGTGTTTTTTCTCCCAAAATAGGAAAACTTTGTTTGCCTCTCCTCTTAAAAACATTCTAGAACTCCTTAATCTATAGGCTAAATCAAGAATGTCAGATGAAAGAGAAAAAAAGTCTTTATGGTGCCATACTTTTAATTTCTCACATTTTAATCTCTCAAATTGAAAGTGTGTCATCTAGAAAGAATTTGACTTTACATGTAAGGTATGTTTTGTTTTGTTTTGTTTTGTTTTTTGCCTCTTTCTTTGAATAATTCAGAATCTATACATGCTGATTTTATTTGAGGTGCACTAAATTAGTAAGTATAAAAGATTTATGTTTCCATAAGCTCTAAGATTTTTTATTTTAAAAATAGCAATTTTGAATACAAGCTACATTGCTGAAAGTAGTTGCTGATTTCTTTTTTGGATTTCTGAGTCTATATACTGCATGTTCTAGTTTTTATGCCATTAAAAATCCTCCCTGTTTCTTTAATTTTGTAGATATGTTCTCCAATCCAATTTTCTATATCAGAAAATGACTTTAATTCTTCTGTAAAACCCTGAGTAGCATGTATATCACAGGTAATTTCTCCCACTGTTCACTATGTGGATCCCATTAATATTTTTTCCAATATCCACACTAAAGTCAATTTGTTAAAAACATTTGGGCTATTCATAGTTTTGAAGAAATGACAGGGTTTTTTTTCAAGTATGGCTGGTGAAATTTCTGCATTGTATTTGTTGCATAAGTCACAACCATAATGGATCAGTTATAATTGATAATTCTAATATGCATTTCTTTAGGGTAGGACAAGAAATTAGATGCTCATGAAAAAAAATCAATATGCAGAATTATAGATTGTTTTTGTTTTTATAGTGTTCTAGCCCATATATAATTTGAAAACATCTTATTTTAAAAGCTATCTTTAGGGGAGGTGGATGTGGCTCAATCGATGGGGCTCTTGTTTACCATATGGGAGGCCCCGGTTTCGTTTCCCGGGGCCTCCTGGTAAGGGCAGGCCAGCCCGCGCGGCATGACGAGATGACGCAGCAGGACGACCCAACAAGGGGAGACAAGCAGACACAGAAGGATGTGCAGCAAATGGACACAGTGAGCACAAGCAGCAAGGGGGGATAAATAAATAAATAAATAAAATCTTTAAAAAAAAAAAAAAGCTATCTTTATCATGTCTTTACAAAGCATATATAAAAACTCTTTTATTTGCACAAATCATTGGTTTTCATTATTAATTAATCCACATGATTAAAATACCATGATAACATGTATGTAACATTGTGGCAGGTAGACTCTAAAATGCCCAAAATAATCCCTGCCTCGTGGTGTTCATACTGTTGTGTAAACCACACTTCTTTAGTGTGATCTATCTAGTGACTTGTTTTTAACCAATAGAATATGACAAAGGAGAGGGATAGCACTTCCATAATTCCATAATTAGCCCACATAAATTTGTGTATTCTTTCTGGCTATCAGATTCTATTACCTTCTTGACTTACATGCTTTGATGAAGAAAGCTGCCTGTTAGGGAGTCCAGCATAGAACGGAGCTAAAGGTAGCCTCCAGCCAATAAGCCAGCTAGGAACTGTGGCCTTCAGTTCAACCACCCTCAAGAACTGATTTCTGCCAACAAACACATGAGTTTGGAAGCACATCCTTCCCTAGTCAAGACTTCAGATGAGACCACTGCCCTGGCTAATACCATGATTGCAGCCTTATGAGAGATCCTGAAGCAGAGGTCCCAACTAAGATGAGCCTGGACTTCCAACCCACTGAAATGATAAGATAATAAATGAGTATTGTTTTAAGTTGCTAAGTTTTTGGTGATTTCTTACACAGCAATAAAAAAACAAATATACCTGTTATAAACAATTTGGAAAAAAATCAGTACTAATTCTGGATAAATTCAACTAGTAAGAGCAGAGTAACCAGATGTACTAGGGAGTAATATGCTATTGTGATACATTGAGGATCCTCACTCTGTATTTTTTTTTTTTTTTTTTTTTTTTTATGGAGAGGATGGACAGAACTGGATTCTGGTGACTCAGTGAGATAGAGGCAAATTTGAAAGTTTTAAACACTTTTACAAAAGGGGTTTATTCATTCAATAGTGTATTGAGCACCTACTGGTCAACATGATCCTAGAAACTGTCAATACAATACAATTGTACCAAGAAGGACAAGGTTCTGTTCTCATGGAGCTCACATTCTTGTGAGAGTACCATAAAATGTATATAAATAAATTTAAAAGAATTTCAGAATGCTAGTTCCATGAAAACAAGGATTTATTGCTTTTCATTGTTACATTATCTTTAGTCCCTTCAACACCAACAAATGCCTGAAACCCATTTGTGGGTGCTCAAAATATATTTGCTGGATTAATAATCAGTAGTTAATGAAATGAAGAAAACCAAGAAAGCATAATTTAATAAAGTGATGAGAGATGTTGCATCAGATGGTGGACTTTGGGGGGCCTCACCGAGATGCTGACAATTTAGCTGAGGCATGAATGAGGAGAAAGAGCTAGTCTCTTAAAGATTTATGGAAAGAGCATTTTCAAGAAAAAGAGCAACAAGGGCAAAAATGACTGAGAAGTAAGGGTGCAGCCTGTAACAGAGAAATGAATTTACATGTAAGCAAAGCAACTGACCTGTCCAAAGATTGAACCAATGGCACGCAAACAATTGTACAGCTGGAGGCTTTCAGAAGTAAGCTGAAAAAATTGCTAGAATGTCCAAATGCCCCCAAGAAATTAGAAATAACTCATGTTTGCATAGGTGATAGGAAATTTAGTTAGTGCTCTTTACAGGTTTAAATATCCTCTGATTAAGGAGATCATTAGCATTATGATTTTGTAAACTGAACATTCATTAAAGATTCATCTTAGTGTAAGAATGTAACTTTATTGTGGTAATTCACTTCCATCCAATGTGCTACAGCATCTCCACCTGTCACTTGACTGTGCTTTTTATAAAATTAATTTTTCTTAATCTGAGGCAAATTAGAAGGGTAATTTGGCCAAGTCTAGCATTAGAGTTATTTATTATATAAGAAAGTTTCTGTGTGTCTCAAAATGAAAATTATAAAAATATTTGCAACTATTGACTTTTCTCAAGTTTAATGAAAGCCTCCAATGACCAGGGAAATTCAGTTTTCTAATGCTTACTTCATCATGTTGAATTCAGTTCTCTGTAATTTAGTCAGTTATCTGATTATACAATATATTATATTTAATGAGTATATAGATTAATTTCCTGTCAATTTATCTATTCATTATATTATTACCAGAAAATAATGGGTCAGGTTATATCAAGGTAGAGTTCAAGTTTCAGATACTTTGCCTTAAATTTAAGTACTACTACACTGAAATAATACTTGGGGAGATGCTAGAGGGTACATCAAAAGGCAACAGTCATTTTCCAGAGCAAATAACTAGTGTGAGATGCCAAGAAGATAATTAGCAATATAGATATTTGATACCCTTCAATGAATATTTAATGTAAATGAGAATACTACTTATTGCATTTATCACAATCATTAATATTGTTTTTACTAAGAGGCCTAAAGTAGAGAGCTAGGCAACTAAAAGGCTAGAGCAACCCTAAAAGACATCCTCAGCTCTGTTATAACAATCCCAGATCTGAATTCAGAATGTGGAAGCAAACATTTCGGGCAAGTTGAGCGAGATGCTGGTTCCTGTCTCAGAAGACTTCTCTAGCATTTTCTTTTACATAATATTTGTCTCCCAGATCTTGCCAAGGTAAAGGTAAACCTTCGGTTACAATAATGCCTTGTCACTGTGTTAGAACTTCCACCCCCTCTCTTTAGGATCACTACAACCATTACTGTGAATGTTGATGGAATGTTTCATATGTGCTCATATTCTCTCGACTACCCCATGATTCCCACCATTTTCCTTTTACTTAATTTATATCTTCTGATGAGGACTCAATTGCCTCAAAAGCAGCTTGGAACCACCGATTCCTCTTTAAGGCTGCCAGAATTATCTCCTCTGATGCTCTGATGCTTATCCAGTACAATTTGCTTTACCAAAAAGCTTAGAGCCATGTCTGATATATTGAAAGTTTTGCAAAAGGGTTAGCTGCTACAATTGCTGCTGCTGCTGCTGCTGCTACTACTGCTACTACTACTGCTACTACCACAGATAGTACTATTATTATATGTGATGTCTGAATCTTCTGAGCCAGCATTATATTCAAGCACTTAATATCCATTTTGGATTTTAGCAATGATCTCAATGGGAGAGATATTCTTCAAAATTCTCACCTGTCTCTCCCAGCAAAAACAGGCTATGCTAAATAAAAAGATCCCCTATCTGTAAGTTGCCTGAAAAAGAAATTTACACCAGAGAAAGGTAAATGTTAAATTCATAGCCATAAAAATGATAATTTGATTTGTTCCGCAAATAAAGTGTAGCTATTGACTAGAGCATGTATTTTAAATAATCAAACCCACACAATTACTTTTTTTCAAAAATTTTAGGAGGTACCAGGGATTGAACACAGAACCTAGTACATGGGAAGCAGGTTCTCAACCACTGAGCTACATCCACTCCCCCACAATTAATATTTAAAAATCTGTTATGAGATTTGTCATTTGGTGACCTGAAATCCCAGTCATGAGCTGTGGGAACAAGAAAATTTAAGGTCATGCTGTCAATTATTTGGATATGAAATGACTATGAATGTGATCCTTCCCTCAACCATGGGTTAAGAGAAATCTTGAGAAATCAGTGATCGATTTTTCTGCACTGAGGTAGTTCTACAAATATCATATTAATTCACTGTCCTGATTCTAATAATGACACCACTGACCCCTTAACAGTGAGTCTTATTATTGTAGCATTTTTCCATTAGCAAAGAAGACTTTTCCCTATTTTACTTCCTTTTCCCCAGATTTATTGATTTGCTAGATGGAATACAAAGGTCCCAGATGTGCTGACATCAGTTGACCTTCTCAAGTGGAAACAAACATCAATTCAAACCCCAAATCACACTAGAACTGTGATCTGTTAAGGTACCCATATATATGGTATTTATATTATAGGATTAACTTATTTAGTCTGGAAAACTCAACACTCTCACTGGGATACTGAAGCATGCACCATATTGAAGGAGTCAGGGTCAATAAATAACACCCTATTTTTCTCCCAAGTTTTAAACAATGGAGACATATAGAACTCAGACAGATGGAAATGAAAATGGCAAGGATATATGGTAGTCACTATGTGCCTGCTAATTCTCCACAATATCTTCCAGGAGATAGAAGCAGAGGGAATACTTACTAACTCATTCTATAAGTCCAGCATTACCCTAAGATTAAAACTTGATTAATACATTATAAGGAAATAAAACTGAAAAATAATACCTCTCACAACCATAGATGCAAAAATCTTCAACAAAACCTTAGCAATAGAATGCCAACAAGGTACAAAAGATATGCACAATGACCAAGTGGGATTTATTTCAGGTATGCAAGGCTGATTCAACACATTAAAACAAATCAATATAGCCCACCATATCAACAGAAAAATGAAAATCACATGGTTATAGTCTTTATGCAGAAAAAGCACTTGATAAGATCTAATATCAATTTATGATAAAAGCTCTCAGAAAATTAGGAATAAAGGGAACTCACTCAACTTGATAAAGAATAATTACAAAAAACTGACAACTAAAATCAGACTTAAGGTTAAAAGATATTTGACTCCTAAGAACCAGAAACATGGCAAAGATGTTTCTTTCTCCATTCCTACTAAACATCTTACCGGAATTCCTAACTGTTGCAATATGAAAAAGAAATAAAAGGTATATAATTTGGAAAGCAAAAAAAGAGAACTGTCTTTCTTTGAAAATGACATGAGTGTCTGTGTAGAAAATCTTAAAGAATAAACAAACTACAAAAAAAACACACACACAAATTCCTGCAACTAATAAGAGAATATAGAATAATTGCAGAAAATAAGATCAACCCTGAAAAGTCAATTGCTTTCCTATATACCAGCAAGGAACAATTAGAATTTGAAATTGAAAAAAAAAAGAAATATGTATGTATATATACACACACCATTTATAATAGCACCAAAAAAAATGAAGTATTAAAGTATAAATCTAACAAAATGTGCCAAAATCTGTATATAGTGGCACTGAAAACTATCAAAATTCCAACTCCCCTAAGGAAGGTGGATGGTAGGAAGCCTCAATAAGCTTTCAAAGGCCTATTTAGGGTCCCCTGGGAGGCGGAGTCTGGAAGAGGGTCAAGAGTGGTTTCTTTGCAGTGAGTTTGGTCACCAAGGTCCCCTTTGAATCACGGAAGGGATCTCAATCTGACCGGGACAGGGGAGGGGGTATCCATTCACACAGGCTATCATGCCCAGCTGTCCCGGGAGAGAAAGCAATTCGAATAGGAATGGGGTGGGCTCAGACAGGTGCCTAATCAGCAGGGCTCTGGCCAATTGCAAAGATTCTAACCTGCCGGAGGGAAAGTGAGCAGATAGCTTTCTGAAAGGCTAGCTAAGCCAAGGAGAAAGTTTAGTTCAGTGAAGGAGTTCCTGCCTTGGATATATAAGGTCCCTGGTTTGACTACCATCTCCTCTTAGAGAAGTGATCGACCAGGTTATCAGATATCCAGCAGATACTATAGGACAGGGAACATACAGACATTGTTTTTGTATTAGCTTTTCTTGGATCTCTTATTTTCCTTTAAAAAAAGTTTCCTTTTTTTTAATTTAACTTAGTTTACTCACTAAAACCTGGTTTAAAAGCTGCATGGTAATTGATTGATGAACACCTGCAGCCTGAGAAGCTCCTTAGGGCCTAACAGGGAAAGCTGTTTTTCCATGGTTTTTGTTTGTTTGCTTGTTTGTTTGTTGTTCTTTTTTTTTTTTCTTTTTAGTTCTTTTTCTTCCCCACCTCCCTTTTTTTAAATTAGTTGCTGCTGTCTTGTTTTTTCTTTGATCTGTTTCCCCTTCCTTTGTTTCCCGTTATTTGTTTATTTACCAATTTTGTCTACCTATGCTATTTCTTTTCCTACCTTCATCCTTCTATATTCTGCTTTCTGTTGTTGTTCTTACATTCCACATCTTTTTCTTTGGTCTTCAATTTTTCTTGTCTTTATTTTTCTCTCCGTTTTCTTGTTTTCTTTCTTTTTTTACTTTTTTTCTTTTCTCTTTCCCTCTTCTCATCATTCTGGCCTTTCAATTCATCCTACATATTTTTCTCTATTCGGTTTCTTATCTCATTGTTTATATTCCACTTTTTTATTCTTATTCCTCTGCACTTCTAACCCAAGTTAATTATTCATTTTCCTAGATCTTATATGGTTCCTTTTCTACCATTTACTATTATTATTACTATTATCCTTTTTCTCTTCTTACCTCTTTCCTTTTCTCTGGCCCTAATTTTTTTTCAAGGGAACATAGACAACAGCAAGGAAATAGAATAAGAGGAACGAAGTGTGAAAGTGAAAACTTACCACACACACACACACACACAAACAACAACAAAATAAAACCCTAGATTAAAAAGAGAAGCTAGGGAAGCGGCTGTGGCTCAATCAGTAGGGCTCCCATTTACCATATGGGAGGCCCCGGGTTCGGTTCCCGGGGCCTCCTGGTGAAGGCAAAGCCCGCCCGCATGGCGTGGTTAGCTGACCCAGCGAGCACAAGCAGCAAGGGGGGGATAAATTAATAAATAATTAAAAAAAAAAAAAAAAAGAGAAGCTAATCAACTGGATAAACCCATCAAGATAAAATTATGCCTAGACACCAACAAAAAATTACAATCCATACAAAGAAACAGGAAGACATGACCTAGTCGCATGAACCAACTAAAAAACAGGAGGAGATGCAGAACATGGAACAAATAATCAGAGATGTTCAAACAAATATTATGAATCAACTTAATGAAGTGAAGGAAGAGATTAAGGATATTAAGAAGACACTGGGAGAACACACTGAAAAATTGTAAACATACATAAAAGAATAACAGATATGATGGTGATGAATGGCACAATACAAGAAATCAAAAATACACTGGAAGCATATAACAGCAGGTTTGAACATGCAGAGGAAAGAATCAGCACTATGGAAGACAGTACAGGTGAAATCAAACAGATAGTAGAATAAATAGATGAAAAAAATCCAGCAGGGATTCAGGGATTTGAATGACAGCACAAAACACACAAACATACACATTATAGGCATCCCAGAGGGAGAAGAGAAGGGAAAAGGGACAGAAGTTGTATTGTAGGAAATAATGGCTAAAAACTTCCCAATCCTATTGAAGGACATGGACATATATGTACAGGGAACACAGTGCACCAGAAATAGTATAAAAAGAGAACCATATGGGTCACGATGGGTGGATAATCATACAATAAATGAGGGAATCTGAATTCCTAGCCTGGAGAGCTCTGCCACAGTCTCCAAGGGAGCAGCAATAGTCCCCTGAGTATAGGGACAGTGCCTGTCAAAATAGGATGACCCACTGATGTGTTTTTTTTTATTGATGACTACCCTTGTGAGTCTTTGCTCTGGTAAATGACACTTAGCCTGCAGTTGTGGGGTGCCTAAGGGTTGCCACCTGAGAGCCTCCTTGTTGCTCAAATGTGGCCTCTCTCTAAGCCAAACTCAGCATATGATTGCATTACCTTCCCCCCAACGTGGGACATGACTCCCGGGGATGAGCCTCCCTGGCAACGAGGGATTAATACCAAGTGCCAACTGGCAACACAACTGGAAAAAGACCTTGAATAAAAGGGGGAAATGGTAAAGACAAATGAGTTCAAGTGGCTAAGAGACTTCAAAGAGAGTCGGGAGGTCATCCCAGAGGTAACTCTTACGCACACCTCAGTAGGAGCTCATAGAACATCTAAATGCCTATCACCCCACACAGAGGGGTTCCTGAGAGCTCTGGAGACACCCAGGTCCTATATAAGGGGGGATAGCCCCAGAGACTGATGCCTTATCAGTGGGCTCTATTTTGGAATCTGTGCTCCTGAGAGTGACAGAATTGGACTCAACTAAGTCCTCCCTGCACATGGTTCACCAGTCCCTTCTATTCAAACCTATATGTGATGCTGGAGTTTTCAGGTATACTTCCAGAGACTGGAGCCTCCCGCCTACCTATGTGCCAGGTGTGCATGAAATCTCGGTCGAGCTGCAACTCCTACCCTACAGCTCAATGGACTCATCCAAGTCACCTGGTGAGGAGACAATGATGGGCAATGGCTATCCCAGGGAACGGAGAGGGCCTGTATCTGCAGGCAGGATCATCCCACCCACCATATCCATGGGATATAAGCCCTCTCTCACTCGGAGTTGGAGTGGACATCACCATCCCAGTCCCCTCAGGATTGGGGGAAGAACTATGGACTAGAGTGGACTTGATGGTATTCTCTTGTTCACATATGGTGATTCTAGCAATGCAAGAAATTATAACAATGAGGTGGAGCCAGTGGCCACTTGACACTTTTGGGGTAGGGAGGGGATGAGCAGTTGAAATACAGGGGCTTCTTTGGGAGTTAGAGGTTGTCCTGAGCACCGTTGTGGCAACGGATATAGGCCATTTTAAATCAGCACACACCACTCAGAACTGAGTGGGAGAGAGTGTGGTCTACGGTTTGAACTGTGGTCTATGGTTGGTGGCAAGGCTCCAGGATGTGTAAGTTCATTGAGGGTGGTGGGCCACACTTGTGGGAGATGTCTGTGTGGGATGTGGTGGGAGGTGTGGGAGGTGGGCAACATGGAAATCCCAGTGGGTTCCGTGTAATATTTTGGGTAATCTAAGCACCTCTTAAAATATATGTATATATATATATATATATATAAATAACATTTTTGTAAGCAAATACACATATATGCATATATATTTCTATATCATTTTGCAAATGTTTGTATGTATTGTGAGAATTTTTATTTCTACCCACAATAAAAATAAATAAAAAATTAAAAAAAAAAAAAAAAAAGAGGACCATATGAAAGGGGGGGTGGGAAGTAATTTTACAGTAGAGAAATTTGACGAGCACTACCTCCGCCAGTGATCTAGATTAACACCAACAGTGATCAGGCGTGTTCATATGATGTGATGAAAATGGCACTGTACCTTTGTGGTTTTCCTTCCAAAAATCCTAATCTAACCATGAGGAAAACATCAGAAAATCACTCACTGAGGGATATTCTAGAAATTACCCAAGGTGTACTTCTCAAAAATGTCAGTCACCAATAACAAGGAACATTTGAAAAACTGTCATAGTTAAAAACAACCTAAGGAGACATGACAACTAAGAAATTAAAAATTATTTCAGGATGAACCACTGACCTAAATGTGAAAGGTAAAACAATAAGAATTCTAAATATCTCCTTGACCTTGGGTAGTGCAAATATCTATTTAATAGGATACCAAAAAATGTAGTAAGAATAAAATAAAAAATAAATAAATTGTGCTTTATTATAATTAAATATATCTAGTTACCTAAATACTCCATTAAAAGAGAAAAAGATAAGCTATATATATATATCCAACCAAGGATTCATATCCAGAATATATAAATCATTTCGACAAATCAATAAGACCAGAAGACAAACAATTCAATTTCAAAATGGGAAAAGTACTTGAACAGGCACCTCGGATGAGAGGATCTCCATATATGCAAAAAATCATAGGAAATGCTGCTCAAAATTATTACTCACCATGGAAATTCAAATTAATACCACAATGATATACCAATGTATAGTAACCAAAATGGCTAAAATTAAAGAGGCTGACTAGTACAGTGTTCAAGAGCATTTGGATCAACAAGAAATCATATACATTGATGGAGAAAGTATAAATTAATACAATCACTTTAGAAAACTATTCTGTGATATATACAAAAGACAAACATGTCTATCTATGTACCAGCAATTCCACTTCTAGATATATATCCTGAAGAGGAAAGAATTAATATGTCTATCAAAAAACATGTACAAAAATATTGCAGCTTTATTCAGAGGAGAAAATACTGGAACAACTCAAATATCATTTAACCATAGGGGATCAATACATTGTGATGTATTTATATAATAGAAAATTACACCTCATTGGAAAAACAAATTACTGATATATGTAACAACATGGAAGAATCTCACATACCATTGAGCGAAAGAATCCAGACACAAAGCAGAAAATACTGTATGTTTCCATTCATTTGAAGTTAAAGATCAGGCAAAACTAGAAGTCAAAATAGTGGTAACATCTGTGAAATTTTGATTGGGAATGGACATGAAGAAGCCTTCTGTGATGATGGAAATGTACTATATCTGATCTAAGTGATGGTTACATGAGTGAATATATTTAAGTTTTGTATACTTTGTGTACATCACTGTATATACTTTATACCTAAGGGGCAAAGAAATACAATTTAAATCAATAAGTTAATACACTATTTCTAGATAGTCTAAGACAAATTATAGAATGCATTTTATAAGAGAATTTAAAAATCAATTAAAATTAAAACTAGAGGATTAAATATAATTAATTCATCTATTTTTAGTTTATGATCATGAGATGATAAATCAGTTTGCTATATATCATTATTTAAATTTTAATAAATCAATGTAATGTATAACTAACCAAATGTACTATGTTATTTATGAAGTGAGTTTGATGAAAATATATAGCATTCCTTTAGTAAATTTGCATGTGTAGAACTCTGTCTTTTGAGATTCCTTATGTAAGAATCAAGAATAAATATTAGAAATAAGTCCATTAGCTTTTTCAAACATCATGATTAAATTTCTTTTATATTTAATGAAAGTAAAAGATATGTGTACCAAAAAACTAAGTAATCTGATAGCATAAACTTTAAATTTTGTTAATAGGAATTAGAAAATATTGAGTATTTCATGAGATAATTGAAGATGAGGATTGACTAAATTTGGTATTAATATTTTTATCATATAGTTAATAAAATAGGTGTTACCTGGCTAGTAACAGATTGATTTTGAAAGAAAATACAAAAAATTTTTTCTGTGTATTTTATCGAATATATTGTGAAAAATTTTGATATTCCTGAAAACATTAGTAATCTATACTGTTTTGGCTGTTTGGATGTGCTTCATTCCAGCTTATGACATCTTTAAGAATATTAAGAATTGACAAATATTAGTTATATTTAAATACAAGCAAAGTGCCTCTATTAGCATGCATCATTTTTATCATTTTCCTCTTTGCTTTGCTCCAAAGTTAGGCATTTTTGAAAATAGTCAAAGGATGAAAGAGGCAATTGTTAATTAAATTTTTCATATTCATCACTATTCCACTCACCACATATCTGAATTCAGACACAACTTGCATGGTCCAACACACCGTTTTTAAAGTCGTGCTTCACATTTAACAAAAATATATATGCCAGAAAAAGATAAGTTTAAAGAAATTATTTCCTTGGTTGGGTGTTCTGTGTATTTTAAGACTCTGAGCATTGTCCATTAGCAAGACTTGGGGTAAATGAGAGATTTGCCCATATTCTATAAAATGGGGGGAAAAAATGACCATTAAATACAGTTGCTTTTTCAGGCAACTTTTAAGATCAACTTCAGTAAAAAATACATATGGAAATTCAAGTCTGGTAGTTGGAAAGTCTGTGTATCTAGTCAATCAAAACATGTTTAGAGAAAGAATTTTAAAAATTTATGTCTTGAAAATTCTTTAAAGTTAAGATGGTATGATGGGAATAATTCACCTGTGAATTCTCTTAAGTTGTGGAAATTCAGACGTTAAGATAAAGTAGAAATATTTTTCCATTTCTAAATTCAAAAATTGATTTCTACTAATGTACGCAAATTCAAATATATATTATTTGAGTAACTAAATATTATTATACATTGTGACTGAGATCAATGTTTTTTTCTCAGTGTTTTAAATAGCATTTAATAAAGATAACTGAAAATGCAATTTGTATAATATTGCACTAGATTTTTCTGGGGGTATTTTAATTATAAAGAGGGTCTTTAATTACTTCTTTGAAGATGGTTTTAGCACCAACCTCTACAGGGATTAAAAAATTTTTGTAGCTGATTTAAGGCTTGCAAGATGGCCATTTTTGAGCGAACTCAATTTAATATATTTCCACTAAACATTTCTTTACAAAAAGGGAACATTTTGAATTAGAAAATAAAATATACCCAACATTTCTTTCCCTGGTTGATTCTCTAACTGCTAATTTTGCTTAGTTGAATAGCTATTGCCCAGGAGCATAAAGTAATTCCAATATGCCTCCAGGAAGATATTCTCGATCTCTTGATCCTGGATGATTCTTTAAAAATGCATCTTGTGATTCATCTTTTGATGGGAATAAATTGTTTTATTGTGTTTCATGCCCCTGTGAAATCTATTGGGTTGTCAGAAAAGTCTGTATTCCTATAGCCTTATCTCTCAAAAGTTACTAAAATAACAAAATTCTCCTTCTGGAATCCCATAAAGCTTTCTTCTTCTTTTTTTATTTAATAGCCAAGTAAAATCTTTATAAAATGTGCTGACAATCATAATCCAAGCTAAACATCAGGAGATTTTTTTCAGGATTTCACTCCTTCCATCTATTGGATAAATAAAGGTCATGAAGTATTTACTACTTCTTTGAAAACTAATATTTAACTGATAATCTAAAATAAGAAGCCCTCCTTCCAGACCAGTATATTCTGTGGTCACATCCCTTCCAATTTAAATTACAGAAATGTTTTGAAACTACGCCACCTATTTCAGGATTTAAACTTAGCACCCTCCCACTCTGCCCTGATTTCAGCCCCCATCCCACACGCTACTTTCCAACAACTTCCCACTCTGCCCTAAATTTTATAGTTTGACACTATTATAGCACATATTAATTCATTCAATAAATGTTACATAAGTATATACGGTGTCCTAAGAATTTCTTGAATACTACAGATGGACATTCATCATTGAAGCAAAGAGCTCTTCTCTTAGGAAGTTATATTCAGTGGTGAGGGAATGTGAAGAAATAGATAATTACAAGACTGAATAAAGGAATTATATTACATATAAGAAAAATAAATACAGAGCAGGACAAGGGAGATGAGTATGGAATGCAATTTTAAATAGGTGGTTAGGATAGGCCTGGTTAAAAAGGAGACATCTAAGTAAATCTTAAAAGAGGTGATTACCTGGGGAAAGAACATACCAGAGGAAACAACAGTGCAGGGGCCTTGTGGTAGGAACAAAATTATCATGCTCCAGGAATTTAAGGAAGGTCCAGCAAGGAGGAGAAAGCAAGAGATGAAGCCAGAGAAGTAAATCAGATTATACAGGGCCTGAGAGACCATTGTGAGGACTGTCACTTTTACTGTGAAACAGTGGGAGCCCTTGAAAAAAAGATTGACTTGATCCATCCTAAGTTTTAAAATGATCCACTGGTTACTATGATGAAAATAGAAGCAGAAGCAGGAACTACTAACAAAGGGTTGTTGCACCAATCCAAGGGAGAAATAATGGTGGCTCACACCAAGGGCACTAATTTAATATAGGTGATGAGACATGGTCATAAAATGAAGATATTTTGAAGTGAGACCCAAAAAGATTTCCTGACCAAATGGCTGTGGGTTGTGAGAGATCTGGAAGGCCTGACAAATTATTGAGTCGATTTATCAACCATCATTACAAGTCAAAGGAAGAAAGTGAGGAAGGGAGGAAGGGAGGAGGAGAGAGAGAGAGAGAAGGAGGAGGAGGATGACGACGAGCAAGAGTAGGAAGAGGAAGGGAGGCTAAAAAAGAAAATTAGATGAAAAATTAAATGTTAAATTAAATATTTTTATTACTGGATTGTGGGTGATAAAAGTCGAAAACAATGAGCTGACTTTGAATACTAGTTCTTCCATTTATTGAGCAAGGTCATTTTACCTTCCTGACTGGACCCTCAGTCTACATATCTCTAAAAGTGCATGTTATTGGTTTCATTAAGCCATTATTACAAGAACTTAATAATATAAAGTGCCTGGCATATTTTTTCACTCCCTTTGCCTTACTGTTAGGTATAGCTAAACAAAATAAAATAAACTGAGGTAATTTAAAGAGCAAATTAAGAAAACAGTATAAATAGTCTCCCTGTGTCAACGAATCATCTCAGAACGTCTTAAGCATATTTTTCATACGTCTTTAAATCTCTATCAACCATCTTATGTTTATAGTCTTTCCAGTTTCTCTCCTTATTTAAAGCTACCTGAAAATTCATCTAAAGTGATTATTTCTTTTTCTTGAAAGTGATAAAATATGAAGCAATTTCACATCAATCTGTTACTATTGAGAACTGAACCCTGTTATGATTTTTCCCTAGTGGAAACCAAAACGACACTTACAGTATCAATAAGGAAAAGAAAAAATAAACAGTACTGAAGTTAGTTCTTGAATTGATAGCTGTACTATGTAAATTCAAATTGACATTTTACTAATTATTGAAATGGAATGAATATCTCTTCTCAGTAAACTTGGGATTTTTTTTTTTGAGATTTTTTAAAACTTTATTATTTAAATCTATTCAACAAGCTTAAAGTAAATCCAATGAAGTTTTATCTTTCCAGAAAGTGTGCATATTTTAGACCATATGGTAAATGGATTTCTAACTCACAAACAGCAATGCACGATTTATTGACCAATTTGTTCCTAAGTTATAAATCTAATTTCATATGTAAAAACTCTGGTAGAATACTGGTAAGCAGCTATTAAATGATTGCAGATAATTGTTAGCACATCCCATGTCTACCAAAAAAAAAATTTAGTAGTAAATAAAAATCATATTTTTCTTACTGAATAAAAGTTTGAAATTAGAGAATGAGGAATTAATGAGGGAAACAGATATTAAAGAAAGTTTTCAAAAGGAGGAAAATTGATGCCATATGAAAATTTGGTTCTATAAAAGAAATGACAAGAAACAGAATGATAAAGATGTATGCAAATATAAAAACCATACCCTCATTCTTTATATAGTAATTGAGGTAATTGACTATAGAAAAAAAAAGCTTAACAGTGTATTATGGAATTTGTACCTTGTATAGAATTAAAACTATGACTGCTATAGCTCAAAGGACAGGATGGGAAAATAGAAGTAGACTGTTATAAGTTTCTTATATTATATGTGAAGTGTCATAATACTGTTTTAAAGTAGACTGATAAATTTAACATTCATACTGTAAACTCTAGTCTAACCACTAAAATATTAAATAAAGATAAAATGAAATATAAAAAAACACTCAATCTAAAAAAGACAGGAAAAAAAAAGAAAAAAATAGAATAAATAACAGACAGAAAAAATGTAAGACAAATAGCAAGTTTATAGATTTAAACACAACCACAACAATAATAATATGTCTACATGCCAAGTAAAAGCAGACATTTTCAAATTGCATAAAAAAGTAATACTCAACTACATTCTTGTCTATAAGAAGCCCGCTTTAAAATTAAAGAAACCAGTGAAAAATAATAAAATGGAAAGAGACATACCACACAAATCCTAATCATAAGAAAACTATAGTGGCTATATTAATATCAAAAAGTACACTTTGGAACAAAAATATTACCAGGGATAAAGAGATACATTGTATAATGATAAAGGGGTCAATTCTTCAAGAAGGCATAAAACGTCTAAATGTTTATGAAACTAAGAGAGCTTCACAATATATGAAGCTAGAACTGAGACAAATTAAAGGGAATTAGACAAATCCAAAAGTATAAGTTAGAGTTTTTCAAAACTCCATTCTCAGTAACAGTACAAGTAAACAGAAATTCAGCAAAGATAACTAAGACTTGAAAAAAAAAATTGTCAACCAATTTGACCTAATTTACATCTATAGAACACTCCAGAATACAGATTCTTTTGGGGTGAACACAGAGTAGTCACCAAAACCGAACATTTGTTGGACAATAAAACAAGTTTCAATGATTTAAAATGACTTAAATCTAACCACAATGGAATTAAAGTAGAGATCACTAACAGAGAGAAAATTATATTTGAAACTGAGCTACACTCTTTTACATATATGTATATTTAACTTCTTATATTGAGATAATTTTAAACTTACAGGACATTTGCAAAAATAATACAAAGTTCATAGAGAGAATACCAACATACCCCCACCCCACCTCAGATTCCCAGTTCTGCCATTTTTTTACATTTTGCCACCTTTGCAGGATTATTCTATTATCCTATCTGTTTTTTGAATATTTGAGAGCATGTTGTACCCCTCTTACTCCTTAAACATGTAATACTTCCATGAACATTTCCTACAAACAATATTTACTTTTGTAATCACTTAAGTGCAGTTCTCAAACCCAAGAAATTTAACATTGATAAAAGGCTTACATTCTATATTCTAATTTTTTCTTAAGTCCCAATAATGTCCTTTTGAGCTTTTTTGCCTCCATTCTTAGATCCCATCCAGTATTACGCATTGCATTTAAATGTCATTAACTCTTTAGTTTATTTTTCTTTTTAATTGTGAAGTATATACAACATAAATCTTCCCATCCCAACCCCGCCCCCCCCCAAGCATGTCATTCAGTGGGGTTAATCACATTCACAATGTTGCTGTACCCTCACCACCATCCATTACTAGAACTTTCTCTTCACCCAAACAGAAACCCTATACTCATTTTGCATTAAGTCCTATTGTCTCTGACCCCCACCCCTGGGAACCTGTACTCTACTTTCTGCCTCTATGAGTTCGCCTACTCTTTGAATATTTTGGTGTGTGTGTGGTTACCTTGGGGCTTAAATTTAACATCCTAAATTTGTAGCAATATCCTTTACTTTGATATCAACTTTAAAAATTCAATAGTATACATAAACTATGTTACTATACCCTTATATCCCCCATATTTATGTAGTTCTAGTCACAAATTGCATATTTATGCCTTAGGAGTTCAAAACCATTGATTTATCATTACATTCTATGAAATTTCCTTTTAGTACTAAAGGAAATAAAATGTAGAGTTGCAAATCAAAAATACAATAATACTGGTATTTATATTTACCCATGCCATTATCTTTATGAGAGACATTCTTCATGTTGTTTCAATCAATTTTGTACTGCCCTTTTCTTTCAATCTGCAGAACTCCCTTTAGCATTTCTCATAGGGCTGATCTAGTGGTAATGAAGTCCCTCAGCTTTTGTTTACCTGGGAAGGTCTTAATTGCGCCCTCATTTTTGAAAGACAGTTTTTCTGGGTACAGAAATCTTGATTGGCTTCTTTTTGTTTGTATCTTTGTTTTTTGTTTCCAGCACTTTAAATATATCTTCCCAATGCCTTCTTGACTCCATGGTTTCTGATAAGAAATCAGCACTTATTCTTTTGGGGGCTCCGTTGTATATGGTATGTTGCCTCTCTCTAGTGGCTTTCAGAATTCTCCCTTTATCTTTGGCACTTGACAGTTTGATTATAATTGCCACCAAGGGTCAATTTGGGTATACCATCTTTGGAGTTTGCCAAGCATCTCGGATGAGTATATTCATGTATTTTGTAAAATTTGTGAAGTCTTCAGCCATTCTCTCTGAATATTCTTTCTGCTCCATTATCTTTTTCTTCTCCTTCTGGGACTCCCACAATACATATATTGATATGTTTGATGGTGTCCCACAAGTTCCTCAGACTCTGTTCACTTTTCTTCATTCTTTCTTCTTTCTGCTCTTCAGACTGGATGATTTCAATTTTCTTATCTTCAAGTTCATGGAGTTTTTCTTCTGCCAACTCCAATCTGCTGTGGAACCCCTCTAGGGAATTTTGAATTTCTGTTACTAAGGTCTTCAGCACTGCTTGGTTCTTTTTCATAGTTTCCACTTATCTACTAATATTCTCTTTGTGTTCCTCTCTTGTTTTCTTGGTTTCCTTTAGTCTTCGTCCATGTTTCCCTTTAGCTCTTTGAGCACTTTTAGGAATAGATTTTTAAAGTTTTTTTGCTGTAATGTCCCAGGCATGATCCTCCTTGATGATGGTTTCTAATGTTTTAACCTTCTTTGTCTGGGTTATCACCTACTATTTCTTTCTATGTTTATAATGTTTTATTTTCCTAGGCTGCTTAAGCAAATACCATCAAATGGGTTGGGTTAAACAATGGGTATTAATTTGCTCACAGTTTTGAGACAAAGAAAATGTACAAATCAAGACATCATCAAAGTTATACTTTTTCCCTGAACACTGTGGCATTCTGGGGCTGGCTGCTGGTGATCTTTAGTTCCTTTGAACTGAAAAACTTCTCATCAGGCTCCATTTCAGCTTCTTGCTTCTGATGGCTTTTTCTCTGTGTGTCTGAATTTCATTATCTCATAAGGTAATCCAGTAGTAGGATTAATACCCATCCTGATTGGGCTGGGCCACACGCAACTTAACTGAAGGAACCTCATCAAAAGGTTCTACTTATAAAGTCCCTCCCCTCCCCCCCTCCCCCCCAGAAATGAATTAAATTTAAGAACATGCTTTTCTGGGGTATACACAGCATCAAACTACCACATAATCTTTTGCTGAAACCTAGGCAGTTTGATATTTTAATGTGTTATCACTGGAATTTAGACTCTAAAGCACCCATTCCTTAAGCTTCTACCCAGCTAGTATTATGACAGAGCTTTTCTTGAATGCCAGGAGCTAATGACAAAAAAATGAAGAAGGAAAAATAAAAAACACCACTATTTATCTTTGCAGATAGACTTGTTCCAGTGATGTCCTTCAGAGCTTATCCATACAATGAGTTTGGAGAATAACTCTAGGCCAATGTGTAGGGGCCTCCCTAGTACCATCTGTGCATGCTTCTTATCTTGGGCACATGAGTGTGGCCCTAGGAATTCCCTCCTCTTTGCAGGAATGTGAATATTCCCTCTTCCCTAGGAAACACTTTTCTCACAGCCCCAAGCACTGCACTGTGTCTCCTACAGCCAAGTGTCCCTTGCCCCAGGCAGCATGACTTGATTGCTCTCCACAGCAGTCTGAAGGAGAGCTTGGTGGACTGCCTTCTACACATACAACAAGTTCTAGGACAATGAGTCTCTCAGGTCACCCCCAGACAGATTAGGCCAGACATACAAGCTCTCGGTGTGTGCACAAGGGTTACTCTGCTCTCTCTGGAACCAGGACCAGGCATCCGGACTGGAAGCATAGGCCAGCTCTGCCCTGAATCACTGAGGAAATGTGGGAGGGGGCAGCCAGGCAACACAAGATCCTACAGCTTTTTAGTGGACTTTTTCTTGATTTAGCACTTGTACTGTTTCTGCAATCCTTTAACTGCTTTCTGGAGTTTTGGGGAAGACATTTCTGCCAGTTCTCACTAGTTGTTCAAAGCCTCTATAAGTGAATAGAACCCTAAAACATCTTACCCACGATCTTAATCAAAGTGAACCAACTGAACCACACACTTTTAAATAACACTGAGTCTAAAAATAAGTCACAGAAGAAAATCCATAAATATACTGAATCAAATGACAATGATGACACAATATGTCAATATTTGTAGGATGCAACTAGAGTGGTACTCACTGGACTTAACTGATGAATTCTATCAAACATTTAAGGAAAAGATAATGTCAATCCTACAAAAATGTCTCATAAAACATTTGAGTATAAAAACCTTCACAACTCATTTTGTGAGGCCAGCATTACTTGAAAATAAAAAACAGACAAAGTTATTGCAAGATAGGAAACTTACAGACTAGTATTATTCTATGAATAGATTCCAGGAACAGAAACTTTATATTCTCTACCATAGAATAGAAATAAAGAAGATACTATAAATATAAAGAAACTTCTTCAACCTGATTGGACATCTATGAAAAAACCTAATAGTGAAAGACTGAATGTTTTCCCTTAGGATCATGAAAATGTAAAGAATGTCCACCCTCAAAAATCACACTTCATCAATGTAAAACCTTGTGTCCTTTGAAAGTCACTATTAAAATGGGGAAAAAAATCCATAGATGGGAAGAAAAATATTTGCAATACCTATATTTAATAAAGAACTTGCATCCAGAATATATTTTTTAAATTCTTATAATTCATTGGGGACTGAATCATGCTCCCTAAAAAAGGCAGGTTCAGGTACCAATCCATGGTCCTGTAGGTAAATAGAACGCATTTGTCAATCGGCCTTTGAAGATGTTAATAATTAAGGTGTACCCAAACGGAAGGAGTGTGGGCCTAAATCCAATATGGACGAAATCTTTATAGCCAAAGAAAATTGGATATGGAAGAAGCCATGGTGAGCAGCCAGAATTTGGAAGTCAATGGAACCTGGAAGAAAAAGGAAAAGATGGTGCAATGTGCATTGCCATGTAACAGAAAAGCCAAGGACCAAGGATCACTGTCAGCCAGGCCCAGAAAGCCAGTTTTCAGGAAGAAAATCATTGTCTTACAGATGCCTAGATTGTGGATTTCTCCTGCCCTCAAAACCATAAGCCAATAAATTCCCATTGTTTAAGCCAACCCATTGTATGGTATTTGTTTTAGAAGCCAGAAAACTAAACACTCAATATGAGAAACAACAAAATATAATTTGGCACGTTTGAGAGTACAGTTCACAAGAGTAGATATCCAAAGATACATAAGCATATGAAAAGGTGTTCAATAGCATTAGATTAGGGATACCCAAATTTAATACAAAATAAATAAGAACTGAGAACCACATTGAATGGATAAAATGTAAAAGACTCACAAGAGTCGGATAAGGATGTGGAGCTACTGGAATTCTCATGCTTTGCTTCTTGGAATGCAATATTGTACAACTATTTTGGAAAACAGTTTAGCAGTCTCCTAAAAAACTAAACATACACTTCCCATATACCCCCAGACACTCAACTCCTATGTATTTAGTCAACAGAAGTGAAAACAAACATTTTGTGCAAAAATGTTCATAGAAGCTTTATTCGATATTTTCCATACTGGATAACATGAAAACATCAAAAAGTGAATGGATAAGCAAATTGTGGTATACGGATCCAGTGGAATATTACTCAGGAATGAAAACAAACTATTAATATGTACATATGGATCTTGAAACATTATGCTGACAGAGAGAAGCCAGACAAAAAAAGTGTCCATATAATATGATTCTTTTTATATTTATTTCAAGAGCATGTATAAACCTCTAGTATCAAAAAGCCATAAGTGGTTGCCTGGAGCTCAGATTGGTAGAAGGGTTACCCGCAAGGAAGCAAGAGGGAACTTTTTAGGGTAATGGAAATTTTGAGTATCTTGAGAATGAAATGGGTTCCAGGAAAATAAATAAAATCAATACTTAGTAATCTGTGATCAAATCAACCTTTGTTGCATAATATGAATATTTCTTCTTTGAGACAACTCTGTATTATTTTCCCTATATGATTATGAAATATTATAGTTTCTAGCCCAGGGTAGATATTCAAAAAATATTAGTTGACTTCTATTCAGTAATATTAAAGCACATATAGAGAAATATTTATTTTTACATCTGGAATATACTCTGCCTATATTTAGGAATTGTCTAGTAGTTACTATGAATAAGGAAGCTATGCCACCTTTACATTTTCTTTTAGCATACATACTTTCTTCAATCCTTCAAGTAAATGCACTAGAGGATTTTTTTTTTTTTGCAGTTTAATTAAACTATTCAGTTATATAGTAGGCTATACCATGTTGATAAACAGCAATATTTCAATATCCATATTTCAACATGCTCTGCCATATTCTTTTTGTTTCCACAAACATAGGTGGTGGAGCATAAACCATACAAAAAGTAAAATGTACAGTGCTTTGAGGCTACAAAGATGGACAAGATATGAATCTTGCTCTTGATTAACATACGGATGTGTATCGTTGTATTATTCCAGTTTTCCCCTGCAACTGCGGAAAGGAAAGCTAGTGACTAACTAAGGAAAGTTAAAAAACTGAGGGCACCAAGATTTTCCATTAAAGACCTAGAGTTTGTAAATTCTAAGAAATAGAAAATTGTGGAGCTAAAATATTTTTATACACTTAAAGATCTCAAGTATATAGGCAAAGAAAAATTGCATTTACAATAGAAAAAAATGTCACCTCATTTCAGACATTGGTATTCTACAAGTATATTAGAGGCTTGTTTTAGCAGAATATACATGTCCCTGTGTAACAGAAGGCATTTACAGGTATTAAGACCACCTTATGTTATAGTGAGTTTCCCATCCATTATTTACCAAAGTAAGCTAATACAGGATGTATCTATCCTATGTCAAGGAAACCTTCATTTCAGAATGAAATAATTTAAACCTTCAGTTTGTTCCATACAGCACACAGTCAATGACCTCAGGAATCAGCGTTTGAAGAGAGGATATATAAAACATAAAACAAAATGGAAAACTAAGAAAAACTTAGTTGATGGTTCATTGCAGTTCCTCTCAGTTTAAGGTAGATTTTACAGTCATCAAATTCTTTTTATATTCATCTCACTATGCTTGATACAGAGGACTCAGAGACGCATAAAGATTGTCCTTATTAACAAGAAACTCAGACTGGTAGAGGTGCTGAAGTCTAGTGGAGGATTTTATAAGTTAAAGAGACATTATGACATGCAAAGCCAGTTCTTTTTTTCCCCTATTCGTAGTGTGTTAAAATATGAGGCATTTAGAAGAAGCTGAATGGGTTTTACATCTGGTACTTTATTGGTCCTTCATTTGAGGTTTTCTCCTTTCCTTCATATCCTTTCCTTCCATTCAGTCAAAGCAAAGACCTATTAAAGTTTCTACTATTAATCTTCTCATATGGTGTAAGTTTTATGAACAATGAGATTAATGTAGCATTCTATAATATTCAAAAAAGGTTAAAAAATAGAAGAATCTCCTCACACTATTTAGGGACAAGATCATTTATTTCTTATTAGCTTTACTAAATAATTACACGCTTTATCACAACTTGTGGTGATTACATAACAAGTCATGTGTTAGCTCACTAATGTATTGAAACTCCTTATACAAAGAAACTGTCTTAAATATATTGCAACCTCCTTATAAAAAGAAAACCAGGGCCCTGCCCAGTGATGTACAGTCCCTTTCCACAACGTTGGAGATGAAGCCGGGCCTCGAGCCCGCACCTGCATATTCCTACAGCTTCTCAGAGGCCTGTGGACAATGACTGAGGAGACAAACCATGCAGGAAACAGCTCTCAAGCATCCCAGTCTGGATCTAGGTTCAGTTTACCACGTGTCCAAGAGAATTGTGCTTTGTCTTGTTTTAATCTGTTGGTGAATTATACTTACACTTCATACCTTTGTTTCACAGAATTCTCAAAAGAATTCCAAAATACCTCAGATTTGAGGAGAGAAGAGGAACAAAGTCTTGACGTTGAAATACGAGGTGGGAAAGTGGATGCTAACTATCTTGAAGATGATCATGGAGGGTTTGAAAACCGGCACACATTTGTCTCCATGTTTGGCTTTTTAAAAAACTGAGTAAATCAAAGAATTCCAGCCTTGAGGACAGAATCATGGAAATTGCCTAGAAATGCAAATTTTCAGGTCACCCCAAAACCTTATACCAGTTTTAATATCTAATGTGCTAAATATTATGGCCCATGTATTCTGAGAATAAGAGCAAAGTAGATTAGCCTATTGAGCTAATATATTTATGAATTCAAATAAAGATGATTTTGAGGAAAAAAAAAAAAAAAGAAACCATTTTATGTTTATTTGGATCATGGTGCCTAGTGAATGTTAAAGACATTATAGGAAGAAGATAAAGCAAATTAAAAAAAAAAAAAAACATTGTAGGAGTGCAATGAATACTTCATGGTTGGTATGCCGATTAAAATATTTAGGATTATTTTTAGAAATAATAATCTTTCTTCTATAGCCCATATTTTAAATTTTGTCTCCTCATAAACCATACTTTAGTCTTCAGTTGTTTCATTATAAATATGATTCCTTTGGGGTAAACATATTGATTTCAAAGCAAAATTTTCAGAGCAAAATAGCATATCTGGCATCAGCTTTAATCATGCTAATACTCAGTTTAGGCTTGGTATATTAGGCATTAATAGAACTGTAGATGTAATATGGGTATGAAAATCAATAAACCTAGATTCCAGCTTCAGTTTCTAGGATCTAACTTTCCTTTTTCGTAAAAGTAATGATAAGGTCACTGTCCTAACCAATCAACAGGACAATATGAGAATTCACAATAATATTCTCTTGTGGCTTAGTTCTTCTGGGAAAGGTGCCATGTGAAGAATACTTCTTATGCATCGTTGTCACCTCTGATTTTAAGCACATAATAATGAACTATATATCATTACTTATTGTAAGATATATGATGATAGGCAAGATACCATAAGTGCTTTGCCAATACAAAAATAATTAGATTGTCTGTATGCTTCTAAAATTCTACCAGGAATTTTAATTCCTAGTTTAGACAGCAGCACTCATTGCAGTTTTAAAAAGAAGAGTGCTTTCCCTCACACTATTTCTTTCTGACTGCAAAGTTTTGCTACATAAAACTAACCCAAGGAAATAATATGAAACAAATGCGGATTTTAGGCCACTGGTTTCCAAATTTTGTTACACAATGCAATAACCTGAGGATCTTTAAAATACTGATACCTCCAGGTATTCTGGTTTAATTGTTATGGGGCACAAGCTGGGCACAAGCTGGGTATTGTTTTAAAACTTCCCAGGTGATTTTAGTGTGCAGCCAAGTATGAAAATTACTATCCTAAGCAGTGGCCCAATCCCATTTTAGTTTTCTTTCTCAACTGCCCCTCAACTGCTGAAATTTTTTCACTGAAGTTCTGTTCCTCTTAATAAGGATTTTACCTTTGTGAACATTTATTTTATTTATAAATTGAAAATCGTCTGCTTTATGCATAAACTTTCATACAATGACGTGTCAAAGCCTTAACAATTAGCTCTAATTGTTTTGTAAGTGACACAGAAAGTGTCCACTAATTCCAGGTGAACCTCATTATTTTCCATGATCAAAATAGCATTTTCATGCTTTTTTGATGGTTCAAAAGAAAAACTTTTCTCTGGTTTTCCCCTTTATCCAAAATTATTCTCTTTAAAAGAGTTCCTCTTATATGTGCAATGTCAAAGAGACATCACACTACTGAACGCATCATCTGGTTCTGTTTTCGCCAAACTGTGCTATATGGTACAACAAAAGCAACTATGCATTGTACTGCATCCCATTTCCTCTGAGCATCAAACCTACTCTAATGAGTTAATCTGTTGTAAGGCATCAGTTGGACAAATCTCACTCTATGCTTTTGCTTGAGCTGTGCACTTTCCAGGGAATAACATTCCCATTCCTATCACCTGCTTTTCAGACTGTTGAACACAGTGTATGTCTCAATGCTCGGCTTAGACATCACATCTACCATGAGGTCTGAGTCACCCTGGGCAGGAACTGGGCAGCTAATGCTCTTACTGCAGACCATAAAGCTTTCTTACACCATCAGTTTACCTGCTGGCTCTGTAAGAGACTATTAATCACTCAAAGTTAGGAAACATAGCTTACTTATCTTTTTTTTTTTTTTTTTTTTTTTATTTTATTTTATTTTACCTGGAGGTCCTGGGGATCGAACCCAGGTCCCTCCATATGGGAGACGGACGCCCAACCATTTGAACCACATCCGCCCCCTTACTTATCTTTATATCCCAATTTCTCAGTAACATGCCTGGAAGTGTTGGTACTTGGTATGCATTTATCCAGAGAATAAAACTGATTTATTAATGATAACAGCTTGGAGATTGGAGTCAGATGTAGGTGAAAATATCAATCCTGTTTCTACCAGTATGTTTTTGGAAAAATTATATAAATTCTCTAATCCTGAATGAACCCACTCATAAAATGTGACTTATAAAAGCTGTCTTCTTGAGGGGCTGTGAGGATTATATAAGATGATATTATATGCATAAAACATCTCTTACAGCACATTCTCCTCTGAATTGCATCTCTGATAAACTAATCCCAGTTGAATTAATTCAGTGTCAAGTGTGTCTTTACTACTTCCCAAAGCCCTCCCAAGATTATAACTTTACAAATACCAATCTCCACACTTTAGCCAAATATTGCCTGTCCTAAACAGTTTAAGCAATAATTGGGCAACCTTCTTCCTCATTCTGTGATGTCCTTAAATGATGGTGAACACTGGTTTCTAAATATTGGAAGTTAGATTTTGTTCTTATCAAAGTGTAAATAATGCAAAGAAAAACAAATATATCACTACAATTATGCCATCAGATCATGAAGTCAATCCAATATCTGACAATTGTCAAGAAATTGTTACTGATGGCAAGAGCAGCAAAGCAGAGCTACAGGGCAGCTGGTAGTTTGCATCTTCTAATCCTATTGCAGTCATCCTAAATTAGAATATGCAAAACCTAATACTTTGGAGTGAGAGGAGACAGGTATTGAGGAAAAAGAATGAGACCCTTTCCCTTTGCTCCTATCTCCCCTTGCCGCACTCCCAAATGAAAACAGTTATTAGAGTTAGTTCAAACTTCAGTTGGACTTGTGGCGTTATCTGTGAGATTGTTACCAATTGTTTATTAGGCACTGGTAAAGATTTGACAATGGCCAATTTTGTACACTACACTGAAGGAAAAAGAGAAGAGACTGCAATCTTAGCACTTTTCTTGAAGGGGAATGAGCAAGCAATGTTGCATTGTATTACACTTGTTCTAAAGTATATTAGAAATATACCACATAATCTGCATAATAAGTAGTTCTTGCTGAGTTCATAAGAATCCCATGTTTGAAAATAAACCATGTAAAAGGCCCAATCCATTTAAAAAATAAACAATACTTCTGGAAAACAAATAAATACTTTTATAGTTTGCTTAAATACAACAGTGCATGCTATAATTCTACAGTAATTTGTTGTAAAATGACAAAAGCGAGGCAGCTCAGAACATTGCAACTTCATTAGAAATGCTAGTGCAACAAGAGCTACAAGAAAATGAAAAACAAAGAAAGAAAAAGAAAAAAAAAGAAATGCTAGCCCATACACTAAGCTGTTTTACTGACTGTATATAAAAAATTAGTGCCTTTCACTATGGACTGTGTCTATGTTCATTACATCTAGCTAATTCTGATTTAGCCTGTGGGTTTCAATTAATATGATTAATAATATAACAAAAGTTTTTGTTGAATGTTCCTCCACATCAAAACTGGGTTAGGTGCATTTTCTCTGTATTCTGGTATTATTGATTACTTGTCTTAATCACAGAACCTACTACAAGGCATTGCAATTGTTTCTTTGCTTAGATGTATCCCCAACTAAACTTCAAACTTCTTATCTTCATTGTTGTTGTTATTATATGGAGCCTGGTACATAATAAATGTTCAGTAATCATTTCTTCTTAAATAAAAAAAAAAAAAATTGGACTCATTGGTAGGGAGATGAAAGCAAAAAAGTGCAAGTTTTAAACATGCAAATAAAAAATACATTAGTAATTTCCCAACCTGCAAATGAGGTTATTGAACATCTTATGACCAGGTTCTTGCTCCAAATTACTATTTCAAAACATAAGGCCTGCAGGGAGTCCCACTTCTGTTTAGGACGAAACAAGCCAAAAGACAACACTATTCCCATATTAGCAATGGGAAAAAAAGTCAGATAATAGGCAAATTTATGCTTTTCTCGACTCCTTCAGAAAGCTCAGATGACAAGGGAACAAATTAGAATGAATTTCAGAATGGCAAGGCCCTCTGAAAAGAGGTAAAACACATGAACTGTTTCAATTTTGGCAAAGCAAAAGCAAGAGATGGCTTCCCAACAAAAGTGAATAAAATTAAAGAGAAATTAGCTAAACTAGAAAAGCAAAAACTTAAAAATAAATGTATAATCCAAGTCTGAATTACTGTATTAGTTTAGAGTAACTGTGAGATCCAAATTAAAGGGCATTTATATGGACTTGCAAGCTCTTTTCCGGGGGTCTTCACCAAATGACCACAACAAAGATTAGGGGCGGTACAGGAAACTGCAGAAAGCCCTCCATGGCAGCACAGGTGCAGGTGGCAATTTCCTGCCACTGTCAGACAGGCATGAAAGACTTCCTATTTCTGCAGGTCCTCCTTTCAAAAGACAATGAGGGAAGGTCAGCTAACTTTCCCATTCTCAGAGCCCAAGTAAAGAGCTACTGATTTGGGGAGATAAAAGAAAGAGCTAACACTGGGAAGGAGCAGGGCATTGGCTTGGGAAAGGATCTTGTGCCCATACAAAGCAAGATCTACTACTACTGAAAATGTCCAGAAATTAATTTTTGCTCAAAACCCACCACAGAGTCAGTGCCCACAGATTCAGGATGTCTTTGGGTAGTTGAAGCAAATTGCCTACAACTTTGGAGTAATACTAATAAGTTATCTCTTCCTTATATTAAAGTACAGAGTTCAGCTGGGAATTGTGGGAACATGGCCAACAGGGTAGGCAGATAAAGCTCAGCCCTCACTAAAACAACTGAGAGGGATTCAAGGGCTGTCTTGTTGACCTGCTTTGGGGTACAGCAGACCAGGACACTGCCCCACAACTGCCAGGAGAGTCGGAGACAGAGAGAAGATGCCAAAACAGCAAGCTGTGAGTTATTGATCCTCCCCCACCCCCGAGATATTCAGCAAGGATAAAACTCCTGGCGAATTGTATCTGACTGAGACGAAAGCAGACTTCTCCCTCCCTGCCAGCTTCTTTAGATATATAGAGAGTGGGAGGGTGCTCTGGGTCATCTAGGAGGGTACTGGAAAGATAAGGAAGCTAAAGAAAAATCTTGAGTTTCTCGCCCCTGTGGCTGGAAGTGGCACATATACCTTGCTCTCAAAACAAAGAGCCTAGGTAAAGGCGCTCCCTCCTCCAAATGGAGTTTGACTGCAACCTCCCTGGGAGGAGGAGGGGTCTGGGAGGGTGGAGAATGGTTTCTTTACAATTATTTTAGCCAGTCAAGCCCCCCTTGGGTGTCAGAAGGGACTCTGATGTGACAGGGATGGAGGGGGATCTCCTAGGCAAGTTGTCGAGCCCAGCAGCCTAGGTAGAGAGAGGAATTACAGCAGAAAGGAGGCAGAGATAACAGACTAAGCAGCAGGACTGCAGGGAAACTAAACTGCCCACAAGAAAAGGGACAGCTAACCTTCTGAAAGGCTCTCTAACCTAGGGAGACATATTAGCTCAGTGGAAGAATTCCTGCCTAGCATATACAAGAACACTGGTTTGGTATCCAGGACCTCTCTGGAAAGTGATACAGGGATATCAGGCATACAGCTGAAATTTTATGACAGGGAAATATTGACATTCTCTTTGTATTAGCTTTTCTTGGATCTCTCATTAAAAAAAAAATTTTTTTTTCCTTTTTTATTTTCCTTATTTTACTCACTAAAACCTAGCTTAAAATCTGCAGATGACAGGCTGCAGGGTGATTGATTGGTGAATAGCAGCAGCCTGAGAAGATCCCTAGGGGTCTAAGAGAGAAAGCTGTTTTTCCATGTTTGTTTTTGTTTTGTAATTTTTTTTTTTTTTGCCTTTTTCATCTTTTTTTTTTAAACGAGTAGCTGCTCTCTTGTTTTCTTGTAGTTGTGTTTCCCCTTCCTTTGTTTCTCTGTATGTTTGTTTTTCTTTTTTCTTTTGTTTATCAATTTTCTCTACCTACACAATATCTTTTCTCTCCTTCATCTTAATATTTTCTGTTTTCTTTTGTTCTTTCATTCCATCTCTTTTTGCTTAGTCTTCAATTTTTCTTGTTCTCATTTCTCTCTCCCTCCTATTTTCTGTTTTCTTTCTTTTTTTTTACTGTTTTTTTTTTCTTTCTTTCACTCTTTTCCTTTTTCTTTTCCCCTCTTATCATAATTCTGGCCTTTTAAGTGATTCTATACTTTTCTCTACTCTGTTTCTTGTTTCATTGTTTCCATTCCCCTTTTCTAATCTTATTCCTCTATTCTTCTTACTCAAGTTAGTTATTTAATTTCCTAGGTATTGTATGGTCCATCTCCTACCTTTTATGATTATTACTACTATTATTCCTTTTCTCTTCCTATATCTTCCTAATTCTCTGGTCCTAACTTTCTTTTCAAGGGAAAATAGACAACAGCAAGGAAATAGAATAAGAGGAATGAAGTGTCAAAGTGAAAACTTACAATACTCAAACACAATAAAATAAAACCATAAAATAGAGAGAGAAGCTAATCAACTGAATAAACCCATTAAGATAAACAAATGCTTAAACAACAACAAAAAATAACATATAAAAAAAAGCCATACTAAAAAACAGGAAGACATGGCTCAGTCCAATGAACAAAGTAAAAACCAGGAGGAGATGCAGAACATGGAACAACTAATCAGAGATGTCCAAACAAATATCATGAATCAACTTATTGAAGTGAAGGAAGAGATTAAGGATATTAAGAAGACACTGGGGGAATACTGAAGAAATTATAAACATACCTAAAAAGATATCAAATATGATGGTGATGAATAGCACAATGCAAGAAATCAAAAATACACTGGAAGCACATAACAGCAGGTTTGAACAGGCAGAGGAAAGAATTAGCAATGTGGAAGACAGTACATCTGAAATCAAACAGACAGTAGAACAGTTAAATTAAAAGGTAGAAAAAATCAAGCAGAGACTTAGGGATTTAAATGACAACATGAAATGCACAAACATACACATTATAGGCATCCCAGAGGGATAAGAGAAGTGAAAGGGGACAGAAGGCATGTTGGAGGAAATAATGGCTGAAACTTTCCCAACCCTACAGAAGAAGATGTGTGCACATGTACAGGAAGTGCAGCGCACCCCAAACAGTATAAGTCCCAACAGGCTTACTCCAAGACACATACTTGTCAAATTGTCCAATGATTAAGACAAAGATAGAATATTGAAAGCAGCAAGAGAAAAAAGAACCATCACATACAAGGGAACCTCAATAAGAAATAGATGCCTTTACAATTATAATGGGGGACTTTAATACACCATTAACTCCATTAGACAGAACATCTCGACAAAGTATCAATAAAGAAACAAAGGCTTTGAATAATACATTACAGGATCTGGACCTAACAGATATATACAGAACACTGCACCCAAATACAGCAGGATATACTTTCTTCTCGAGTGTACATGGATCATTACCCAAGATACACCACATGCTAGGCCACAGAACAACTCTCAATTAATTCAGAAATATTGAAATTAGACAAAGTAATTTCTCTGACCACAATTAAATGAAGCTGGAAATCAGCAAGGGCCAGAGAACGAGAATAGACACAAAGACATGGAAGTTAAACAACACACTCTTAGAGAAACAGTGGGACAAGGAGGAAATCACAAATGAAATCAGTAACTACTTTGGAACAAATGAAAATGACAACACAACAAATCCAAACCTATGATATGCAGCAAAAGCTGTGCTGAGAGGGAAATTCATAGCCATAAAAGAAAAAAAAGAGGAAAGAGTTAAAATCAAAGACCCAAATGCACACCTTGAAGAATTAGAAAAAGAACAACAAACTAACCCCAAACGAAGTAGAAAGAAGGAAATTACAAAGATTAGAGCAGAACTAAATGAAATTGAAAATAAGAAAGCGCTAGAAAAATTAATAAAGCCAAAAGCTGGTTCTTCGAGAATATCGATAAAATTGACAAACACTTAGCTAGACTAACAAAGAAAAAAAGAAAAAAGATGCAAATACACAAAATAAAAAACAAGGAAAGGGATATCACCACTGACCCCACAGAAATAAAGGGTATCATAAGAGGATACTTTGAAAGATTATATGCCAATAAGAATGATAATTTAGAGGAAATGGACAAATTCCTAGAAACAAACAAGCAGCCTACATTGACAAAGGAAGAAACTGATGAACTCAACAGACCAATCACAAATAGAAAGATAGACTCAGTCATCAAAAACTTCCCATCTAAGAAGTTCTCAGGACCACATGGCTTAACAGGTGAATTCTATCAACATTCCAGAAAGAGCTAACACCAATCCTGCTTAAGTTCTTCCAAAAAATAGAAGTAGAAGGAACACTGCCTAACTCATTCTATGATGCCAGCATCACCCTAATACCAAAGCCAAAGAAAGATGCCACAAGAAAAAAAATTACAGACCATATCTCTCTAATGAACCTAGATGCTAAAATCCTCAGCAAAATACTTGCTAATCATATTCAACAACACATCAAACAAATTAAACAACATAACCAAGTAGGTTTCATCCCTGGTATGCAAGGATGGTTCAACATAAGAAAATCAACCAATGTAATACAACACATAGACAGATTGTCAGAAAAAAAATCACAAAATCATCTCTACAGATGCAAAAAAAAAAGCATTTGACAAAATACAGCATCCTTTCCTGATAAAAATACTACAAAAGATAGGGATAAAAGGAAACTTCCTCAACATGATAGAAGGTATATATGAAAAACCCACAGCTAACATCATATATAATGGTGAAGTCCTAAAAGCTTTCCCTCTAAGACTGGGAGCAAGACAAGGATGCCCACTATCACTGCTGCTATTTAACACTGTGTTAGAAATACATGTTCAAGCACTTAGGCAAGAAAAAGATATAAAAGGCATCCAAATTGGAAAGGAAGAAGTAAAAATTTCATTATTTGCAGATGACATGATCCAATACATAGAAAGGGTCTATGTATAGAAGCTATACAAAGCTTCTAGAGCTTATAAATGAGTTCTGTAAAGTCGCAGGTTATAAGATCAATGTGCAAAAATTGGTAGCATCTCTGTACACAAATAATGGGCAATCTGAGGAGGAAATCAGGGGAAAAAATCCCATTTACAAAAGCAACTAAAAGAATCAAATACCAAGGAATAAATTTAACTAAAGATGTAAATGACTTATATGCAGAAAATCACATAACACTGTTAAAGGAAATCAAAGAAGACTTAAATAAATGGAAGAATATTCTCTGTTCATGGATGGGGCAACTAAACATCATTAAAAGGTCTATCCTATCCAAACTGACATACAGATTTAATGCAATCCCAATAAAAATCCACACAGCATTTTTTACTGAATTGGAAAAACTATGAAATTTATTTGGAAGGGTAAGAGGTCACAAATAGCCAAAGACATATTGAAAGAGAGAAACGAAATTGGAGAATCACACTACCTGACTTTAAAACATACTACAGGGGGACGGATGTGGCTAAAAGGGTTGGGCATCCATCTCCCATATGGAAGGACCCGGGTTCGATCCCTGGGACCTCCTGGTAAAAAAAATAAATAAATAAAATAATTAAAAAAAAAAAACATACTACAAAGCTACAGTGGTCAAAACTGCATGGTACTGGTACAATGATAGACATACTGACCAGTGGAACCAAATTGAGAGATATTCGACAAGGCCACCAACCCCATTCAACTGGGAGAGAATGGCCTCTGCAACAAATGGTGCTTGGAGAACTGGATATCCATATCCAAAAGAATGAAGGAGGAACACCACCTCACACCTAATACAAAAATTAGTTCAAGATGGATCAAAGACCTAAATATAAGAGCCAGAACCATAAAGACTTTGGAAGATAATGTAGGGAACCATCTACAGGATCTTGTAAAAGGAAATGGTTTCATGAACTTCACACCCAAAGCACAAGCAGTGAAAGAAAAAATAGAAATATGGGACACCCTTAAAATTAAAAACTTTTGCAACTCATAGGAGTTTGTCAAAAAAGTGAAAAGGCAGCCTACCCAATGGGAGAAAATATTCGGTAACCATATATATGATAGGAACCTATTACCTATCATATATAAAGAAATCTTACACCTTAAAAATAAAAAGACAAACAACCCATTTTAAAAATGGGCAACTAATTTGAATAGACACTTCTCCAAAGAGGAAATAAAAATGGCTAAAAAGCCCACGAAAAGATGCTCAACATCAATAGCTATTAGGGAAATGCAAATCAAAACCACAATGAGATATCATCTTATACCCTTTAGACTGGCAACTATTAAAAAGACAGAGGACTACAAGTATCGGAAAAACAGGAACTCTCATCCACTGCTGGTGGGAATGTAGAATGGTGCAGCCATTGTGGAGGACAGTTTGGCGGGTCCTCAAAAAACTACTTATAGATCTGCCATATGATCCAGCAATTCCACTGCTGACTATATATACCCAGAAGAATTGAAAGTAAGGACACAAACAGATATATGTACACCAATGTTAATAGCGGCATTATTCACTATTGCCAAAAGTTGTAATCAACCCAAATGCCCATTAACAGATGAATGGATAAACAAAATGTGGTACATACATACAATGGAATATTACTCAGCTGTAAGAAGGAATATAGTATAACAGACGGGACAACATGGATGAACCTTGAGGACCTTATGTTGAGTGAAGCAAGCCAGGCATTGAAGGACAAATATTACATGGCCTCGCTGATATGAATTAAGTAAATTGAGCAGACTCACAGAGATAGAGTCTGGAAGATAGGTTTATAGGAAATAGAAAGTAAGAATAAGGTTGTCAACCAATGCCTATATGAGCAAAACTTATGATAAGGTGGAAGTCTGTAGTTGTGCAGTGAAGGGATATGACAGGGGTATAGTGAAACTATTTGGTTAGGTGGTGCAAGTTTGACAGGGGAGTAGGGTGGGGAGGGTGGATTGGATGGTCCATGGAACTGGGGGGAGGGTTGGGGGAGGGAAGAGGTAAACACTGGGTTTTGGCAGGTACATGGTTGAAACTACAATATTGGGAAAGCTCTTTTGAAAATATGACAAGGAAGGGTTACTGGTTTAGGATGTTTGACTTGGGGGGGCATTCAGGACATGAGGCAGGCTTCTAGGGAGTGTGCAAGTGATCATTTTGCAATAGTGTGTTGTATCAGTGGGTGGAGACCCACATAAAGAGCAGGAAGGAATTGGACTCCTATTCTGGGAAGGCCCACTATGTTCTCAAACAGAGGGGCAGGAGTCTCTCAAGAGCATGGGTGGTGCCTAATAGGGTTGGGCAGACTAGTCTGTCAAGCCCTCAGTGTTGTGGCAAGTAACTATGAATCTTGTCCTTCAAGGAGTGAAGCCTGGTGGTCACCGTGGGCCCCAAGGGGAGAAAGAGGGAGGAATAGAATAGATGGAACAGGGGGTATTTTGTGGGTGATGGATACAGGCCATGTTAAATTTCATCAAAAATTTATAAAATTGTATGGTCCAAAATGTAAACCATAATGTAAACCATTGACCATGGTTAGTAGTTATGTTTCAATATTTGTACATCAGTTGTAACAAATGTATCATCCACATTATAAAAAGTTATTAATACGGAAAGGGGGAAAAGGAGGGGGATGTTGGATAAATGGGAGTCCCCTGTATTCTGTATGTGATTTACTGTGACCTAAAACTTGTTTGAGGACAAAATGAAAAAAAGTAAGACACTGGGGGAATAAATGGAAGAAAATGTCACTGTACATACAGGACAACAGATCTTACAGTGACAAAAGGTAAAATGTCAAAAAAAAACTTTTTATAATATTTTTCATTATTTTTTAATATCCCAATTTTTTTATTTTATTTTGCTTTTAGTTTTTTTTTTTATTTTTCTGTATTTTTTTCTTATGTTTAAAATTATCAATATTATTTCATTTTCTTATTAATTGTATTTGGCTATTTTATTGGCTTCATTTTTTAAGAAGTTTTGGATCACAGAAAGGTTACAACTGTGGCAGGGGAAGATTATTGATATGGGGTGTCCATGATGGGGAATACATGGTTGGAAGTTCACCTGGGCATGCATATAAGGCATATAAATGTGTTCAAATGTTCATGGGGCATTGTCACTTTGGGTGGAGATTCACACAATAACCATAAGAATATCAAATTCCCATCCTGGGGAGCTCTGCCACATTTTCTAATGGAACAGCAACAATCCCCCAAGTACAGGGGCAATGACTAATGAAGGAGAATGGTCCATTGATGGGCCCTTGATATCGATCACTATGCTTATAAGCCTTTGCTCAAGAAATTGAAACTTAGCCTAGTGTTGTAGGTTGCATAAGAGTTACCTACTGGGATCCTCCTTGTTGCTCAAATGTGGCCTCTCCCTAACCCAAACTCAGCATAAAAACACAATAACTTCCCCGTAGCGTGTGACATGACTCTCGGGGATGAGCCTCCCTGGCACTGAGTGATTGTGATGAAGCACCAACAAGCAATGTAATTGGGGAAAAAAAAAAAAAAGGCCTTAACCAAAAGGGGCAAAACGTAAAGGCAAATGAGTTTATAGGGCTGAGACTTCAAAGTTAGTCGGGAGGTCATTCCAGAGGTAACGCTTGTGCTCATCTCAGCAGGATCTCATTGACAGCCAAAGTAGATACTACGCCCAAATAGCAGGACTCCTGAGGGTTCTGGAGATATCCAGATGCTATAGTCAAGGCAGATAGCTCAGGAATTTGGTCCCTTGCCAGTGGGCCCTACTTTGGAATTTATGCTCCCCAGTGTGACAGAGTTGGACTCAATTGTGGTTTCCCTACACATGGCTCTTCTGTCCTTCTATTTGAACTTATAATTAGTACTAAAGTTGGTAGGTTTACATCAAAGAGACTTAAATCTTTGGGCTGTCCATGTGCCAGTTGGACCCTGAATCTCAACAGAGTTACAACACCTACTCTTCAGGTCATTGGACTCACCCAGGATAACTAACAAGGAGGAGATGATAGATAACCAACATACCAAGGACCCATAGTGTCTACAACTGCAAGCAAGAGAGTCCCATCCATTGGTCATATGGGATCAAAGCCTTCTCTCAATTAAAGGTGGAATGGGCATCAACATCCCAGAATCCTCAAGGCTGGGGAATGACCTATGGACTAAAGTAGACTTAATAGTATTCTACTATAGACTTATTGTGATTCTAGCAATGGAAGAAATATCATTGATGTGGAGGCAGTAGCCACTGGAGGTTCTGAGGGTAGGGAGAGGGAAAAACAGATGTAATAAAGAGGCATTTTCGGGACTTGGGAATTGTCCTGAATAACATTACAATGACAGATACAGGCCATTATATATCTTGCCATAACCTACAGAATTGAGTCGGAGAGAGTGTAAACTACAATGTAAACTATAATCCGTGCTAGTGGCAATGCTCCAAAATGTGTCCATCAATTGTAATGAATGTACCACACTAATGAAAGATGTTGCTAATGTGGGAAAATGTGGGAGGTGTGTGGAGCGGGCATATGGGAATCCCCTATATAGTCTCTGTAATATTTATGTAATCTAAGGATCTTAAAAAAAAATTTTTTTAATGAAAATACAAAAAAAAAAAAAAAAAAAAAAAAAAACCACCACAGAAACAAGGCAAAGTTTCACTGGTGCAGGTTGGGAGGGGCAGAATGATGTAAACAATCAGGTGCACAGGTCCTGCCTAAGACAAAAGTTGTACCAAGAAAAGAGGAAACCACCCCCCAGCATCACCATAAGCTTAGAACTGGTTAATCACAACCAAACAGCAGTCAACTGCTGTGTGGACAGAGACAATCTGTGGAGCAAATGAGAAAGGCTTCCTGAAAGTTGGGGGTTGGGAAAGATGGAACAGTGTGAAAAACTGGTGGAATTTGAATCTTGTGATGAACTTAATATAATGATAGAAACAATAAACACACTAAATCCTACACATATTAAACAGCCTGGCAGAAAACAGTCAATGATCTTTTCTGGATGTAATACGTTTTACCTGATACACACAACACAACAAAAAATTACAATGCATGCCATAAAGATAAGGGAAAAAAAGGCTCTTTGTTCACAAATGAAGCAATAAGCAGAGCCAAGCATTACATATCATACAGGGTATCACACAGAATCTTTACGTATCATATAGCACTTTAAAATATCTATAATTCATATGCTAAATTATCTAGAAAAATATAGACCACATACATGGGGAATTCCAGCAGAAGATGGAAAGTATAACAAAGGTTCAAACAGAAATAAAATGTGTGATATCAGATGAAAAATTCTTTTGACAGGCTTATCATCAGATTGCACACAGCTGAGGAAAGTATCAATGAACTGTATAAGTCAATAGAAATTTTCCAAACTGAAACACAATAGGAGAAAAAAGGGTTAGTTAAATATAAAAGACATTTTATTTTAATTCCTTTAAAAGATTTAATTGTTTGAAGTAAAAAATTGTAACAATGCATTGCAGGTGTATGAAACATGTAGAAGTATAATGCACAACAACAATCACACAAAGGATAAAAGGGAGCAAATGGAAACAATGGTATCGTGTTCTTGCATTATATGGAATGGTGTCATTTTTTTGAAGGCAGATTGTGATGTTAAAGATATATATTGTAAAGGACCCCAAAATAAGAAAGAGGTGTAATTAATAAGCTAATAGCAGAGATAAAATGCAACCATAAAAATTTAGACAATTAATCTAAATAAGGAAGAAAAGAAGAAACCTTTTTTTTTTAATTTTTAAAGTGTTTTTTAAAAAGGACATATATATGTCTATATTTATGAAACAATTAACACAATGGCCTATTTAAATTCAGATACATAGATAATCATATTAAAAGTAAATAATTTTAAAACATCAATTTAAAAACATGGATTATCATGTTGTATTTAAAAAATAGATTCAACTCTATGCTTTCTATAAGAAATTCACACTGATGATAAAGAAATAGCTTTAAAAAAATTTAATGGAAAAAGTTTAGCATTCAAAAACTAATTAAATTAAAAGAAACTTGAAATGCTTAAAATAATATGACAAAATAGATTTCATAACAAATGTTACCAGTCATAAAGTGCAATGTTACATAATGACAAAACAGTCAAATTATCAGGAAAACATATAAATCCTAAATGTGTATGCAGTCAGTACCTGAAGTATTAAATACATAAAACAGAAAATGATACAAATTAAATAGAGAAACTCATTATACTTGCAGGCTTCAATATTTCTCTATTAATAACTGATACACAGTTAAATAAAAATTCCATAAGGATCTGAAGTACTGAACAACACTAAAAACCAAATTGATCAAATTGATATTTATAGTATACTCCATCCAACAACAACAGAGGAGATATTCATTTCAAGTGCACATGGAACACTCACCAATATAGACCAAATATTGGACAATAACAAAATCTAAACAAATATTAAAAGATTGAAATAATAAAAAAATATTTTTACAAAATGGAGTACAACTACAAATTAATGAAGGAAAGTTTTCTGAAAATTTACCACATATTTGAAAATTAAACAACACACTTTAAATAGTCCATATGTTAAATATGAGACCACAAGAAATATTATAAATATTCTTGAATTGAATGAAAATAAATATACAGCATATCAAAGTTTGTGAGAGAGCAGAAGCAATAACTCCAAGAACATTCATAATATTAATATGCTTATCAGCATTTCAAATCAATAATCTTGTCTTCCACTTTAAAAAACTAAAAAAAGAAGAGTGAATTATATCCAAACAATCATAAGGAAGAAAAAATGAAGATAATAACAGATCGATGATTTAAAAAAATAATAATAATTAATTAAAATACTAAAATATCAATGAAACCAAAAGTTAGTTCTTTGAAAAGATCAATATAATTGATTAACATCTAGCCATACTGATCAAGTGAAAAAAGGGAAGACACTAAATACCAATAAGAATGAAAAGGAGATATCACTACAGATCTTACAGAATTTTAAGAAAAGTAGGGAAATATAATGAACATATTTTACATGCATACATTTGATAAAATTCTTACAAAAGACAAATTCCTTGAAATACACAAATTCCCAAAGACCGCTCAAGATAAAATATGTAACTCTGTAGCTTTATTGTTAAAATGTCAATTCCAATCATATTGATCTAAAGATTTAATGCAATCCCAATTAAGTTTCCAGCAGAAATTTCTGTAGAAATTAACAAACTAACTTTAAAATTTATAGGAAAAAGAAAATGACCTCAAATAGCTAAAACAATCTAGAGAAAGAATGAAGTTTGGTGAATGACATTATCTCATTTCAAACATAAGACGACATTAATCTATACAGTGTTGCATTTTGCATAATAGACATAGATCACTAAAATAGAATAGTTCGGAAATAGATCAACATATTTAAATTGCTTTTTTTTTTTTTCAAAAAACTGTCAAAGTATTTCAACGGAGAACAGATAGTCATTTCAACAACTGATTCTGGGACAAATGAACAATCATACACAAAATAAACCAAAACAAGAATGAGCCTTGGTCCCCATCTCATATTTGAAAAATTAACTTGAAATGGATCATAGAACTTAATATACAACATGAACTATGAAACTTCTAGAAAAAATTTTACTTTAGATTGGGCAAATTTTTTTAGATAGGCCACAAAAAGCATAAAAAGAAAGAAGCATAAAAATCAATAGTTGGAATCTACTAAAATTCAAAACTTGTCCTTGAGAGGAACTATTAAGGCAATGAAAAGACAAAACACAGGTTGGAAGAATATATCAGTCAAACAAATATCTGATGAAGAGCATGTATACAGAATATTTTTTTTCTTTTTAAATATTTTTTTAACAAATAAATTTTATTGTTACCTATTAATGAAGCATAAATCTATCCAATGAGTACAAACAATGGTATTTGGTATAATCACATATTTGTGCATTCATCACCCCAACCATTCCCAGAGCACTTTCATTATTACAATAATAATAAACAAAGTCATCACCTCTCAATCTCTTTATGCCTCACCTGCCATACATAGCTGCTATTCTTTTTCCTTCTCTCTAGTATATTTGTAATTATATTTTATAAAAACAGTCTTATACCTGCAATATCCCCACATTCATGTTTCACATGAGATTTTACTATCTTATACAGTTCCATGTAGTTTTCCTTCTAGTAATATACATGACCTTAGACTTTCCCTTTCAACCACTATCATACCTATACAATAGCATTTCTAGTTACAAACACCATGATATAGTGATTGACATTTGTCAAAATGGTGACAAGGCAGCAAACTCAATAAGAGAAAAAATTGGGAATCACACATCTCATAAGTGTTTAATATCCTTGATATACAAAGAGATCATACAACTCAACAGTAAAAAGACAAGCTACCTAACTAAAAAATGGGCAAAAGACTTAAAAAGACAATTGTCCAATAAAGAAATACAAATGGTAAAGAAACACATGGAAAAATGTTCAACATCACTAGTGATTAGGGAAATGCAAGTCAAAACTACAATAAGATATCATTAGACTGGCCACTATTAAAAAGTCAGAAACTGTAAATGTTGGAGAGGATATGGAGAAAGAGGAATGTTTAACCACTGTTGGTGGTAATGTAGAATGGTACCGACACTGTGCAGGACTTTTTGGCAGTTCCTAAGGAATTTGAATATAGTCTTGCCATGTGACCCAGCAATACCATTACTAGGTATAGACCCAGAAGAACTGAGAGCAGAGACACAAACAGACATTTGCACAACAATGTTCATAGCAGCATTATTCATGATTACCAAAAGTTGAAAACAACCCAGGTGTGTCCATCAACCAAGGGACGGATAAAGAAATGGTGGCATATACACATGCACATTACTACTATTATGCAGTAGTAAGAAGAAATAAAGTCATGAAGCATATGACAACATGGATGAACCTGGAGGACATTATATTGAGTGAAGCAAGCCAGACACAAAAGGACAAATACTGTATGACTGCGCTATTATGAACTAAATATATTGTGTAAGCTCATGGAGTTAATAATTAGAATATAGGTCACCAGAAAATAGAAGGAGGGTAGAGAATGGAAAGATAAGGGTTAATCTGTACAGAATTGATAAAAAGATTGTTTGTAAATCTTTGGAAATGAACAGAACTTTTTTATTATAACTGAATAACAGAAAAAAATAAAAATGGAAAATATGTCATGCTCAGAAAGGATGACATACCGATAACAAATAAGCACATGTAATGATGCTTTACATTATTAGTCATTATGGAAATGACAAAACTACAATAACATACAACTATATACCTACAAAGTAGCAAAAATGAATTATAGTGGCAATCCCAAGTTCTGTGAGGATGTTGAGCAACTAGAACTCTCATATATTACTGGTAGGAATGAAAACTGTTTGGAGTGCATACAGCCACTTTAGAAAACAGTTTGTCAGGTGTTTATAAACTGAAACAGATACTTACCATTTAACCCAGTAATCCCACTCCTAAGTATTTACACATGAGAAACAAAAACGGGTTAACACAAAAAACTCGTATGTGGACATTTATTATGGCTTTATTCATAATAACCATTAACTGGAAACAACCCAAATATCTTTGAAATGGTGAATGGGTAAACAAACAAGTACATAAAATGGAGTATTACTTGATAATATTAGAAACAAACTACTGATTCACACAATAACATGGATTAGTCAAAAATGTGTTAAGCTAAGTGAAAGAGGGTTGTCTTAAAATGCTGTATACATATGATTAATTTATATGATGTTCAAAGTTGGCAAAACTGTAGGAACTTCATTCATATTAGTGATTGCCAATTGCTGGGTTTGTGGAAGGGGGTGAATACAAAGATATACAAATGTTTAGGGGTGATAGAACTGTTCTAAGTTCTTGATTGCTGTGGTGGTAACATGATTTCATACATTTATCAAAAGTCACCCAAATGTACACTTTTTAAAAGAGGTGATTTTTAAAATATGTAAATTTTACCTCAATAAAGCTGACTCCAAAAAATGCACTAGATTATGAACTAAACATACTGTGTAAACTCATGGAGTTAATAATTAGAATATACGTCACCAGAAAGTAGAAGGAGGGTAGGTAATGGAAAGTTGGGGGTTAATCTGTGCAGAATTGTTTGTAAATCTTTGGAAATGAATAGAAATGGTTAAAGCATATCATAGTGTTTGTAACTAGCAGTGCTATTGTATGGGTAGGACAGTGGTTGGAAAAGGAAAGCCTAAGGTCATGTATATTACTAGAAGAAAAGCTAAAAACTGTATATTGAACTGTATAAGATAGTAAAATCTCATGTAAAACATGAATATGGGTGATATTGCATATATAAGACAATTTTTACAAAATATAAATACAAATATAAATATACTAGAGAGAAGGAAAAAGAATAGCAGCTATGTATGCCAGGCGAGGCATAGAGAGATTGAAATTGATGAGTTTTGTTTGTTTGTTGTTTGTTATTATTATTATTGGAATAAGGAAAAGTGCTCCAGGAGTGATTGGGGTGATGAATGCACAAACATGTGATTGCACTGAATAACATTGATTGTACTCTTTGGATGGATTTATGCTTTATTAATATAAATCCAATAAAATTGAAAAGAACGCTTAAGAACAGAAAAATATAAGTGTACAAAATAAATTAGAGAGATAGAAATGAAATAGCAGCTATGTATTGCAGGGGAAGCTTAGAGAGTTTGAGAGGTGAATATTAAGGGAACCAATTATTTGTTTATCTGGGTTTTTTTGTTTATTATTACTATCAATATTGGAATAATAAAAATACTCTAATGGTGATTGAATTGATGAATGTACAACTGTGTGATTATACCAAATACCATTGATAGTACGTGTTGGAACTGATTAAAATTTTAAAAATGCATTAGACATTAAAGACTTGTTAATTAGAAGGTCAAATATTTTTTTTCTTCTCTTAATACACATTATAACAATACATAAATGTGCTTTTGAAAAATGTGTCAAGCAGCTCTGTATTTGAGAACCAGCATCAAAATTTGAGTATCTAAGGCTATTAATCTTCTCTAGTTCAGCTCTAGGCACCCTAGACGGCACTAAATAAATAGTCCTTGACTGGTTGTTCTTTATAGTTCCTACACATGAAGTTTAGAAACCATTGACTGGAGAGTAAAATGGGAGGAAGGAAACTATAACTTTTGAGAGGGCAGAAAAAGGCCCCAGCACTCTGTCCCATGGCTTAAACATCATCTTTAAGTACCATCAAGAGGAAATATGACAAAAGAGTCAGGGAAATGGGTCCCAGCCTCCTTTTTCTATGCCTGTTTCTTCCTCATTATTAAACTCACCTCCTCTTTCCTCCTCCCTATTAACCACCGTTCTTTTCTTTCTCTTTCTTTCCCTCTTCCATTCTCTCTCTCTCTCTCTCTCTCTCTCTCTCTCTGCTCTCTCTCATACACACACATGCACACACAGAGGCACACACATATTTGCACAGGTACTACAAGAACTAAAACTCTGGATATTTTATATTTTCACAAAAGTGTAAATATCTGAAAAGAGATGTATTTGCATTTTTAAAGGATCAATGGGTTAAGCTTTAGCTAGTAGAGTTTAATCACTTTTCTACCCTCAGTTTTGCCAGTGTTTGCCTCATGTATTTTGGGGCACCCTGATTGGTGCATAAATATTTATGATTGCTCTTTCTTCTTGATAGATTGCCTCTTTTATTAATATATATAGTATCCTTCTTTATCTCTTACAACAGTTTTGCATTTAAAGTCTATTTTGTCCAATAGTAGTTTAGCTACTCCAGGTCTTTTTTTGGTTACTGTTTGCATGGAAAGTCACTTTCCAATCTTTCACTTGCAACCTATTTTTGCCCTTGGGTATAAATTGTATCTCTTATAGACAGCAAATAGATAGAACATATTTTTTATTCATTCTGCTAATCTATGTCTCTTAATTGGGGAGTTTAATCCATTAACATTCAATGATATTATGGTAAAGGCATGTACCATTTTATCTTTAGGCTTTTGTATGTCATATAAAAAGCCATTTTAGGGAAACGGCTGTGGCTCAATCAGTAGGGCTCCCGTTTACCATATGGGAGGCCCCGGGTTCGGTTCCCGGGGCCTCCTGGTGAAGGCAAGCCCTCCCGCACGGCATGGTTAGCTGACCCAGCGAGCACAAGCAGCAAGGGGGGGATAAATGAATAAATAAATAAAATCTTTAAAAAAATAAAAAGCCATTTTATTTTAAGGATTTTATATGTCATATCTTTATTTGTTTCTCCTTTTACCCTTTTAATTATCCTTACTGATAATCTTCCTTACTACACTCTCCTCCAAACCTCTCTCTCTCCTGTCTTTTCATTTCAGCCTGCAGAACTCCTTTTAGTATTTCTTGAAAGGCAGGACTCTTGTTGAATTCTCTCAATTTCTATTTATCTGTAAATATTTTTAATCTCTTCCTTATCTTTTTATAAGAAAACTCAAATGCATAGAGATAGATGCATAGAAAAACAGTAGTTTTTTCTAAATATTTTAACTCTTTTTGTGTATATCTCCAAGTTTCCATTACAACCATTAATATTTTATTAATAATTTTTATTAGAGAACTTGTAGGTTACAGAAATATCATGCATAAAATACATAAGATACAAAGCTCCCATTTACCACCCTGTTATTATCACCTTGCATTAATGAAGTACGTTAGTTATGATTCATGAAAAACATTTTTATAATTGCACTATTAACTATAATCCATCATTTACAATAGGATTCATGGTGTTGTATAGTCCTGTGTTTTTTCTTTTAATTTGTATTCTAGTAACATATATATGACCTAACTCTCCCTCATTTTTGAAGGAAAATTTTTCTGGATACAGAATTCTTGGCTGGTAGTTTTTCTTTCTGTACCTTAAATATTTCATACCACTGCCTTTTTGCCTCCATAGTTTCAGATGAGAAATCGGCACTAAATCTTATTAAGCATTCCTTGTATGTGATGGATCTATTTTCTCTTGCTGCTTTAAGAATTCTCTTTTTATCTTTGGTCTCAGAGTAGATCTGTTAGGATTTATTCTGTTTGGAGTATGCTGTGCTTGGACATGTACATCCCTGACCCTCCTAAGAGTTGGGAAATTTTCAGCCATCATTTCCTCATTCTTTCTGCCTCATTTCCCTTCTCTTCTCTCTCTGGGGCACACATAATATGTATGTTTGTACATTTTGTGCTGTCATTCAATTCCCTGAGTTCCTGTCAATTTTTTCCATGTATTTATCTGTTTTGCTATCTGTGCAATTTTGGGTGTCCCATCTTCTCGTATGCTAATTCTTTCCTCTGCCTGTTCAAATCTGCTGTTGCGTGATTCTAGTGTATTTTTTTTTTAAGATTTTATTTATTTATTCATTTATCCCCCCCTTGCTGCTTGTGCTCACCAGGTCAGCTAACCACGCCGTGCAGGCGGGCTTGCCTTCACCAGGAGGCCCCGGGAACCGAACCCAGGGCCTCCCATATGGTAAACGGGAGCCCTACTGATTGAGCCACAGCCACTTCCCTCTAGTGTATTTTTAATTTCTTCTATTGTGTCTTTCAAAACTATAAGATCGGTTATTTTTTATGTTTGTTTATAATTTCTTTTGTATGCTCATCCAGTGTCTTCTTAAGATCCTTTATCTCTTTCTTCATCTCCTTGAATTGATTTAGGAAATTTGTGTGTACATCTTTGATTAGTTGTTTCAAGTTCTGCATCTCCTCTGGCTTTTTAATTAGTTCCTTTGAGCCATATCTTCCTGTTTCTTAGTATTGCTTGTGTATTAGTCAGCCAAAGGGGTGCTAATGTGAAATACCAAAAATGGGTTGGTCTTTACAAAGGGTATTTATTTGGGGTAGAAGTCCACAGATACCAGGCCATAAAGCGTTAAGTTTCTTCTCACCAAAGTTCATTGCCACATGTTAGAGCAGGACAGCTGCCGAAGTTTGCCAGGGTTCAGACTTCTTGTGTTCCTCTCTTCCCGGGGCTGCGTTTCTCTCCGGGCTTAGCTCTTCTGGTTCCTCCACAAGGTGAGCTGTAGACTATCAGGCTAACTGCTCACTTCACTTCTGGGGCCTTTTCTCCAACATCAAAACTGCTTCTCAAAAACTGCTTCAACTCTGTTCTTGCCATGCCTTTTATATTTGATTCCCCCACCACCACCAAGGGCTGGGGCTCAACACCCTACTGACATGGCCCAGTCAACGCCCTAATCATAATTTAATCATTCCCAGATTAACAGATCAGTTTACAAGCATGATCCAATTATATTTTTGGAATTCATAATTACTTTAAATTGGCCAAAAGCTATAGCTTGTAAATTTTTGCTGATGTCTGTTCATCAGTTTCTATCTCATGCCTAGGCTTTTATTGTTGTTTGGCTCTGTGTTAAGATTCTTTTTTGACTTTAATTTCTGCTTATTCTAAATCATTAGAATTGCTCATGCTTGATAAAAAAGGGGGAAAAAAGAGGAAAAGGAAAAACATAAAAAGAAAAGGAAAAAAAGAAATAAAGAAAAGAGGAAAAGGAAAAAATAAGAAAAAAAAACAAACACTGAGTCTCCCTTTCAAGCCACAAACATCTAGTGAGGCCCCTCATTGCTTGCTACCCATGCCATTCACCCCACAACTCTGCCACTCCCCTGGTGGCTGGCTGAGGGCACCCTCATCAGCCACCTCTACCAAATGCCCAGCCCTACAATTTCCCCTATGCCCAGCAAGCCTGTCTGTCTTCCTGATGCCTTTGGAGGATAAGTGCATCATGCTGCTCCCTATTCTGCCATACACTTAAGTCAGATTTCACTCACTTTTGAGCTGGAGGAAAAGTATTTTCCTAAACTCACCAAATCACACTTATGTGACCTGCCACTCCACATAACACAAAGCAGCACTGAACTACTCTCCCTGTCTCTCTCATCTTTACATTATTACCAAAAATACACTGAATTCCAGAAAGATGCACAATATTGTCTGGATATGGAGGGGCTCATGAAGCTAATTTACATATTCCATCTTATCCCAAAGTACCTTGTAATGCAATACTCATGCCTCAAAGCCAATTAACCAATTCTGCTCTGCTGTAGGAAGCAGATTTGTAAATCATCAATGATCTCAGTATGCCAAAACTCATAATAATCAGAAAGCTGGGGCTAAAATTATTGTGAGATGAACAGCTCACCTTGTGTTAATTGTAAAATAAATTAACTGATAGATCATATGGAAGGTGGAAGCATATAGAAATATCAGAACTATTCTGCTCTAATGCCAATTTACTCTCCTTTACTTTTTGCATGGTCCTCTTGACAACAGAGGGAGGATACTTACAAGTCATTGGGAGTTGAGCTCATCACTAGAAACATCTGGAGATTTCCAAGACAGGCTGTTGCAATTCTATTTCAGGCTGAGGAGATTCATTCACAGATTAATTCACATGATTCTGGTGATTTGCCAAATTTGGGAAATATTGCTGCTATTGCTTACCTTTTGTGAGAACTCCATGTTAGAGGAAAAGCAACTAACATTACATAAAAGCATTGAACAGGCATTTCACACACATTTGAAACATCTGTTAGATGGTTCTATCTCAGTTGGATATATATCATTTATATTATCTGAGGAGGCACTTAATTCTATATATTAAGAGAATAAAAATCCAAAATTATGACTGCATAGACATTTGAGCCATATACATTATACAATGCAATTAACTTAAGCATGATTCTATTAGCGTCTCAAAAAATACACCAAAACTTCAGATTTAACTTCTCATCTTCCCTTACTCAAAAAGCATTGTGTTCTATGAAAACTTCCAAACTTTTCCAAGTGCAGATCTGAATTCAATTATAGATTTGCTATGTAAACATTTGTCAGAGCATTTAGAAGTAGTTCTATTTATAATGAAATGTTTCTGTCCTGATCTTACCTGACGTGCTCCTCTTTTGTTTTCCTCATTATCCAATACGGTACACCATTCTCTTGTAATGGCTCCTCCTTAGATTTGGAAATTTAAAAGAAATTGCAGAATATTCTCAGTCTTTCCAACTGCAATTTCTCAAAATCTCACTTAATTACAATTTCATGAAACTGCATTTAAATTTTACTTTCTCCCAAAATTTCTCAAAATTTCATTGAATTACAATGCCATCACTTTCTAAGGTTTGCTCTTTAACAATAAAGAAATTTTTTTTTTACTTTGCCAATTTCTCCTATAATCACAGCTCTCTCTCTCTCTCTCTCTCTCTCTCTCTCTCTCTCTCTCTCTCTCTCTCTCTC
>JAKSZT010053770.1:37962512-38005853 GCA_026826555.1 Tolypeutes matacus
CTCTCTCTCTCTCTCTCTCTCTCTCTCTCTCTCTCTCTCTCTCTCTCAACCCTGCACTTTGAGCTATTTTTTTTCCAAGCAGTGCTGTAACCAAGGCTGATGCCTGTTCCATATTCCAACCAAGGAATTATTTCAAGATACCAAGTAGTATAAAGATATAAATCATGGGCTTTGAAGTAAGGTGCAAACTAAGTTTAAATCCTAACTCTTTCAGTAACTGGTTGTGTGGCTTGGGCAAATCACATAATAAATCTAAATAAGTGCCTTAGTCTGCCAGGTTGCTATAACAAATACCACACAATGGGTTAGCTTAAACAACAGGAATTTATTGGCTCACAGTTTGGCGGCTAAGGGAAGTCAAAAATTGAGATATCAGGAAGGTGATGCTTTTCCCCCAAGGTCTATAACATTCTGGTGCTGGCTGCTCATGATCTTTGGCATTCTGTGGCTTGTGTCTCTGCCTCATGTCACATGGCAATGCCTTTTCCTTTCTCTTCTAGTTCCATTGACTTCTGGATCCTCCTCATCATAGATTTCTCTTACTATGCCTGAATTTATTCTGCTTGTAAAGGTTTTCAGTAATCCAGATTAAACCCCAACCTCATTCAGTTGGGTCACACTTTAAGTAAAATAACATCTTCAAGAGGCCCTATTTATAATGATTCACACCCATGGGAACAGATCAAGACAAAGAACAAGGTCCATTCTTCCTTCAACAGATATTAATAGAACATTATTATTTGACCCTTGTTGACCTCACTAGTTTCATCTTCTCACCAACCTCACCCCCAACCCCTTCACCAATTAAGTTAATGAACTAACTTAGATAATGAACTAAGTCAAGTTTCTAAATGTGCCAGTAACTCTCTCAGCTCCAGAATTTTGCACATGCTTTGTGTAATTTGCCTAGGATACTCTCACCACCACCACCTCCAATATGGCTGTTACTACAAAATAATGCTCAGTAATCATTTTGCAATACAATGGATAAATTAAAGCTAGCATCTTATTGTGGAATCTAAAAAGGCTTAGCAGAGGAGATACATCTCAAAAGATGGATAAGATGTGAGCAAACTGAGAAATGAAATCCACATGGGGAAAAAATAACCTAAGTAAAGTAGTGGAGATAAGCAGGGAAGGTGAGTAGGAGAGAAAGAAAAGTTGGAGAAAAATTTAGTAGTACAGTATGATTTAAGTAAAAGGCACTTTTTTAGCAGGATCAATAATATCCCTGACAGCAATTCCCTTGACTACACAGAGGTCATAGGCCAACTATAAAACATATATTTGGTTAGGTTCCAAGATTCAGAAAGTTTCTTCAATAAAGATATATCTCCCAGTCCCCGTGTCTTCTATGCTGTGTTTCAAATCTCCAATTTACTCCTTTAGCACATTATGCAAGCTCTTTGGATTGATGACTCTGCTGAAGGGTAAACCTAGTTTTGAACTGTGGTATTACCCACAAATATATCTCACATCTTATGCTCAAAATGATACACTACTGCCTGTACTAAAATTAACTCACTCTCAAACTTTGTCCAACCTGAAGTTGGACAAACCAGGAAACCAGAACTAATCAGAGGCCTGGGGTCCCTCTTAACATAAATGGAGATGGGATGATACCAATGATCCATTTATGTATCAATTTGAAACTCAAGTTTAAATTAGAAACCAATTCTAAAAAATTTATTTTTAAAATACGTATATATACACACTGTAATTATTAGCTACCAGTGTATAACTCACAGAATCAGATAAACACCTGGGCAACCAGGTCTAAGATCTCACTCAGAGAAGTCAAAGACAATTCTGCCATCAGAATTACTCATCTCCACCTTCACTTTGTGATGTTGCCTGTGGGTGCTCTGTACAAGACTCAAAGTCCCAGGAGTAGACTGAGTTGGCTTGAATCACATATCTGTTCTTGGAAAAGTGGGAGCCAGAGGATGGGCGGAATGGGGAGGTGCAGGGGAAGTACAGTGCATGTGATTAATGGAGGTGGGGAAATTTCTAATATATATATTTGGAGCTGTTACCAAAAGTAAGCATAAAAGATTGACAGGCAGGCAAACTCAAAAGATGTTCCCTAAATTTGTTTGCCTTTTACAGATAAATTTGGCTATGAGCATGTAAAAATTATGAAAGTAATATTCCTAATGAGTATTTCTCCATTTCAATCACCTCCAAGTGATTGTGGGTTTGTGAACCCTATTGTAAACTTAAAAGCCACGAGGAAATCTTAGGCGGGAAGGAGGCAGAATGTATTCCATTTACCAAGTGAACAATTATTAGCTCAGCATCCTAGCACACCACAGTCTTGTGACTTCAAGATAGTGCCTTACCCTTACACCTCAAATATGTTCTTTTATTCTTCAAAAATCATTGATTAGTTTTGGTAATTGATGATGGTGATTGTAGCATAACATTATGAATATAATTAACAGCCCTGAAATATATATCTTATTGTAGTTTAAAAGGAAAATATTAAGTTGTATGTATGGCAAATGACACTTAAAACTCTGCCTGGAATATGGCCTCAGGGTGGGGAAGAGGTCTTTCATGGGGTTACACATGCTCAACAACACCTACCTATCAAGGGCATTTGTGTTGTTTGTAGGAAAATATGTTATGTGATTTAATCTTTTTTGTTGAAACAAGGTTAATATAAAACTACAGTGGAAAGTTTTTTTTTCCCAAATATCTCTTCTTGTACTAAGCTTAAAAAGACATTGAAGAGGACCCAGGGAACCAGGAGAAATTGTGAAGTAGGTGGAGTGTTTAGCATCCTTCTACCTCAAACCCTCCTTCTATATCTGATTCTTGTCTGATGGGCTCTTAAACTCCACCTTCCTCTAATCTCCCTATATAGCTAAAACCAGTTCTCAGAAGGGGTCTAATATCAGTCATTTGCCTCTTAGTTTAAATTTAGTTTGAAAGCTGTTGGATCTTAAATCAAATTGGAATGAAATGCTTTGTTTCCTACTGAAGGAATTTAAAGTATCTCCAGAAATATTTGGATGTCAAAGAACCTTTTCAGGACTCCTGAAATTACACTCCATGAGCAGTTAATCATCTCAAATAAAGACTTATCTTTAAAATAATACACCTCTAACTTCTCTAAGAAAAAAGTAATTTCTCTGAGATTTCAGTCCCTCGGAAATTTTTTCAAACTGCATCTTTTATCCACTAACTTATTGCAAGAGTAAATTTGAGAGTAACAATTAGGAAAAAAACTGAAATGGTATATATGGCTAAAAATCATGTTAAAATGAAAGAACAACAAGCGATAGCAACTTTTCACTTTTGGAAAATCATCTCTGTTAAAATCTGAACAGCCCACACATCCAAAGATTATTAACGATGTTGTCTAGTTTCATAAGAAATTCCTCCCATGAAAATTAAATTAGGATTGTGGAAGCAGTCCAAAATCATTTTTAGGATAAAATGAACTAATTTTAAAGGAAAACTGAAGACAAGGAAATATAAATAGAATTTTCCAAAAGCTTTCTGTCAATTTTTTCTTTGATAGTGCATTCTTCTATTACACAAGCAATATACACCCACTGTATTAAAATTAGAAATACAAATACTCACCTCCAACCCCACCATCCAGAAATGACTTCTGTTGATACTTTGGTATTTAATATATTGTACATATCTTCCTCTGTCAATAAACAAAAATTTAAAACATATTAAGGTCCTCTGGGAATTCCAATGTGTGACCATAATGTGTTAATATTTATTCAACCAATTTCTTATTGTTGCACATTTTAGTTGTTTTGAAATTTTTCTGTTGTTTATATGATGAACCTGTAAATAATCTTGAATAGGAAACATTCCATTCATTACCTATGTTTGAATACCAGCATGCAGCAATAATTTACCTATGTGAAAGCCATTTGTCAAGTAACCTTAAAAACATGAAAATATATTTAAACTTGAATAGGTCAAATATTTTCTAACACATGTTCTTTGATCATGAAAGAAATCCACAATCCTTTGCTCATAATTACAAATTTTTTGAATGTACAATTAGAACAAATTTGTTTACTATTCTTCTGAAAAACAGAAACAGAAGATAAATAGTGTAAAAGTGTTATTAAATGTAATTGCACTAAAAGCAAAAGGCATATTGACTGTTGCCTTTGGGTGCTTAGCAAAACACTCAGTGATAATAATGACTACTGCAATTTGAACATAGGTTTAGTTCATTGGGTATTTTCTACATGTTAGGCACTGTTCTAAGTAGTTTTATCCCATTTAACCCTGTGAGTTAGATGTTAATATCATCCTCATTTTAAATTAGGAAAATTTATGCTAAAAGCAGATGAGTACTTGTGTTCTTAGGAAACAAGTCTATACAATACATATAATTTGACAACAGACTATGAAACCACAGTATCTACAATGTATATACACGGTATAATGACTTACATAAGCATAGGTCAAAGATTAATCATCTGAACTATCAAAAAGATTTATGACAGGATGTTATACAGTATATTTAAAAATTTCTATCTAAATAATTTTTAAAATTCAGTATTAAATAAACTTCAGTTTTCTAAAAAATGCTATTGGGTATAATGTACTATCAGTACAGTAGCCACTAGCTTACATGTGCTACAGAGCATTTGAAAGGTGGGTCCTATGACTGAGAAGATGAATGTTTAATTTAATTTCATGTGAACTAATATATATTTAAATTTTAAAATGGAAGCAATATAAAATATTTTTCAATTTAGCACAATTCTATTGTTTCGATAGGACTACATTTCACTTAACCTTTTCATAGCATAAGGTATAATTGTGGTATTGCAGTTCACATACATGGGAACATAAATTGCTTCATGTACTACACACAAACACATCACTCATCTAGTTGGCACCAAACTGCAAGAAAAATTTTAAGAATATATTGTTAATATTGATAAATTTAGGGTTCCTTTTTTATTTATGTAATACTCCTTGGAATTTAATAATACTGTTTTGACACAAGAGTTAATGAATTTACTTAATTTGGAAAGATGTACTTTTGATAGTGATATGATTTTGCTTCAAAGTCAAATCAATCTTAGAAAAGATTAACCAGTACAATCAATGTGTATGTGAATTTTAAAGGAAAATTATTTTTTGGCACTCTATTCAATTATCTGAAAATGTTTAAATATGTTTGGAACAACTTGGGTGGGTGAATTTACATTTTCAATTATAAATTTTATGAAATATAAATGTAGACCATGTATTTCCAGTGAAAAATATAGACTGAATAGAGATGTAATAAAAGTATAAAAAGACACTGAGTGTCAAAGATATTACAGAAAAAGTAAAATATCTCATTAACAATTTTATATTTTTATATATTAAGTATTAAAATTATAACATTTTGATATACCTTGCTAAATAAATTACATCTTTAAAATTCAGCTTCACTTCTTTCTTTTTCATTTTTTATTGTAGCTACTAGAAAGCTTAAAATTATATATTTGGCTTCATTACATTTCTGCTGGATAGGTCAGATACAAGATGCTTTAGACCCTGTTTTTAAGTTTTCTTAGGATGCATTAATCCTAGTATAATGCTAGCATCTTCCTTTTCCTCACCCTCTTCCTCTCCGTCTCTTTATATCTCTAAGAATAAAAACAGAATATCATTTTTTTTTCAAAGTATATTTGAGTCAGTAAAAAGAAATGAAAAGCAAGGAAAGATTAGAGAAGCTATGCCTTTTGGGGATTTAATGATTAATAGAAAGATATTCAATTCTTCTTTCTCTGGAGTTGGCTAAGAGTTTTATTTCCCTGGGTTTCCCCTCTAGACTTCCAGAGGTAATATATCTTAGTAGGCTGTGAGATGTTGTTCTATTTAAGTCTTTTGTAAACTCTTTACAGAGAAGCTGTTTAAAGGTAAATAATTTAAACAAACCTATACAATATTAGCTCTTTGGAAGAATGATTAGTGTCTTTGAGTTGAATAAATCATAAAAACCTGTACAAATATTTCATAGATATTTCAAGTAATCATTTACAAACACGGAGTCTTTCTCACCACAATATTGTCAGCTTTTGATAGAACATGAATGAAAAGCTTCTCTATATGTAGAGCACCAGTCTATGGTCCTTTGAAGTCTGTCCATTTCATTCATTCAACAAAGACTATATGCAAGCTATTGAAATAAAAGTAATTTCATGCAACTCTTTTAGTCACTTTGTAAATAGTCCAAAACACTTAATATTGTGTGTGTGTGTTTGTGTAATTTTTTCAAAGAGGAACTTCATAATACATTTCTGCTTATTTTTGTGAAGGCTGGATCAGAAGGTGAACTTTAGGGTGGATTTCTCAATGGTGTATACACACACATACACACACACATAATTTATATAAATCCATTCTTGATGTGATATGAAAAATAAAAGTTTGAAGTTTGCATGAGTTGACAGTGAGCAATTTAAACTCAAACTCCCCTATGTCAAGTCCCAATTGGAAAATCACAAACCTAAAACAAAGGCTCATTAGTTACCAATCCACACAAACTAACACTCATTCCTACACTAAAGCCTATGCCACAAGATACATCGGAACATGCATTGCTAGTTGACATAAGCAGTAAAAGCTTGAAACAGCTTGAAACATCACTTAGAAATAGATTGTTCACCTTATGGAAATTATCAACCATCCAGATATATTTTCCCATTGCTCTTCCTCCATTCCATTTATAAAAGCAACATATCCTCAAGTAGATGAGCTTTCAGATTTAATATATATTTCAACACAAAAAAATACATTTGCTTTTACTATACTTTATTTTATAGACTAAGCCAGAGTCACAAATTTCATAAAGATTTTAACATCTCCAAGGAATGTTATTTGTCCTGGATCAAAGCGTTAAATTGTGGATCTTTCTCATGCTTTTGGTAATATCTCTAACACAATTACAAGCTAATACTAGCATAACTCTGTCTCTTATATATTTAAATAACGTTGTGGTAGATCTGTAACTAGTAAGAAATTAACAGTTTTCCTTGAAGTTCTTTGTTTTGTTGTTTAAACATGATTAATTGAATATATTTTACCTGAGTAATCCTTGGTGCAGAAGATACTAATTTTTCAATATTTTGAATTAAAAGTTTGTTTCCATGGCCTTTTCCCTCCATTTATTGCTTGGCTTGTTGCATTAACAAGAAGTGATAAAGTTTAATTACTTTTATGAAAATGAACTTAAAAGTATTTTTATTTTACACAAGTTCTAATAGCAATACCAAATTAGAATGAACAACAAAAGCATACTGAGTCATAGTAGTTCAGCATGCAAACATAAAAGGAATTCTTATTTAATAGAACAGCGTTAGCCTTTCATGTTACAGAAAATTGATTATCCTTTCCTGATTTGTTTATTTTCTTCATGCTCTATGGGACCATTACATTGCTTTTGTATAATTCTCTAACTTGTTATTTCCCACTAGCAATACTACAGCAATTACTTTCCTAGATGGCACGTTATGATAGATTAAAATATGATCAAATAATGGAATTGATATCATTTAAACTCCCAGAATACAGGCTTTTTATCTAAAGAAAAGTGTCATACATTAAATTTCAAAAATACAGGAGAAACAGTTTCCTCTGCTTAATTTGTGTGTGTGCATTCTTGGGGAGATTGAGGGAGAGGGCAAGATGGGAAGGAATTTCAACAATTTGCTCTTGACTTTGTAATACTTTTCCTTTCTCTCTTAGCTAATCTATAGATTTCTCTTATTTGTAAAGAAAATTTATGGCAAAATTGGAATTACCAGCACCCCACAGTTTTAGGACGGGAAGAAAGATACCTCACAATGCTTGATATATATAGTTCAATAGTGCATACTGGATAAATATTGAGAAATTTAGGAAGTTAGATCTGGAGTCAGACAGGTATAAATATAAAATTTAGCTTAAATATTTAACAGCTATGTGATCTTGGACAAGTTACTTATCTGTAGGCCTTTTATTTTTCATAAAAATGTCATAGGATTTTGGTAAAGATCAAGAGATAAAATGCATATAAAGACCTTAGCACAGAACAGAGTTAATAAGTATTCAATAGGTGGTAGTTTTCATCATTATTAGGAACATTGATATTATTAGGGTTATTAATTGGTCCTTCTCTCAAGCCCGATATAAGCAGAGTGGCTCATATCCCGTCCATTCCTATCATCCTTCCAATGAGGACATTAATTCACTCTCAGTTTATAATTTTTATTTATTGACCATGGAGAACACTAACTCTATTTACAGCACATGTGGTAGGTGTTGTAGGAACACAGAGGCAGTATGAGGAACAAATACTAATAAGGTACCAAGTCCATGAGGCAAAGATTTCTGATGGCAAAAAAAAGAAAAAGTAGAATTTCCGCTTCACTCCTTAAACTATCTTAAACATTTAAACTAGTTTAAACATGCTTAAAACAGGTAAAGGAGAGCCAGTCCTGTTCCACATACTATCAGAATGAAAATGTCCATAATAAAAATATTTCCAAGCCTCAACTTATAGCTGATTTATTTTTAAATATTAATTTATTACAATTTAATTGAAATAAAAACAATTAAGTTAAACATTTTCAATCTTTTAAACAATGAATATCACTATACTCTTAAACCATTGAAATTATTCCTTAAATCTTTAAATATTTTTAAAATCTGTAAAGAAATTTTACCTAAATATTATAAATTACACCATTTCAACTCAACAGGTGTTTGTGTGTTTATGTGTTTAATTAACACCATTGCTTTTAAAAGCTGAATTTTGAATAGATGCTACTTTATGGGTTACCTTATTATATTCAGAAATTACAATTCCAATTATAATTATCCAAGGCTAACATGGTCATTAAACTTTTATTTTTCCATAATTCTTTTTTTTTTTCAATTTAAAGAAATTTTTATTGACATATATCATTCATACAAGAACAATAAGTATACAGTAAAAGCTGTGAACTTGGGAAGTGGATGTGGCTCAACCAGTTGGGTGCCTTCCTACCACATGGGAGGTCCCAGGTTCGGGTCGTGGTGCCTCCTGAAAGAAGACAAGCAGATGCCTCAGTGAGCTAGATGCCACCCCCCACCACAATGAGCAAATGCCACAAGCCAGCAGACGCCACAGCCCGCAGGGAGCAGATGTGGCTCAGGCTTTTGGCCACTCCCCTCTCATGTGGGAGGTCCCAGGTTCAGTTTCCAGTGTCTCCCAAAGAAGGTGAGCAAACAATAAGCAGACAGACAAGAGAACCGTCATGGGTGGGGGGCGGGGGGGGGTAAATAAAATAAAGTAAATAAATAAATCTTTTTTTAAAAGTTGTGAACTTACAAAACAAATATGCATATAATCATATAGGCCATCCATACATCACCCCACCACCAAAACCTTGCATTGTTGTGAAACATTTGTTAAAATTATGAAAGAGCATCATCAAATTATTGCTGCTAACTATAGCCCATATAATACATTGTAGCTGATTTATTTTTTTAATGATTTGAAACAACACAATCCCAATGGACTTTGCTATAACAAAATTTGATCAGTTGTGGCTAAGACCATCCCTAGAATGCATTATTATCTTAGAAGTAACCCAACAAAATGAAAAGAAAAAAGAACAAAGAATATTATTTCAAGATAAAATATGATTTTCCTATAGTATCCTCATAAGTAAATAGAAAAAGAGAAAGATATTTTTAAGGAATACATTTGTAATTTCTTTTCTCTTTCTAGGGCTCACAGATGTGTGCTTGATAAAATTTGCTAAGTAATTTATTGCCATATGTTTGAATGTCAATTCAAAAGTGTTTATTATGTGAAATAATTAGACTTGATAATTAAAAACATAGAAGAAAAGAATAAGAACAAAAATGGAGATGTTGAAATGAAGATTTATTTTCACCATTTTCCTTCCCTTATTTCTTGAGTCATCCAAAAGAATGGATGATGTCTGTTAATAGTGGTAAGGAGGAAAACATTCACTGGGGTGTAACATGGAAGGAAAAGAAAAACGAAAGCAAACAAACATGCAAAGCAAAAGAAAAGGAGAAGGTGAATACAGTGCAAAAAGAGGAAAATGAGAAATTAGACATTTCAAAGAGCTGTAAAATCAAACAGCTTAACAACAACAACTTAGGGAATGGTGTAAACAAGAAAAGTGTGGCATGAAAATGAAAGAGCAGTGAAATACATTCTCAGGAAAGATGAAAAGCTAGAACTGAAATCTTCAACAATTTGAAGCATCCATTCACTTTTTTTTTTTTTAACAATTTAATGATGTTTATTTTAAAATCCATTTTTGTCCATTCACTTCCCATTTTCTTCAATTTATGTTAGGAAAATTTTCAGTAGAAGAGAATTGAAATAATTGTATAATTAATATCAGTATACCAATCACAATTTGGTAATAATTTGCTATTTTGACTCTCTAACTAGACAGATATAGAAACAAACAGTAGATAGATACAAATGTGTATAAGTAATTGCTAAACGTTTTGACAGTAATGAAAGCCAATGCTCCTCCTCTACGTAATGCACATACACAGACTCGCATAATAGTGCCTAAAATTTCTTAAAATGTACCAACTCTATCCTAGTTTAAGAATACTTTATTGAAGTAAATCACTCAGACAATTTGACTCAAACTTCCTTTCTATAATCCATGTCATATATTTTAATATATTCCCAGTAAAAAAATTAAAATATAAAATAATTACTCTGTGAAGTGCAGTCTACCTGCAATCAGCTGACTACTCTCACTGTTAAAAATATCCTTTACTTGAACAGAACTCTTTCCCTAAGTTCTATCATCTTTATGTCTATTTATTGAGCTCTCAAAGAATAATATTTAATTCCCTCTCATGGAATTTTCTTTCAAATATTTGAATATATCTTTTATTTTGCCTTGAGACAGATGTCTCCTCATTATTTTTTTGCCTGTTACCCACACAATAGTATTTCTTTTTTTTTTTAATATTGCAATGTTTATTGCCATTATATAATTAAATGCATTTGCATTAAGGAAAACTTTTTTTGGTCACTGCTGAACATTTAGGGGCAATTAAGTTTTTTTTAATAATTCTTTTTTATTTTTTAAAAGATACTGAGATTAAATAAATGTTACACAAAAATGATAGAAATTCCCATATGCCCCACTCCCCACACCTCCCACATCCTCCCACATAAACATCCTTCATTAGTGTGACACATTCATTGCAATTGATAATCACATCCTGGGGCTTTGACATTAAGCATGGACCATAGTTCACATTATAGTCTACACTCTGTCCCACACAATTCTGCATGTTATGTGATGATATAAAATAGCCTATATCTGTCATTGTAGTGTCATTCAGGATGATTCCCAAGTCCCAAAAAAGCTCCCATAGTACAACTGTTTTTCCCTCTCCTTGCCCCTAAAGCCTCCAGTGGCTAGTGGCTCCACATCAATGTTGTAATTTCTTCCATTGATAGAATCACAATATGTCTTTAGTAGTACCAAGTACAGGGACAATGACTGACAAAGGAGGATGATCCACTGATGGGCCCTTGATATTGGTGACTATGCTTATGAGCCTTTGATCTTGAAATTGAAACTTAGCCTATTGTTGTGGGGTGCCTAAGAGTTGCCTCCTGAGAGCCTCCTTTTTGCTCAAATGTGGCCTCTCTCTATGCCAAACTCAGCATATAAATGCATTACCTTCCCCCAAGCTTGGGACATGACACTTGGGTATGAGCCTCCCTGGCACTGAAAGATTACTACTAAGCACCAACTAGCAATGAAACTGGAAAAAGACCTCAAATAAAAGGGGGAAAGACAAATGAGTTTATATGGATAAGAGACTTCAAAGTGAGTTGGGAGGTCATTCCAGAGGTAACACTTATGCACATTTCAGCAGGATCTCATAGATTGCCAAAGTGGATACTACCCCAAATAGTGGAGATCCTGATGGCTCTGGAGACACCCAGGGCCTATGGTCAGGGCAGATAGCTCCAGAATTTGGTGCCTTGCCAGTGGGCCCTACTTTGGATTTTGTGCTCCTGAGAGGGACAGAGTTGGACTCAGTTATGGCTTCCCTATACATGACTCATCTGTCCCTTCTATTTAAACCTATACTTGGTGCTGGAGTTTGTAGGTGTATGTCCAAGAGATTATGAGTCTTTGGGCTGTCCATGTGCCAGGTAGGCCCAGAAACTCAGCAGAGTTGCAACACCCACTCACCTACAGCTCATTGAACTCACCCAGAACAACTAACAAGAGATGATGATGGACAATGACCATCCTAAGGAACAGAGAGAGTCTGCAACTGCAAGCAAGATAGTTCTATCCATTGTCCCCATGGGATATAAGCCCCATCTCAATTAGAGGTGGAGTGGACATCACCTTCCCAGAATCCTCAGGATTGGGGAAAGAACTATGGACTAGAGGGTACTTACTGGCATCCATTCACTTTCAGCATCTTTGCATCACTGGGTCTAAGGTAGGTTTCTTGTAGACAACATATAGATGGGTCATATTTCCTTATCCATTCTGCCAATCTGTGTCCCTTGACTGATGAGTTTAATCCATTAACATTTAATGTTATTACTGTCATGGAATTACTTACATTAGCCATATTTTCTTTAGGTTTATGTATGTCATATGTTGTTTTTATTTCTCTTCTTATCTTTTTAGTTGTTCTTACACTCTTCTCCAACTCTTCCACTCCTATTTTTTCCTTTCAACCTGCAGAATTCCCTTTAGTATTTCTTGAAGGGTAGGTTTCTTGACATACTCTCTTAATTTCTGTTTATCTGTAAATATTTTGAACTGTCCCTCATTTTTGAATGCCAGTTTTGCTGCATAGAGAATTCTTGGCTGATAGTTTTTTTCTTTTAACACCTTGACTATGTCATACCACTGCCTTCTTGCCTCCATGGTTTCAGATAAGAAATCAGCACTTAATCTTATCAAGTGTCCCTTGTATGTGATGGTTCTTTTTCCTCTTGCTGCTTTCAGTATTCTCTCTGTCTTGAGCATTGGACAAACTGACAAATAAATGTCTTGTTGTAGGCCTGTTAGGATTTAAACAGTTTGGGGTGTGCTGTACTTCCTGGACATGTACATTCATGTCCTTCAATAGGGTTGGTTAGTTTTCTGCCATTATTTCCTCCAACACTCCTTCTGTCCCGTTTTCCTTCTCTTCTCCCTCTGGGATGCCTAAAATGCATATGTTTGTGCATTTTGTGTTGTCATTCAAATCCCTGACTTCCTGCTGGATTTTTTCTATATTTTTATCTATCTGTTCTACTATATGTTTGATTTCAGCTGTACTGTCCTCCACATCACTGATTCTTCCCTCTGTGTGTTATCTGCTGTTATGTGCTTCCAGTTTATTTTTGCTTTCTTGTATTGTGCATTCATCACCATCATATCTGTTATCTTTTTATGTATGTTTACAATTTCTTCAGTGTGTTCTCTCAGTGCCTTCTTAATCTCAGCAGGATCTCATAGATCCTTAATCTCTTCCTTCACTTCATTAAGTTGATTCATGACATTTGTTTGGATATCTCTGATTAGTTGTTCCAAGTTCTGCATCTCCTCCTGTTTTTCAGTTGGTTCATTGGACTGGGCCATGTCTTCCTGATTCTTAGTATGGGTTGTAATTTTTTGTTGGTGTCTAGGCATCAGTTTATCTTGATGGGTTTGTTCAGTTAATTAGCTTCTCTTTGTAATCTAGGGTTTTATTTTATTGTTGTTTTTGTGTGCATGGTAAGTTTTCAATTTCACACTTTGTTCTTCTTGTTTTATTTCCTTGCTGTTGTCTATGTTCCTTAAGCCAATGACATCTTGCCAGAACAACAATTTGAAACGATAAAACCAAAATGAAGGAAGAGAATGACCACAACAAATGTTAACCTGAAAAGCAATGCCCAAAGAAGATTACAGGAAACCAAGCAAATTTAGAATATATTTCCCTTAAAATGAACTTTTGTAACAGTCAGTGCACACCAAAATTACAAATAGTAAAAATACTTAAAATAAAAATTAGGGTTAGAAAAGGGAAATAGTCAAGGGAAGAAAGTGAAGTCCTATTATAGGTTACTGGCGCTTCTTAAAATGTGCTTTGACTGTTTCATGAATGCTGGCTGGCAAACCACTGAATAGATAACGGGGGGCACTGGGTGTTGTCTGGTGGAATTTTTGTGCAACAGTGCAACACAAGATAAAAGATGTTCTAGATTCATCAGAGGGTCAAAGAAATCAAATCTTTGTCTTTGGCCTCAAAACTGCAAGAAAAGGATGACTGTGAAATCATTCAAGTGATAACATATAATATGGTATCATGTCTTTGAAGAATGAAAGATAAAAGGGAAGGAAGCTTAAATAAAATATTATTTTAGGTGAAAGATGAAGAGTTGGGGGAAAATACTGTCAAATGCTTTAGAGAGAGAGAGGCTCTACTCAGGGGTGGTGGAGAGTAGCAGTTAAGCATAATGATTAACTTAGAAATATAATTCTATCATTTACTAGATGAGTGACACTACTCATCTAGTAATAGACATATCATTTACTAGATGAAGAAGCTTCATCACTCTGTGCCTCAGTTTACTCATACGTTAAATGTTAAATGGAAATTATAAAACTATTCTGAATTTAAATAAGATATTGAATATACAGCACTTACACAGTGCTTGATACATACTACGTGCTCAGCTGCTGTTTCTTTTATAGAAAAAGCAAAGCAAAGTTTAAGAAGATACTTTGATAACAATTTTAAGATGAATGACAAATTTTATGTGGACTTCTAAAATCTCTCATAAATATAATATAATTATATTTTAGAAAATACCCCATGTTACACAACCATGTTGATATAATACAATGAAATGCTCTTCTTTGAAAAATTACTCCATTTTGTACTTTTCATTTTTAACATTCATAGACAGTCAACTCTGTGAGAGAACAATAGTTCAAATACAAGCAACGTAAATTAATGACATTGTGATAGCAGAAACAAAGTAAATACTTAAAAATAAAGCTTCAGGGTGTGATAGAATACAATTGACCAAATGGAAAAGAACCCTTGGGCAGGGATCCTTCTTCATAAAGGAAGGATGAAATGAAAGAGAGATTGGATTCCTGCCTTCTAACTTCAATGGAGAGATAGAAATGCAATTTTCTGCTGAAAGACTATCAGGGTCTACCAGATGTAAAAGAGCAACTTGTGTCAAATGATCAATCAATAATAAACTAACACACAAACAAAAATGTTTTTTATTTTAAAATCAGAGTCCTAAAAATGAAATGTATGCTATTTTGTGGTGAAATTCTGTGACAGTAAAATCTTTTCTTTATGTTTCTGCATAGACAAATTTAATCTTTACCTACATGGCTCTGAAAGGTACCGTTTCTTGGGTTCTTTGCCTGGTGCAGAGAATTGGAGTTGGCACCAAGGTTTGATCACACACAAGGGAAAAAGTTTTTTATTGAGCCACCAGAGGTCAGGAGACAAAGTCTCAAAACAACCTCCCTAAACAAAGGAGGTAAGGGTATTTATCTGAATTAGACAAAGAAAGGTGGGCATAAGGATGCCTTTGGTTGATTCCACCTGCAAACCAGGTTCTGAAAAGTAGGCATCAGAGGAGGGAGGGAGGGGTGAGCTCATGGCTGTTCCTTAGAGTGCCCTTGGTCTCAAGCTTTTCCATCCAATGTATGTTTTATTAAATTTTAGATAAGGGGGAGAAGAAAAACAGGAGTTGTTAGGGAGTAAAAAATAGGAATTTGCTAGAGAATGGAAAAGCAGGAAAATGCTTTATGACTAAAGACAGTTTTCATTAATAATTAACAATGCACACCTACATGCTATGAATTAAAGGAGAGTACTTAGTTAAAACTAAAATATAATTAGTAATCTTTATCTAAAAATTAAAGCTGTAGTGTAACATATATCATATGACTGCTTTTAGTCTCTTTCAGGTCATTCCTGCATCATAATTAAACTGCAAAGTTCAATAATATGCATTTGGCTGTCTACAATATAATACATCTTAGACACTATAAATTTAACAGGATATATAACACATATTCTGCAACAATCACCAATCAATTTTAGTTCTACTATTTCCCTATTTTCAAATTCAGTAGTTTCTGCTCTTTTCAATTCTAATTCCTATTTTAAGATTTTCTTAAATTTACTACTGTTCTTTTTCTATTTTATTTACTTAAATGTCTAACACATTTATTTTCACTGCTTCTGATTTGATAATTTAAGATTTTAAGACAACAAAATTTTCCCTAAGCACAACTTTAGCTATAATGCATAGGTTCTGATTAGTAGTGTTTTTGTTTTTATTTATTTATTTATGCTGAAATCTTGGCTAAATTGTTTTACACCTGAACTTGATTATAAAATCCAGAGGGCAGGCACATCTTTCTTTTTTATTCACTTCTTTTATTTCAAAAGCAGGATAATGACATGTACCTAGTAATAAATAATTAGCGGCTCATTAAATAATTATAATTAGTATTTTTCCATGTTAAAAAACAAATATCATCATGAATAACTGAACAAAATATTTTCCAGCATTTAAGAGTTATTTAATATAACACAGAAGAAGAAGAATAGAAGGAAAAAATATCAGTAACCTGGGATTTAGAAGACTCGGGTTTTAGATACTGTAACTTACCCTGACTTATCACATTCATCTGTAAGCCTCTAGACACAATTTCCTTAACTATATAACAGGAGAGTCCTTTTTTAGATGGTATCTAAGATCTCCCTCTATATATCTGTCCATATGCTTCAAGCTAATGTTTCAAAGATAGATAATAGATAGAGGTAGGTAGAAAGAATTGTAATATGTATTCTATAGTCAAATATTCACACATATATGGGTATATGTATTTTCATCATTAACTGTTTAATCACACAACTCAACAGAAAATTGTAGCTTCCACTTCTCTGAATAAGGAAGAATACACGTCATCTAATTTAACAACCCAAGAGATGACTAAATTTCCCAGGTAAAAATATCTGCCAAAAATTCATTGATCTTATTACCATAACATTTTTAGTTACAGGGAAACCATCACAACCTGAATAAACCAACCCTTCTCTGAAATACTGACTTTTAAAAAGTGTTGTTGTTTTTTTACCTTATATGCAGTCAAAATGTTTTTCTATAACTTCCTGCTATATGTTCTGATTATCTTGATGGAGTCACAGCAAATAAAGTTAAGCAAAATCATTTTCATATAATGTCACTGATGTAAGTTATTCAGTCCAGTCAGTGTAAGACTGCAGGACCATAACTCAAATTCACATAGATATGACATAGTAACAATAAAGGTCATAATGATTATATGTAATTATTATATTTTATTGATTATTATATTATTTATTTATTGTAATTGATTTGTCATTATATTTTCTAATTATTATATGAAGACTTCCCTTCATGCTTCAGTTTTTCCACCAATATGTTTATCTATTGGAGTATGTCAGTGTAAATTATAGACCAACTTTCATCTCAAACTCTTGTTCTCTTTCCAGATACCTGAGCATGTTACTTTTTCTATCAGCCAGAGAAATATTCTCTTCAGCTCTCACAAATATCGACATTCCCTTCATCCTCATCCAATTGGTTGCTTTTTAGAAGGGCTCAGAGCAAGTCTCACAGGCTCTGAGGTTTCCAGACCAGACTGGCACAGGTGCAGACTGTGGTGAACTGTTGAGCTCATGCCTCCTATAGAAAGATCAGCTACTACTCAGCTCTAGCCTGTGGCTCTACATGGGTTGTGTTCTCAGAATTGCCAGAACCTCTTAAGGGAAATCCTCCAATTTTTATATGTTGGCAACTATTTCAAAATTTTCAAAGGCAATATAGACTCCAAGAAAAAAAGCAAAATATCTCTGTGGATTGAATTTGATCCAAAACTAATAGTTTAAGGATTCTGGCCCAGGGTTTTGATGTAGCAGAATTGCTTTTACAGTGACCAGCCTGAGGATCTCTCTTTCTTGGCTGTTAACTCTTCCCTGAGGGAAATGAGAACTTAGATTTTAGGAATCTAAAATCCTGCATTCCTAGGCAGGATATGGGGGCACTAATTGGGGTTGGTAAAGAAGCTGAGCCAAGGGAATACATTTATTTTCTTCCAAAGGCATCCCCAGCAAACAGAAGCAAGTCACAAGTAAATTTCTCAATAGATTATCCTGTTACATTACATTCGCAATGTGCATTTTCTAAATGTGAGGAAGTAGGAATTTATTTAAGAAAATATATTATCTTAAAATCATAACCATCAATATTGAAGTTAAAATTTTTCAGGTGTTAAAACTGTTTTTCAGATGATAGAACAAATGGCATTTCAGGGAAGTAGGTCACAATAAGACCTCTCTCTAAGCCAAACTCAGCAAATAAATATACTACCTTCCCACCAGGCATGGGACATGACTCCCAGGGATGAGCCTCCTTGGCAACAAAGGATTAATACTAAGCACAAACCAGTGATGCATTTGGACAAAGACCATGACCAAAAGGCAAAACATCAAATACAAAAGAGTTTTGATGACTAAGAGATTTCAAAAAGAGTCGGGTGGTCATTCCAGAGGTTAAGCTTATGCATGTCTCAGGCAGAACTAACTGCCACTGTGAACAAAGCCTCAAATAGCCTATAATTAGCACTTTGCCCATTAAATATATATCTCAGAGACTTAAATCTTTGGTCTGTTTATATGCCAGTTGAGCCCTGAATATCAGGAGTTGTGGCCAATACCTACTCTCCAGATCATAAGACAACTAACAAAATGATGATGATAAACAACCCACAACCACCCCCCCCCAAAAAAAAACAGAGAGTATCTACTACTGCAAGCAAAACAGTTCCTTCCATATGCCCCACAAGATCTAAGTCCCCTCTCAATCTGAGGCAGAGCAGGCATTACCATCCCCAAATCCTCAATGTTGAGGAATGAACAAACATAAGGGGGGAATGCAACCATAGACAAAGTAAACTTATTAATATTGTAGTAAATGGAAAAAAATGTAACATTGTTATAAAGATAGTAATGACCAGAGGTTTTGAGGGGGGTTAGGGAATAACAAGTGGGACATAGAGCATTTTTAGGACATTGGAATTAAGTGTAAACTACAATGTAAACTATAAATGTTGGTTAGTAACAATGCTTTAATATTTATTCATTAATTGTAACAAATGTACCACATAATTGTAAGAGGTTATTAATAGGGGAAAATGTAGGAGAGGGAGGGTACATGGGAATCCCTTATACTTTCAATATAACTTTTCTGTAATCTAAAACTTTTTTTAAAATAAAGTTTATATATTTTTTAAAATTAGGTCACTATGAAACTAAAAACAACCTTAGACCAAGGAGAACACTGCCACTATGTCAGTTTATAATTCCTACCTGGTTCTCCAGCAATTTTTACTTTAAATACTATTTTATTAATTTTAGTCTCTTTTACCAGGAATGGAAATAATTATATTTACAATCTAGAACAAGCATTCGCAAACATTTCAGGTAAGGACCAGACAGTAAATATTTTAGTAAATATTTTAGGCTGTGCAGGTTACTCTATTGCTTGTTGCATGTTGTACTCTCTGGGAACCCCTCACATCTGTCATTGTAGCACCAGAGCAGCAAAAACAATATGTAAACAAATGGACTTAGCTCTCTTCCAATAAGACTTCATTTACTGAAATTTGAATTCCACATAAGTGTCATGAGTGACAAAATAATTTCTTTAGATATTTTTCAAACTTTTAAAAAGGTAATAACTATCTCAGCTTGCAAGCCATACAAAAATTGGTGGTGAATCAGATTTGGCCCACAGACCCCTGATTTAGAGAATATTATTCCTGGTATCAAGACATCTTGAAGACAAAATCACTTAAAGATATTTCATAATTTAAAAAATTATGTTGCCAAATTATTATGAAATGGCTTAGCAAGCAGAGAATCAGAACAAAGAGAAAAGTATTTGAAGGACATTATCCAATATCATTTTGTCCACGACAAGGTAGATCCTGGGGAATTATTCACAGCCCACCAAACAAAGTATAACAATGGAAACTATTAAGTAAATATCTTATTGCCCTCTTGTGAGGTTTCATCCTTTTCCAAATCCATAGAGAGCTTAAATTTCCAATGGAGATAAACAGTGCTCCTAATGGTTTTGTCAGCTCCTACTTGGTCAATCGTCCTTGAAGATGATATATCTGGCCATCTTATCTCCTAGTAACATACTACAGGCAGCTAAGACGGGAATTGTAAGTCCAGTCCCTATAATATTGGGAGCAGTTGGGGTGGATGTGTTAGTCCATATATTTTTCTTGATATTTTCTTTAAAATATATTCCAAGGAAAACTTGGAATAATTTATTAAATTTCTAGGTAGTTTTCTTTTTACAATTTCCTAAGAAAATAATCATTATCACTTATTTTTTTACAGGTATTAAAAACCACAGCAGATTTATTTGGTACAATTCTTAGAGAGTATTTATATTGCCAAGACATTATAAAACCATTTACCATACATTCTTTTGCTGTGTACAACTCTATTTTATGTACTAAACATGATGTTCCCTTTTGCAAAGCTTGTGTGTTCAGAATAAATAAGCCTCTAGGAGGAATGTGAAAGGAACTTAGATTATCTAATAGAATAATAAATGGTACTTTAATTATTTCAGATTGTTTTCCTTCACAGATTGTAGATATTATATTTGTCCTGAAAATTTATGAAACTAAGACTGTCATACCAAAAGATCTTTTGCACATGTCTCCTTGGTTAACGATGTCAAGCGGGGGGCTCAGCATTTCATACTTAGAGTTATTTAATGTCTTCAGGAATAGATAAGTTATAGAGTTAAGCTTACTTTCTAACTTTGATAACTCTGATAGATGGATGTCTGTCTGTTTTGTTTCAGAAAACAATAATCCTACATGCCCCATAGAACTCTGCTAAATTAATAGCTTGGCTTAACTAACATTAAATTCTATTAAAATCCTGAGATAAAGATATGACTAAATATTTCTAAAGTATGGAAATTTTAGGGAAGGTCAATTTTTGTATTAGTTGTTAAAGGTACCATCTTTTCCACTAAACTCTAAGAAGAATTCTTTGTTTTACTTTCTTAAAGAATTTACCGATTATATATTTATGACTGGATGCCCTTCTAGTATTTTATTTTGTGATAAATCTCATAAGATTTCATGTCTAGGAATTAAGGGGTCCATAAAATATCATCACTGCATTTTGTTTTCATTGTGGTGGTGGTTGTTATTGTTGCTAGTGTTTTTGTGTGTCTTTTGCCTCCATGGCCACTTGTTTAGACACACAACTTACAGTGAAGAGATGTCATCCTAACTGGGACAATTTTTAATAGGAAACAAAGTGGTGCAATACTCCAAACAGCTCTAAAAGTTTCCATCCAAATTATCATTGATCTTTAGATTGATCAGCTATAAACATGTAAATATTTTTAACAATATTATCTTATCCAAATTTAAGCTTTTTTAAATTCTTAGGAAACTTTTGCAAAATGTTTGACTGAAAAATAGAGAATCTATGTCATGGAATCCCCATGATGTAGCATTCTAACTATTATTTTTAAAAATAGGTTCCCTTTGTATCTTCACATTCTTTTATAATTACTTAGACTTATCTTTTAAGTAATATTTTCTAGAAATTCATCTGAGATCTGAAACTTTTTTGTATCTAGTACTTACTATTTTCTCCCACTACGTGAAAACACACACTTTTTTTTGGACAATTAAAACAAACTGAAGCTAAGTCACATTATAAAAATGATTATGAACTCAGCTCCTGTCTATCTAGACTTAAAACAAATAAAAACTCAACTTGCAAGTGTACTTTATGAATATTAAGTCAATGTAAAGTAGGAAACTCTAGACTAGAAATCAAGAGGAAGGATTTTAATGCTGACTCTGAGACTAGTTGCCTATATAATTTACACTAATTGAATCTTAAAATCTTTGTGTCCTCATCTATAAAATGGGATTAACAAGGGCTGCCCAACAGAATGAGTTATTTTGCATTTTAAAGATGTTAATGCATATAGAAATCCTTTGAAACTGATAAAATATTCTAAAGTTTTTGTCTATTTCTATTAAAGCAATTCATCTCATATTTACTTACATGCTAATCTATTATACTCAAATTTCTATTTCCCCTTCAGTTATAATTAGCGTTCACTAATTTCAACCTATGAATTTGAGATAGGGGCAGGATTAGGGCCATAGGACAAAAAGAATGAATCTGGCGCGCGCAGCGGCGCATGGCCATTGTGTTGAGGAGGTTCGTTGAGAAGTTCCAGCCCAAGGATCTACTTAAATCCCTCTTGAACATGCTGGAACATAAACCCAGGAACAGGTAGTGGATGGAGATCATGAAGTATTATGAATTACTTTGCTCACAACTGTATCACCAACTCAATCACAGTAACCAGAAGCAATTAATTAAGTCAAGAGGTATTTCCTTGTCACTTTGCTGGATGAAAGAACTTTTTTGTTTGCCTAAAATAAAACTTAGATTGTAGTACCCAAAGCAAGACATTCAGTAGTCTAACATATACTCCCACACTCATAAAGGTTAGAATACAAGATGATGACATATGCTGCTAGTGAACTGAAATTCAGTCAGGATGGTAATAACAAGAATGTTAATGATGTTGTATTTAACACTGATATTGCACTCACTACTGTTTTGTGGATGAGTAATTATCTGTGTATGTGTAAAACATTAATCTAATATTAAAACATATTTTTAACGTGAAAATGTACCTCAAAGACCAAAGACTACAGTATCAAAACCAGGCTTAAGAATTTTACAAATCCTTCAGTACATTTCAACAGCTCTTGCCAGATTGTTGTTTTTTTAATAATCATAACCCACTCTTGCTTCCACAATTACCCAATACCTAATAAAATAACTGGTCACCATTGACAAATATGTCAAATCTCCTCTGACCCAGTTTAAAACTCATAATATTCCTAAAATGCTTTGCAAATGTAATCTATTCTTGTGGGATGCTTGTTTTTGCAATTATCTGTAATACCTATTCAAAAGAGAAAAAAAAAAAGTCTCTTAAATAACACCTTTTGACTCCTAAGAAAGAAAATGACCTATGCTTAGCAGCATCTGCTCTTTATTAATTACTCACTCACGAGGCATAGAAGCCTAGAGCAGATCAGAGAGAGTGAAAATTTAGATATTGTTCTCCAGTAACACTGAATCCAGAAGTAAAACAATGAACAGGAAAATTTCCTCTGCCCAAATCCAGATAGGGTTACCCAAGACTGCAAATCAGAAGCAAATAGTTTTCAGTTTCACAACTATAAAAAGTGAAAGCAAGAAGAATGTTATCTACTGGAGGAATGATTTTTTATATCTTCATATAATCAACTTTTACTTTTCACAAGAAGTACTCACTGGGTTGTTTGTAATGATAGTTTTATTATGACCCATCTGCTATACTTTCAGACTGGGTGACCAGATGGCTGGGTTAAAGCAGCTCCATCTTCCTTGTGTAAATACCCAGATCGCTCAAAATATGTACTACATGGTTGGATGTGTAATCAGAAATCAGTGTTATTCTTCAACATTCTCTTTTATGTGTTATCACTGTTTCTTCCAATGTAAATATCTTAAAAGCGAAATCTATGTCTTATACTTTTGTATTGCTAGTCTAGCATTGCCCCGAGCACATAGAAGGCATGTACTAAATATTTACTGATAGAATGCTTATTGGTTGCTGGAACCAAACAGCATACTAATCTACTGTAGTAACATCAAAATAGACCCTACCATAGGCTGAGAAAAAAATGGACTCCTGCCAGAGACTTAATACTATAGCAATCATTTTTTTATAAATATAAGTAACTCCAGAAAAAATAGCAGTTCTATTTTTTATTTACCACTAATGTACTGATAAATCCGAGGTCTGAAAGGGTACCCAGATTATTTCAAGTTCTAATTTATTCACTGAGAATTTTAATAAAGAAATTTCATTTTGACCATATTTTCCTTTTAAAGTTACAAATCAGTAATATTTTAGGAAAACACAAATTGTCAAGATGTGTTTGTGTATCTTTGATACTTAAATAATAAGAACTAATGGAGAAAATTTAGTACATCAGGCATAATTGCCAGGTTATTTACCAAGAGCTCATCAAATTGAGATCATAATTATAGTACTATTTCAAGGTGTAGATTTAGCATTCTTAATAAAGATGTATATTTTAAATGGTGACATTTATTACTTACTATAGTGTAGATATAAATGTTTATGATGTCTCAAGACTTAAAGCAATGGAGAGGTTATAACTTTTTAAATGATCTCTCTCTCTCTCTCTCTCTATCTTTTAATTTGAGAAATAAAAGAGATCTTTCTTTGCTGCAGGCAAAGTCTAATTAAATTCAGGTAACATCGAGGGAGTGCCATTTGTTTCTTAAATTTATATAGGTAGTTCTCTTCCTTTTTTATTGATTCCTCAAAAGCAAATTAACACAAATATATGTAGTGAAGAAAATGTGTCTACATAATATAATCATCCCTGATTTATTAGCAATTTTCTTATTATTGATTTTTAAAAGTTTACATTATTTAGTACCTGGTGTGCTTTACACTGACTTTTCCATCTGCTTTACATATTTATTCATATCTATACGTAATATAACTCTTAGTTCTTTTGCATAAAATTTTACATAAATAACCGTAGTCTTAGTATATTTTAAGACTATACTGCCAAAGAAAGGGTTATCCTTTTTTATAGTAAAGAGAAAACAGCATTTATCTTTATTACCAAAAAAATCATTTGAAAACTGAAAATCATTTTTTGCTGAATTAGTATTTTAAAAGATTATTTCTGTATATAAAGTTGCTCTATCTAAAATACCAAATTATGGGATTTAAATACTGGATAGATTCCCATCTACTTGGGATAGTTTCAGACGGTTCCATTTAATAGCAATTGTGTTAGCTAAATGAAAATGGAATTTATATACTGGCTTTGTCTCAAAAGAAACATTGTTGGGAAATACCTTCTGAGCCTTGTTCTCTTCTGGCTCTGTAATAGACTTTCACTTAGATTATCTCATTTAAGCCTCTTATGACCTACACTACAACATTGAAATAATTATCCACATTTTTCAGACTAGAAAAATGATATACAAAGGCCAGGTAATTTCCTTAAGGTAATTTTTATTCTTGCTGTTGTTGTTGTTGTTATTGTTATATATACTAATTTATTCCAACAAACAATATCTCTCATAAGAATATATAAATAAAGCAAGTTAAAATAAATTTAGAGGGGTGTGGGGACTCAGGCCCCCCTAAGTCCTCAGCACGTAGCCACTGAATGACCAAGACATCAGTTAAATGTTAACAACCCTCCCCAGATGGGAGAGAGTGCATAGATGTTATCATAAATTATAATCTTCCCAAGCAGTAAGCACCCTCGGTAAACATCTTTTCTACCAGCTAGTAGAAACATCACCACACCCCATGTGTACGCTTCACGTGACCCTAGCAGGAACTCTGTTCTCATACCCTATGGAATGTCTTTGTTCTGAAACCCCTTATATATCACCTCTTATTTTCTCATCTCTTTGTGGAGCACTGTCTTCATTCATTCTTGACTGGCCACCATCAAAGAATCTCTCCTGTTCGTAAGTCCCAATAAAGCTTATGCCTGACTAAATGCCAGGTATGTTCTTTGGTCTCACAGCCTCACCAACTTGTGCCCTTCAGGAGTTGGGTTGTAACACTGAGTTTGAAGAAAAGGAAAACTAAGTGAAGTTATATATAAAGAGGGCTTCTAGAGATGAGTTGCAATTTTATTTAAGTCTTCTAACAGCAAGATTTAAAATAAAGTAATTTATATGACATACAGTATACACTGTATGGGTTCCTAATAAAATCGCATCTATTCAAAAACCAAAGAGAGCACTGTCACTTGAGGAGTTTCATAAAACTATTTTTATTATGATCCCATCATATAGCCTTATGATAGTATACTGTCCTGGGGCAGAGTGGTTAATTCATCAGCAAGCCATTGGTTTGATGGAGAAAGGAGAGGCCTTGCCTTTAAGGGGAATCCTATTTAGTCATTGAAAATAATTCTTTTGAAGACTATTTATTGCTATAGATAAAGGTCACAATACAATACTAAATGGTAAAAAATTATAAATACTAATACACTTATCATATTTGAGTTTTCCTACAAATTCCTTACCAGAGTGCTTCTAATTTTTTCCTTTAGGAACAGAAGTGATACCATTAAGTTAGTGGTGATTGCAGCATCTCTATCCCACTCCCAGCCATCAGGCTAAGTAACATTTTAATATTATTTTAAGATATTGAAATATATTAAGATAAGTACTCTTTAAATTCTCTTTCAATAATATGTCCTCTGCATTTTCTATTGCACTGGGAGAATAGAGTTGGCAACCTATCTATTGTCATAGTATCTAAATTCTAATTTGCCATAAAACCACATGACCTTAAAATGCACAATATTTCATTCCTTCTTAAAGTAATGCATATGTGCAGTAATAAAAATAGAAATTGAAATGTTATGACAGGACAACTAGCTTTGGGACAAAATAATTCATTTTGGGCTACCAGGTTAACAATTTCTAGTTCTTAAACCACTAGTAAAAATAATGATAACACTTTCCAGAAAACAGAAAATACTTGCCTTCATAAACATTTCACAAGGATGCAATAAACCAACCTTTTCATTAACGCTATAAAATTTAACAATATTTCTACTTATAAATGGATTATTGATTCAAGATTATTAAGTTATGTCTTTTCAACTTAACTTTTATACCTTTGCCACAGCTCATGAGGTAGAGAAAAGAAAAGATATGAAATACAAATTGAATAGCTTCATTGTTGGCCCTTTAGGCAAGATAGACATCTATACCACTAGGGAATTATCTAAACTCCAAAGGTCAGTAGGAGTTCTTTCTTACTTGTTTTCCATTCTAAAGTATATTTAATATTTCCTATTATCCTTGATAATTCTTTCTTACTAAATATTACAAGACTTTTCCCTAATTATATATTAAGAGCAGATAAGTTGGCAAACCTATATGCACAATAAAATAAAAACACAAAAAAATAACTATTATTGCTAATATTTGATGTATGTATCTTTTTCTATGCAGGTAAAACTTTTTTTAATTTATTTTATATGATACCTACTGTTTCATATAAAATAAATTAAAAAATAAATAAATTTTAGTTTCTTTCCTATCTGTTTTTTCCTATTAAACATAAAGTTGGACATCCTTGTATATGTATGTTTGAACATACATGAATTGTTTTATAAAGTCCAAGAAATGTAATATTTAAATCAAAGCATAAAATATTTTAAATTTTATTGCCAAAACACAATTTTATATAGTTCTATTGATGGATGCTCCTTTTGCATTCTGAAAATACTCACTTCCAATATGTATACATAACAACAGATTTTTTTTTGCCAGTTCCAATGGTAAAAAATGACATCTCATGAAACAATTTTCAGAGAGTGAAAACCTGAAAGAATTCATCTCCATTACAAGAAACACTAGGTAAAAGTATTTAGTTATATAGGCTAAAGGAAAATGATATCAGATAGAATCCTTGTTTTATAAGAAGTAATGAGGGGTACCAGAAAGAGTAAATAGGTAAGTAATATTTGGCAGCTTTGAAATGATTATTCCTACATTTACATATATATTTACTTAAGTCTCCTTAAAGACAATAAGCCATTTAGAGTAAAAATAGTTTAAAAAATCATTGGTTTTATAGAATATTTCAAAATAAATGAGATCAATAACAAACTGTGGAAAGTAGCTATTGGAAAATATTGTTATAAATGTCTTAAATTGTTCATTAAGTAATAGGATATTTTTAGTGTAGACTGATAAATTACACATGCATATTTTATTATCTAAAGAAATATTTTAAAATGCACAAAGAAAAATAACTAAAATACCCTAAGATGAGGTAAAATTGAAAGTAAAAATATATTTAATTCTCCCAAAAAAAGAGACAAAAAAGTAATGAAAAGAGGAACAATGAACAAATAGGATAAAAAAGAAATCAAATTCCAACATGGTAGTCTTAAATACAAGCATGTCAAAAATCACATTAAAATTTTTAAAAAATAAACACTTCACTTAAAACACAGAAACTGAGAGGCTAGATTTAAAAGGCAAGACTTAACTGTGGTTATTTACAAAAACAAAAAAAACACTTTAAACATAAAAGTGCAAAATGTTTAGTTAAGATATGTGTAAAAAGATTTAGCATGCAAATATTAAGCATACAAAACCTGGTAGAGCTATACTAATACCAGCCAAAATAGATGTATGAATAATATTACCAAGAAATTAGAAAATGTGTCCAATTGTATTATAATAAAAACCCAACAAATTAAAATTTGTGGGATGCAGCTAATTCAGTCTTTCAAGAAAATGTACAGATTTAAATGCTATGTCAGTAAAATAGAAAGATGTAGAAGCAATGACTTCTGTTTCCAGGTTTATAATCTAGAAAAGGGAAAAATAGAACCTAACATAGTAAAGAAACAAAATAATTAACAATAAAAATTCAAGAAGAAAGCAAAGAAATAGAAAACAGCAAAACAATAAAGTGAACAAAACCAGAAGTTAGCTCTTTGAAAACACTAATGAAAATTAATAAACCCTAGCATGACTGTTCAAGAAAAAAAGAGAAAAGACATATTACCAACATCAGGAATGAAAAAGGGGGCTTCACTAGAGATACAACTGATATTAAACTTTTAATAGTGGAATGTCATGGGCAACTTTATGCCAATAGTTTAACAACTTAGATTAAATGGACAAATTTTTGAAAGATACAAATTGCCAAAATTGACCCAAGAAGAAGTAAAAAGTATAAAGAGCCTCTATATATTAAATAAAGATTGACTTTATTTAATAACTTTACACACACACACACACAGACAGACAACTTTAATCCCAGGTGGCATCACCAATGAATTCCAATAAACATTTAAATAAAAAGCACTACAAATCCTATACAAACTCTTTGAGAAAACAGAGGAGGAAGGACCAGATACCAAATTATTTTATGCAGTTACTAATACTCATTACCTAAACCAAAAAATAAATATTACAAGAAAATTAATTATAGACCCAATCTTTCAAGAAAATATATTTTAAAATCCTTCAAACCTATTAGCAAATCAAATCCAACAATGTATAAAGATTACATACCATGATCAAGGTGGGTATGTCCTAGGAATTCAAATTTGTTTTAGTACAGGAAAATTTGTCAATGTAATTCTCAACTTTAATAGTTTAATGCAAAAAAAAAAGTGTATAATTATTTCAGTAGATGGAGAAAAAGAAATAAAAACCAAGAATTTTGATTAAAAATTAAACTAGGAACAGAAGACAATTTCTCAATCTGATGACAAAAAAGATCTAGAAAAAGTACAAGTAATATCATACATAACAGTAAAATATTAAATATTTTCCTTCTAAAATGAGATATAAAGGAAGGTTGTCTGACCTAACCACAGCAATTAAACATTGTTTTGTAATTCCTAGCCAGTTCAAGAAGGCAAGAAAAGAAAAAAAAAGAAAAAAGAAAGGCAAGAGATGTTATAAAGAAAGAAGACTGGCATCATTCACAGTTGACATGATTATGTATGCAGAAAATCCTAAGGACTCTAACAAAGTAGAAAAGGAGAGGGGGAAACTGCTAAGTTAAGACTAATGTTGCAGGATCTGAGTAGACATATATCAGTTGTATTTTTAATATACTAGCAATGAATATATAGAGAATAAAATTTTAAAATAACATCAAAATTATTTGGGGATAATTTTTTTAAAAGATATACAATGTCTACCTATTAAAATTACAAAATACTGCTAAGAGAATTTGAAGATACCTAAATAAATGGAGATATAAACCACATTCATGTATCAGAAGACAAAATATTGTTAAGATGCCAATTCTCCCAAAATTGCTCTATAGAATCCATGTAATCTCAATCATGATCCCAACATGTTTTTCCCATAAATTGACAAGATAATTTAAAGTTCTGTTTGAAAAAGCATAGGACCAAAGATCACTAAAACTATCGTGAAAAAGAGACCAAAGTTGGAAGATTTACTCTTTGACTTCAAAAATTTCTATTAAACTACAATAATCAAAACAGTATGGTAATGGTATAAGGATAGATAAATAGATCATGAAACAGAACAGATGTTCAGAAATAGAATCCTTATATACAGTTAAATGATTTTTTGGACCAGAAAACAAGAAATTCAACTGGGAAAAAAAAAATCTCTTTGGTGCTGGAACAACGCAATACCCACATGGGGAAAACACAAGTCAATAAAAGTGAATGCAGCCAAATAGTAGGAAATAAGATAATACAAATGTGTCAAGTAGTTAATTATTAAAAATATATATTAATTTCTGGATTTGGGGTTCTAAATGCTATTTGTCAGCTTTTCAAATTTGTAATATTTTGCTATTTTTTCTTCTAATCAAACATTCACTTTCATAGTTAATTTAATGTTTTTAATTTGGTATACTTTTTTCCTTAAGTGATACTTCCACACCCAAATACTACAGATTCCACAAAGCCTTAATATTCCCCTAAGTCCAAAATTGCCAGGTATTCTGTTTTGAATGTCACAGCCCAGAATTGATGCTTTTGGCCAGGGATACAGAGATGATAGGTTTGGTTAAAAATTCTATTCATTTATTAGTTAGGAAGGACACAATAGTGAAATATTTCCCTTTCATAAAGTGTGATTTAAAGCAGTGTTTTTACGTCTATTTTCACCTTTTTCAATCTTAAAAGTGTTCTTCTAGGGAAAGAAATACCTGACCATTAAATTGGATAATCTCTTTAAACAAAGAAATTATTTTGGCACATAATTCTGATATTTCTCAAGAAAAAAACTGATAATAAAAACTTTGTATAGAAGATACTTTCACATTTGGGCTATTTTATAAATATTCTAGTTTTAAGATATGTGCCTCTGAAGCAATGAGAGCTGATTAAAAACTATAAATAATCTGGAGAATTTTTTGCATTACAAATTACATCTAACGTGGCTATTGCCACCTTGGAAGAAATATTTCTTCCTACACAAAATCTCTTTATGAAAAAATCAGGACCTCAAACATGATGCTCATTTGTAAAATGTCTCCTATAAGATTTTGAGATGGGTGAGAATATTTTTACAAAAAATAAAGAACCTACTTTTTAAATTTGTTAAGTTGGGTTTATTATTCAGGTTAAAATTCAGTTTCAGATGCTAGTAGGTAAAGAATGTTTAATGTTACAGGTAATCGCTGCATTTATGGACAAAATAAATTCAGTGGAGAAATTGTTAAGGAGTTTAATGTGTTTTTCTTCTGTTTAAAAAACATCTTTCATTTGTTTAAAAGAAAAAATTTAAAACAAAAATGGTAAAAAGCTGAAAGTCTAATATAAAATATAAAAGGGAATGAAGGCATGTAGTAACAAATTGCTCACATTATATATTTTTATTCAAAATCTAGCTAGTGGGCATGTCAGTTCCTACAAAGAGTGAGTTGGCACTTCATAAAATATTTGTTGAATTAATAAATTAATGAATGAATTGTTAAATCCATCTACCAAACACTAGTATTTATACCCTTATGTTTACTTGTTACATCTTCCCTCATTTTAACCTGCAGAGAACATTATCCTTACCAGCTACTACTCTTTGCAATGTTTTTAAAACTTCCATAGTAGAACTGTGAGTAAAGGGCAGCCTCTGCTCTTTCTGTAAGCCCAGAAAAGCCACTGTTAAATTTTTTCTTCATCTACCTTGGAGGTTTTGTGGCTAAACATGGTTAAAAATATTTTAGGTTTTGTTTTATCAGCTAAAAAAAAATAGAAATAATTATCATTCTACGAAGCTTTAAAATATATACATTAGGATATTCGTTTCAATATTGTTATAATTATAAGCCCTAGAAATAATCTAAAGGCCCTTCAGCATCTAGTTAAATTAATTTTTATATAAACAATACAGTGGAATATTTGTATCCATTATAAAAATAAATTAGATGTATGCCTTCAGCCAAGATGTACTGAGAACAAATCTATATCTCCACCACCACCTGAAACTAAAAAAAAAATAAAAAGACAGACAAAATAAATGTAACAAGGGTTCTCAAAATATCATATATCGGGCAATGAAGATAATGATCTTTGGGAAATAGGAAACAAATGAGTAAGCCTTATGATTACCCCAGCTTACTTACTACATGGATAAAGTTTCCATGCAGCAGCTCAGGGAGAAAAAAAAAACAGAAAGTGTTTGGCATTGTCCCTGATATGAGATAAAGATGGGAATCCAGAGAAGCCAAGACATCTCAAGTTTGTAGATCAGGGTGCTGGAGAGGAGAGAGTTGCATAGATAGAGAACTGTAATCTGTGCAGAGGATCTGCCCTCAAAAATTGATTAGTCATCAGTACATGTGTGTGAAAAAACTATCCACAACTGGAGTGTGCAGGGGGAAACACCTGAAAGGACACAGGGAACAGTGCCTGGAGTTCAAACAGGGCTGAAAATAATGCCTGTTCTCAACAGCCAGTGAGGAAAATCTCAAAATTCACAAGGCATTTAGTACTAACAAAGGGCTTGCTTCAGTAGTGTGGAAAAAGTAACTCCACACTAAATGTTACTGTGGTCCCACCAAAGTTTAAAACCAAGACACAAAAGTTCACAAATAACTGAATGCCAAAACAAAGCTCAAGAATACTTTGGAAATACAAAAATACCCAAGAAAGGTAGATTTCACAAGATCTGACATCCACTGGAAAATTAATAGGCATGCAAAGAATGGAGAAAATCTCATAATAAAGAGAATAATCAGTTGCTTGAGACTGACTCAGAAATAGCACAGGTAATAGAATTAGCATACCAGGATATAAAAGCAGCTATTAAAATCCATTCCTTATCTTCAAAAAGCTTGAGGAAAGAGTGAATATCTTTCCTCAAGTATAATACAGGAGGTATATGAAAGGAACAAAATTGAGCTTCTAGAGATGAAAACCAGTATGTCTGAGATGAAAATACACCGGATGGGTTTAATAGCGATTAGACACTGCAGAAGAAAAGATTAGTGATCTTAAAAACATAGTAATAAAATTTTCCAAAATGAAACACAGAAAAAAGACTTGAAATATGAAAAGAGAAACTGAACTGTGGGACTATTTTAAGCAACTAAATATTTGTAGAATTGGAGTCCCCAAAAATTATTTGAAGAAATAATGGCCCAAACTTTTCCAAATATGGTAAAAACTACAAACACACAGATGAAAGAATCTCAACAACTGTAAAAAACATGAAGAAAACTACATGAAGGCATATTATAGTCCAACAGCTTCATCTAGTAATAAAGGGAATCTCTTAAAAGAAGTAATACTCTCCAGTTCATTGGACTCATCCAGGACAACTAACAAGGAGATGATGATGGGCAACTATCATCCCAAGGAACAGAGAGAGTCTGCAATTGCAAGCAAAATATTCCCATCCATCTGCCCCGTGGGATCTAAGACCCCCTCTCAATTGGAGGCAGAGTGGGCATCACCATCCCAGAATGCTCAGGATTGGGGAATGAATGATGGACTAGAGTAGACTTACTGTTATTCTGCTATAGACTTATTGTGATTCTAGCAATGAAAGAACTTTTGTCATTAATGTGGAGGAAGTGGCCACTGGAGGTTCTGGGGGGAGGGAGAGGGAAAAATAGGTGTAATGTGGGGGCATTTTCAGAACTTGGAAATTGTTTAAATGACATTGCAAAGACAGATACAGGTCATTGTATATCTTGACATAATTTACAAAATTTTTTGGGAGAGAGTATAAACTACAATGTAAACTATAATCCATGCTTAGTGGTAATGCTCCAAAATGTGTTCATCAATTGGAACAAATGTACCACACTAATGAAGAATGTTGTTAATGTGGAAAAGTATGGGAGGGGTAGAGAATGGGGCATATGGGAATCCCCTATATTTTTTATGTAACATTTATGTAATCTAAGTATCTTTAGAAAAAATTTTATAATTTTTCTAAATTTATATATATATATATAAGAATATATATATATGAAGCCAGAGCAAAGGACATAGTTCATATAGAAAAACAAAGATAAAGATGAAAGAAGATTTCTCATCAGAAACAATGCAAACTAGAAGACAATGGAGTAACATCTTTAAAGCACTAAAAGACAAAATAAAGTCAATCCATAATTCATAAACCAAAAAAAATATCTTTTACAAGTAAAGGTAAAATAAGGACTCATTCAGACAGAAGCTGAAAGCATTCTTCACCAGCAGAACTGAATCACAAAAAATGTTTTCAAAATTTCTTCAAGCAGGAAAGAAATATTAAATTTTAAACCCTGGGTCTACACAAATGAATGAAGACCACAAGAAATGGTAACCACACACGAGTAAAATATAATGTCTTATTTATACTTATATAAATATTAAAAGACTGATTTCTATGAGATGATTATTTTATAGTGATAAAAGAGTCAATTCATCAAGAGGACATTTACAATCCTAAATTATTATACACTTCATAACAAAACTTCACAATATAAGAAATGTATAGTAGGAGATTTTAACAACTCTCTCTCAAAAATTGATGACATAATTTTTTGTGTAATTGTACACAAAAATCACTAAGGATATAGAAGATGTAAGCATCATTGTTAACCAGTCTGGCCTAATAAGCATTTATAGAACACTCCAACCAAAACCAGCAGATAAGCATTCTTCACAAGTGAATACGGAACATTTATCAAGATTGACCATATTCTAGGTCATAAAACAAATTTCAATAAATTTAAAGGGATCCAAATCATACAATGGTCTCGGAACTCAATGGCGTAAAACTAGAAAGCAATAACAAAGATTTCTGGATAATTTCCAAATTTTTTGGACATCAAAATTTGCAGTACGTTGCTAAAGCATTATTTAAATGAAAATAAAGATTCAAATCAATGGCCTCACTTTCCATCATAAGAAACTAGAGGGGAAAAGAAAATGAAAACCTAAATAAGCAGACGAAAGGAAATAATAAAGATCAGAGTAGAAATCAATGAAATGGAAAGCAGGAAAACTATAGAAAATGTCAATTAAACCAAAATCTGGTTCTTTAGAAGAGCAACAAAACTGATAAACCTCTGGTCAGACTGATCAGCAAAAAAAAAAAAAAGAGGAAAAAAAATAACACAAAAGCCTAATGTCAGGAATGAGAGAGGTGACATTCCTACAGATTTTATAGATTTCTTAAAGGATATTCAGGGAATATTTTTTAACAACTTCATGCCAATAAATTCAACAACTTTGATGACATGGAAAAATTCCTTGAAACACTCAAACTTCCAAAGCTCATCAAGAAGGAATAAATAACCTATAAGGTAAGTGGCCCTATTGCAATTAAAGTAATTGAAATTGTAGTTAATAATCTTTCCACAAAGAAACTTTCAGATTTCAGTTCTCACTGATGAATTCTACTAAAATTTTATGGAATAAATAATACCAATTCTAAAACTGAAAAGTGAAGACAAGGAAATATTTCCAACTCATTCTGTGATCCAGCATTACTCTCATTCCAAATCCAAAAGACACTAGAGGGGGGGCAGATGTGGCTCAAATGGTTGGGCGTCCGTCTGCCATATGGAGGGACCTGGGTTCGATCCCCGGGACCTCCTGGTAAAATAAAAAATATATTTATAGAAGGCGCATGGGCTGCCAGGCTCTGTGTGCCACTGAGCTGTCGAGCCCCGGGAGCCATGCAGCAGGATGATGACATAACAGAGGAGAGACAAGACGAGATGCTCCGAAAGCTCCAGAAGCCAGGAGCTGAGGTGGCGCAGGCAGCAGAATACCTCTCTCCTACATCAGAGGTCTCCAGGATCGAATCCTGGTGAAGACTGGAGGAGGAGGATGAGAAGAGATGGCAGGAAACACACACAGAGAATTGCCCAGTAAATGGACACAAAAACAGCAAATGGGGAAGGGGGGGTTTAAAATGGATAAAGTAAATAAATAAATTAAAAAATCTTAAAAAAAAAAAGACACTAGAAACTAATATTGCATGACAATATTCCTCATGAACACAGATGCCAAAGTTCTTAACAAAAATTTTAACAAATTGAATCAAACATTATGTAAAAAAGAAAGATGAAAAGTTAGGTTAACATTTGAAAATTAATCAGTGCAATTTGCCAAATTAACAAATTTAAAAAGAAAATCCATGTAATCACCTTAATAAATGCAGAGAAAACTTTTGACATACCATCTTTTATCTAATATACCATCCTGATAAAACTCTCAGCAAACTAGAAGAAGAAAACTTCCTCAACCTTATAAAGTACATATGTTAAAAACCTATTGCTTACATCATGCTTTATTTTGAAGATTAAACACTATCCCTCTAAGATTATAAACATAACAAGGATACCCACTGGTTCTAGCCAAGGCAAAGAGTCAAGGAAAAAAAATTAAAATCATATGCAGTGATAAATCAGAAAAGCTGTCCATATCAGCAGGTGACATAATCATCTACATAGAAAATTCTATGGAATCCACAAAAAAAAAAATGCTATTAGAACTAATAAGTGAGTTTAGCAAGTGTGCAGAATTCAAGGTTATTATATAAATAATCAAGAGTATTTCTACATACTAGCTACAAAAACTGGAAATGGCAATTTTTTAATATTTATAACATCAAAAATATGACAGATATATCTGAAAAAATAAATGTTAGTCTTTCCGGTGAAATCTACAAAATATTGCTGTGAGAAATTAAGACATAAACATTGGGAGACAAAATATTGTTAATATCTACTCACCTTAAATTGGCCTAGAGAGTCAATACCACCCTAATCAAAATCCCAGCAGGATTTTTTCTTAGAAATTGACAATTGAATTGATTCTGAAATTCAAATAGAAATGCAAGGAATGCAGAATACAAAACATAATTTTTTTTTAAATGGGCAAAAGATCTGAATATACCTTTTATCAAAGAAAGTATATGATAGCAAATAAGCACATGAAAAAGTGCTTAACATCATTAGTGATTAGGGGAATCAAATTAAAAATCAAATTAGATACTGCTACACACTTATCAAGGATGTGAAGGAAGTGGAACTTTCATACACTGCTGGTGGGAATATAAAATGATATAACCATTTTTTAAAACAATTTGGTAGCTTCTTAAAAATTTATACATTCACCTACCATATGACCTAGCCATTCTACTTCTAGGTATTGACCCAAGAAAAAAATGGAACCATATGTCCATACCAAGATTTGAAACAAACGTTCATAGCTCCTTTATCTGTAATAGTAAAATCCTGGAAATAATCCAAGGTCCATCAATAAGTGAACAGCTAAACAAATTTTGTTATAACTTTACAATACAACACTACTCATTAATAATAAGGAATGGCAAAGGAAAAAAAGGAATGATATTAATACACATATAAAATTTATGAATATTGAAGTAATTATGGTGAGTGAAAAAGTCAGACAGGAAAAGAAAATGTATTGTATGATTCCATGTATTTAAAGTTCTAAAAAATGCAAAGTAATCTATAGTGTCAAATAGCTGTTGGTTGGTTGTCTAAGGTGTTCATTGTGGGCCATGTGAGAAGGAGGGATCACAAAGGTATATGAAGTAACTTCTGGGGGAATAATACATTCATTTTCTTCATTGTAGTGATGCTTTCATAGGAACACACATATGCCACAACTTACCAGTTTATACTACAAACTTGTGCAGTGAGTTTTTTCACATGTCAGTTATATCTCATTAAAGCTGTTAAAAACTAAAAGAAGCTAGATATATACTAATATGATTTTTAAGATACATGAAGTAAAAAAAGTCTGTGGAACAATATGTATATTTCATCCTAATTTTGTACCAAAAAATTAGATAAACGAATACATGTTTACATAGGGCTAAAATGTATCTGTAAATATAAATTTATGTTAACAGTGCAGTACGTAAGAGAAGTAAAACAGGATTAGAGAATAGCAGTGTATTTTTTGTTTATACATGTCACATTTACACAAACTTACTTTTACATTTAATTTAGGTAATACATAAGCTTAAAAGAATTAAAGTGTCTCATAAATATGTTTTAACGCTTTCCTTCTCATTCTTGATTTATATTTAACCTAATATAATGATTATGTTTTATTAGAGGATTTATAGCAATAAGAGAAACATTTTGTTTTGCTAAGATATCTCTTTAATTTTTCTAGTTCAGTCTTTGCTACTCTAATAAACATTTATCTTTACATTGAATAAACCCTCTGAAGACTAGTTAAATAAAACTGAAAGTAAAAACAATTATAAACTGAACCTGCTTAGCAACATAGTCTTTTCATTTTATCTAGCAGTAAATTAAAATATTGGTTAAATATTTAGATGTTAGTATACATACAGATGGATTCTCTGTGTGAGTGAAATCTGAAATAAACAGAACAAAATAGCTAAAACAGCCAAAGTGGCAAATTTAAGGCTCAGAAACCTCGCTGACTTAGGATATAATTACATTTCTTTGTAAGGAGCCTCACACCTTGAATAAATCAGAGCATTTGGATATTGTTTTTTAACTTTATCTGCATTTAAGTAACAGACCAAAAAAAAAATTTTTTTTTAAAAGGAACCACAAAAAAATGGTTCCATGAATTTTTACCAATAAAAATCCTAGATTGAACTTTTTAGGTTAGTTTAAGGACACACCAAGTCCTTATCTAAATAGCCAACATTTCAGAAGGATTAAAGCCTGACAACGTTGTATAATGCTCATAATTTAATAATAAGTTTTAAATGCCGAAACATCCTATAGGAAATAAAAGGGATCTATGATTTCTGCCTAGACAGGCTGTTATAGAAATCATTTTACATTTAGAAAAACTTTGCAATGAGGGCAATTACCAAATTAACAAAAGGGTTGTAACAAATAGATTTCATTCTAAAAGTTCAATTTCAAACATTATTTGGAAATTGGAATACATTTTTTTCTCTGCTTATAAAGCAATGTTAGGTTTATTTCCCAGCATACCACTAAAGACTATTCAGTGACTAATGTAAAACATATATTGTCAGAGTACTAAGGAATACAAACACCATTTTAAATATTGATTTTCATACATACATACATACAACATATACACATACATAAATGGCAGGGTTCTAACCTGGAACACGAAAAATGTGTCAACTCCTACTAAAGGGCTAGCTAGGATTACATATTCTCCTCCCTAAAACTAAGCAGAAACAATATACAAAAATATAAAATGCCTTTATACAGCAAAGTAGACTTCTTATTCAAGATGAAAAACCAAATACATTCATTTATTTCATTTGCCTTCATAGACCCATTAAAATAAATTAATGAAAAGAGCATTGGTTCTGCAATAATCAAGGCATTTCAACAAAATTCTGGGATTCAGGAAGAGGTTTGAATATATCAAGCATAGCAGAAGAAACATAGACTAAAATGCATGTAGTAGGGACATCTTTGGAAGTGAGAATCAAACTTCCTACCAAAACCCTGGATAATCTCTGAACTGACAGATAGTGAAACCTGGAGATAGGGGGTAAAAAGTCAAGTTGAAACAGAGATCATGTAAAGCTCCATATACCAACAGCCAACTCACACACACAAAGTGGTCCTGTATTAGTCAACCAAAGGAGTGCTGATGCAAAATACCAGAAATTTGTTGGGATATTTAAAGGGTGTTTATTTGGGGTAGAAGCTTACAGTTACCAGGCCATAGAGAGTAAGTTACTTACCTCACCAAAGTCTGTTGCCATGTGTTGACGCAAGATGGCGGACAATGTCTGTGAGGGTTCATCTTCTTCCTCCTCCCAAGGTTCCATGGCCCCAGCTTCTTCCAGTCTCAGCTGCAGGCTAGGACAAGTCTTGTTTCTCTCCCAGGGCTCATTTCTCTCTGGACTCAGCTGCTCTGCTCCCTCCACAAAGCCAGCTGTAAACTGTCAAGTGAGTGGCTTATCTTTCTTCTTAGGGCCTCTGCCATGTCTAATCGAGACTTCTCTTTTTCCTCACATATTTGCTTCTCTGTGTGCTTACTTCCCAGGCTCCAGGATCAAAAACCCTAACTTTCTCCTCTGCCATGTCATTTTCTCTGTGAGTCCCCTCCTACCAAGAAGGAGGGGAGTCAACGTCCTACTGACATGGCCCAATCAAAGCCTTAATCATAATTTAATCAAGTAAAAGTGAAACATCTGAATTCAATACAATCTAAGGGTATCACTAGCCCAGAGAAACAGTCCAGTTTACAAACATAATCAGTATTTTTGGAATTCATCAATAATATTAAACTTCCACAGGTCCACAGCCAGGAATTTATTTCAAGCTAAAATGCAAGGGGTCCTTTGTTGCATAAAGAAGGAGTTAACTTGAAGCTAGACTAAGGTAGCTCTAGAAATATCTCCATAATGCCTACCAGTGGGGAATAAAGACCAATCAGTTAACTTGTGTTCTCGCTATCCTGAAATGAAGATACCCTGCACATTTCTTGATGGTTCATAATGTGAAGACAAAGAACATACTGTGCAGCTGAGGAAAGATCCCAATTGGCTATACCTGTTAGTCTCAGACCTCTTTGTAATTGCCTGCATTTTGTTTCTACAGTATACTTTACTTTTATTTAAGCCTAACCTGAGTATAAACTGTGAAGTCTTGAGAGTCTTTTCCTGTTTCTGAGCCTGTGCAAGTGTACATTTGCTAAATAAATGGAATGAACTGTGTGGACAGAATTATTTGAACATTACTAGGGTTGTGGCATCCCAAAGTAACGCCACCCCAACTTTAGTGCTTAGGAGACTCTTAAATGAATGTACACTCACCCTAAAGTAAAATCTACCAGTCAATAAATCCTCCCCACTTATATAGCACTTACCATTCTCTCACCCTTAAATGAATGAGCAATAAGGAATCTCCAAATATTTGGGCAGTGGGGGGCAGGGGGGGGAAGTAACAGGAAAGAACAAAATAAACAAGAAGAAAAAATGACCGTGAAGAGAACAGATATAATCAAGAGAAAAGGTGAGCTCTGTTTTTTGTGAATCCCAGAAAAGATCGTGTCCTTAAAACTAACCCATTCCTATACATGTTGGACCCACTGATTGAATTGGATTCAGTTATGGGACTTTTAATTAGATTACATTTGATTAGATCATTTAGGGCCTGGACTACGTCAGGGAGGTATGAACCAGGTTAAGTCACCGCCCTCTTGCTGGGGTCTTATATAATTGGAGAACTGAAAGCTCTTTCACACAGAAAGAGAGCTGTCATTTTGATCCTGCCATGTGAGAGAGAGGACTCAAGAGATGGACCACCATCTTGCCTTGCCACATGGCAGGACTTCAGGATCTGCTAGCAGCCGACCATTGGTAAGAAAACATCCCTGATGATGCCTTCATTTGGACATTTTTGCAGCCTCAGAACTCTAAGCTTTTACCCTAATAAATCCCCATTTCTGCTATTTTTTCATTGGCAGCTTTGACCAACTAAACACTCAATAATACTCAAAAAAAATATGGAGTCAAATGCTTGAAGATTAAAGTTATGATTGATAAAATAATTTTTTCAATAGGAAGATTGAAATATAGTCTAGGAATTCTCCCAAAATATAAAGCAAAATACAAAAATGAAGAAAACATGAGAGAATTTAAAGGAGATCTAGAGATTTGATCCAGGAGTCCCACTATCCAATTAATAGAGCTTCCAGAAAGAGAGAACAAAACTAAAAGCTTGGGGAAATTAAGCAAAGAAATAAAAAATAAAAACTTTTAGAACTAAGAGGAGATGAGAATCTTCAAGCTATAAATTCTGTCCAAGTTCCAACGAGGATGGATTTTTAAAGGTCCCAAAATAAATACATAGTTTGAATTTTCAGAGTACCAAGGATAACTAAAAGTTTCAGAAGGGAATAACAATCAAAAAGAATGTAAACTACAGTCCATGGTTAGTGGCAATTTTTCAATATGTGTTCATCATTTACAACAAATGTACCACACTAATGAAAGATGTTAATGTGGGAAAGTATGGGAGGGGGAGGGGATGGGGCATATGGGAATCCCCTATATTTTTTATGTAACATTTATGTAATCTTTAAAAATTAAAATTTTTTAAAAAAAGAATGAATCACCTACAAAGAATACATGACCTATAAGAACAAAGAATTAGACAGGCATCAGAATTCTCATCAGCAACACTAATGGTTAGATGACAAATTATAGCAATGCTTTCAAAGGTCTGTGGGAAAATAATTTTCAACCTAGAATTCCAGTCACATTTATGAACTAAATAATAATTTTTATACTTAAAAATGAGCAGAATGTTTATCGTCCATGCAGTCCTTATCTTCTTAGGAATTGTGGTACCCCAACAAAAGTCATGTTGTTAATCTTAATCTGCATCCCTGTGGGTGTGAACCCATTTGTAAACAGGACCCTTTGGAAATGTATAATCAGCTAATGTGTGAACACATTTGTGAATAGTATTTTCTAAGATCTTATTTAGGTGTGGCCCAACAGATTCAGAGTGGGCCATAATCCATATTACTGAAACCTTTATAATGAGAAATCCACAGAGAGGAGACAGAAGTCAGAAGTCAGCAGAAACCAAAGAGAAACACAGGAAGAGACCAAAGACTTTGCCATGTAATGGAGGAACACTACAGACTTCAGGGAGAAAGCAAGGCCTGTCACAGCCTTGATTTTGTACTTCTAGCCTCTAAAACTGTGAGCCAATGAATTCCTGTTGTTAAGCCAAACAGTGTGTGGTATTTGTCATAGTGGCCCTGAAAAACTGAGGTAGGCGTTTACCTGAGAATGTATGCTGGCAATATTAGGTTATAAAACAAGAGGAAATATGGAATCTAGGAAATTGTCAACAAAACCATAAAAACAGTGAAGTGGTAACCCGGGATAATAGTTCTAACTAATTTGGATCACAACTAGTCCAGACTGGAGAAGAAAGAATACAATTCTAAGAGGCAGTTCTCCAGAAGAAAAAAAAAAAAAAAAGGAAGGGGTGATGGGGGATAAATTTATAGAATCAATATTATGATTGAAAGTTGAAGTGGGAAATGAAGATATAAAAAGATACACCAGGGCATGTAACTGTGAATCTTGACATTCCATGGGTTAGGAGAGGGGGGTATCATGGGCCCTGGGGGGCTGGGGAGAAGGGAACAGTCAAGATCTAATGGG
>JAKSZT010053770.1:38010853-38106518 GCA_026826555.1 Tolypeutes matacus
GCCAACTGGCAACACAACTGGAAAAAGACCTTGAATAAAAGGGGGAAATGGTAAAGACAAATGAGTTCAAGTGGCTAAGAGACTTCAAAGAGAGTCGGGAGGTCATCCCAGAGGTAACTCTTACGCACACCTCAGTAGGAGCTCATAGAACATCTAAGTGTTGATTACCCCACTCAGTGGGGTTCCTGAGAGCTCCAGAGACACCCTGGTCTTGTATAAGGGGGGATAGCCCCAGAGACTGATGCCTTATCAGTGGGTTCTATTTTGGAATCTGTGCTCCTGAGAGTGACAGAATTAGACTCAAATAAGTCCTCCCTGCACATGGTTCACCAGTCCCTTCTATTCAAACCTACATGTGATGCTGGAGTTTCTTAGGTATACTTCCAGAGACTGGAGCCTCCCGCCTACCTATGTGCCAGGTGTGCATGAAATCTCGGTCGAGCTGCAACTCCTACCCTACAGCTCAATGGACTCATCCAAGTCACCTGGTGAGGAGACAACGATGGGAAATGGCCATCCCAGGGAATGGAGAGGGCCTGCATCTGCAGGCAGGATCATCGCACCCACCATATCCATAGGATATAAGCCCTCTCTCACTTGGAGTTGGAGTGGACATCACCATCCCAGTCGCCTCTGGATTGGGGGAAGAACTATGGACTAGAGTGGACTTGATGGTATTCTCTTGCTCACATATGGTGATTCTTGCAATGCAAGAAATTATAACAATGAGGTGGAGCCAGTGGCCACTTGACAGTTTTTGGGTAGGGAGGGGATGAGCAGTTGAGATACAGGGGCTTCTTTGGGAGTTGGAGGTTGTCCTGAGTACTGTTGTGGCGATGGATGTGGGCCATTTTGGAACAGCACACACCGCTCAGGGCTGAGTGGGGGAGAGTGTGGTCTGCGGTGTGGACTGTGGTCTGTGGTTGGTGGCGGGGCTCCAGGATGTGTGGGTTCATTGAGGTTGGTGGGCCACACTGTGGGAGATGTTTGTGTGGGATGTGGTGGGAGGTGTGGGAGGTGGGCAACATGGGAATCCCAGTGGGTTCCGTGTAGTGTTTTGGGTAATCTAAGCACCTCTTAAAATATATGCATATATATATATATATATAAATAACATTTTTGTAAGCAAATACACATATATGCATATATATTTATATATCATTTTACAAATGTTTGTATGTATTGTGAGAATTTTGATTTTTACCCATAATAAAAAAAAAAAAAAAAAAAAAAACAATAAGGGGATGGGGAGAAATAAATAAATAAATAAATAAATGAAATCTTAAAAAAAATAAATAAATAAAAAGATACAAAGTGGGAAGTGGATGTGGCTCAAGTGATTGGGCTCCCATCTACCATATAGGAGGTCCAGGGTACAATTCACAGGGCCTCCTGGTGAAAAGCAAGCTGGCCCGCACAGTTAGCTGGCCCCTCAGGAGTGCTAGCTCACATGGGAATGCTGACCTGCGCAGAAGTGCTGGCCTGCGCGGAGAGCTGACACACCAAGATGACACAAAAAAAGACACAGAGGAGAGACAACAGGAGACACAGCAGACCAGGGAGCTGAGGTGGCACAAGAGTTTGAGCGCCTCTCTCCACTCTGGAAGGTCCTAGGATCGGTTCCCAGTGCCGCCTAAAGAGAAGACAAGCAGACACAGAAAAACACACAGAGAGCAGACGGTGAGCACAAAACAATGAGGAGGGGGAATAAATAAATAAATAAATCTTAAAAAAAAAAAAAGATACAAAGTGAATTAAATAATTTTCTGAAAAGCAATTAGAAACTCCAGATACCACAGTTCAAGTATAAGGCAGTGGCCTCAAGTTAGATTAAGAAGACAGTGGTCTTCAAGAAAATTAGAATGCACTCTAATATATAGACAAAACAGTTTAGAAGGTGGAAGATTACAAGGAAATGACAATAAAGACACATATTTGTGTTCCCAAAAAGAAAATAAAAAGGCAATCACTAACTCCTCCAGGAGATAAAAACTGTATAAGAAGATTACCTTCAAAAAAAATGCAACCTAAATTATGGCATGTTTCGAACAACTGGTGAAATTCAAAAAGGAAGAAGCTATTTGAATTTGATATTAAGCACAAAGCTCTACCATTGGAATTTAGAAGACAGGATATAATTTAACCTACTCTTCACTGAACAAATTTGCATAACCATAATGCAAATTGGTTTTATTAGTTTGAAACTTTTGTAATTAACCTATTGACAAATGTTCTGTTTAAAAAATAAGCAGTTTCTGAACATTATCAGCCTTTGACAATGTAAAAGTAAACATATGTCTGACAAAGTATGGGAGATAGAAGTTGGGGAAGAGAGAGTCAAAAATCAAAAGAACGGGGGCACTAATAGTCTTATGATAAAAAGTACAGAGTCAAGAATACTGTCTACTGTTAATAGAATCAGATATATTTTTAGAAATTTCATCAAGAAAGAAACTAGAAAAGGATAATATAACTATGCTAGAGAGTTGGCAGGCAGAAAGTAATAGAAGTGAGCTAAATCTTTTTCTACCATAATAGGAAGGAAATAGGACATTTTTTAAATTGATAAATAAATCAATAAAGGGCCGAAGCAATACACTATTTTGAGATATTAGAAGACCAAACAAGGAAGCAATCAAAAGTGGTTGTTCTACTAAGCAGCATGAGTGATAAAGTGAGCTATTTTTTATTATAGGTGTTTTTGTCCCATTTGATTTTTTAACTATTTGCATACAATATTTTGATTAATTTGATGTTTCATGTGATAAAGGTGAGATAAGTAAAGCACATATATCCTGAATAACATAAGGAAAGCCACAAGTAGAGAAGGCTTGGTTTGCAATCACAGGAGTCATAGTCCCTTTAAGTACAAAGACCCTTGGAGCAGGGAGTTTAAAGTACTTAAATTGTCTTTGGTCCAGTTATACCCAGAGGATCCAATCCTCATTGATGAGCTAAGCATCTTTTTAAGTGTTCACCTGCAAATTATGGGATAGACACCTCATCATAGGTCAAAGACACAAACAGTTAGTCAAAACCAATCCCTGCCATAAAAGCATGCTCTCTGGTTAACTATTTCTCCATGAGGTACTCTGAGAAGTCATTTTAAGCATTTTCATCTATAAAAAGTGGCATTACTTCAGAGTTGAAATTAATGTGCACTGCCTTGTTTTTCTCAAAACGTCTCTACTTTCAGATTTTATAGATATATTTTTAATGATTAGAAAAAAAGGATGAAAAGATCAGGATGTAAAATATTCCATATTTTTATTTGCAAATTGACACCATGTTGTTTTAATATGTTCATTACATTCATGCTCCTTTTATGGCTTGAATTATATATATTGGAGTATTAAAATATGTTTTAAAAGTTCTTCCAGAAATCACATTAGGTAAGAAAATAAACTGCAATATAATCATTTGCATACTAGTACTATATATACCTGGACCTTTGAACTATCCTATCGAAAACAAAAGGCAAAAAGTACAAGAAAAACACAATTATCTGAAAGAACAAACACATAGATACTGTCCATAGAGTAAAGTCAAGATCAGAGAATGTTAAAAAAAACCTTGGGTTTATTAACTAATTTAACATTTGAAAGAGAACTACAACTTCCCATGGTCTCAATTAAAAATATAAATATTTTAATATGAATTAACCCATCTCTATAAAAATGAGGGAAAAAATTACTCCATTAAAATTACTGGCTTTGATTTAAAAACTAGTATAAATAAACCTTTATCCAAAAAAATTACTTCTGGAATCTTTATACTTCTAGCTTGTCAAAGCCAAATTCTCAAAGTATAAATTAATTCTTTTCAAATAATTCTCAATGAATTCTACTTTTGTTTAGGATAAGGATGGGAGTGAGCCTTACCATACTTCTCAAAAGTTATAGTAATTTCATAGTTTTAACAACTAATAACCTTCAGAAATGCCTTACATATTTGGTGGTTTAAAATGGCAATTGATGGTTTAATTGTCCCACGTTATCTGCATACCTATAAACTTACAAAACAGATGTTTAATGAGGCACAAAAAGATGAGATATAAGAAGTTCAGTGAGGTGTAGGTTAAAAGGTCTATCTTCGCTCTTAAAGAAATTTTTATCTACATTAGGATAGAAGACAGATAGTCGGGCAAATATAACTAACAATATTGAACTAGAAGTAAAATATCAAGTCTGATGAGTGAAGACAGCAAATAGCTTAAAAGTTTAGAAGAGAGACTGAAGCTAAAGAAATACTCTTTACAGACTGCTACATGTTTTGGAAAGTGTCTGGACCTGACATATATAATATATATATATATATATATTTAAAAAACAAGTAGGAAAAGAGAAAATAAGTTTTCCTTTAAAATCCAGATACTGTACAGGAGCACAGTGTTTGGCACATGGTAAATTTTTAATAGATATAGGCTGAATTAATGAAATTTATTTAACTCTGCTCTTCCTGGCAGCTGTGTGTAAAGATGGTTAAATTGACAAAAGATTAAGGAAGGGTAAATTGCCAAGTGCCTGAAGTTACACTTCATGATGGCCTTTCATTTAGCAGCCACAACTTACAATTTGGGCCCTTTTGCAATTTTTATAAAGCAATCCTTGACCTAGCATGAATGACATGGAAGTCACATGTCCTGAGATTGGGTTTTTCTCCCAACATGTGCCCCTTCCCTAAACAATGGAGCCACTCGTCTGGGAGCTGGACATAGTAGGATGCAGCATTCCAGGGCCTGGGATGGTTTTCATGCTACCCCTAGTTTCCACACTGACCAGCTTTGATCTTCACTGATCACCTCGGACCCCATATGTGGGAATCCTTATGGGCAACCATAAGGATTAAACTTTCTTGTTCCAGCTGGGCTCCTATTGTTTGCTATGCATCCCACCCATGTCTGCAGTGTATTTTTCCAGGGGTATCCACTGACTCATTCCTTCCTGGGCCCCAAGCCAGCATGGAGCTCTCCTGATGGAGCCATGCTCTGCTATTCCTCCTCACGTTTTTTGGTGCTCCAATATCTCTCTTATGGCCAGGATATGGTAACAACCTAACAGTCTCTAGGGTACTTTCCACTTGGATCTGTCTACTTCTCCTGAATGTATTCTTCTTAACCTTCTCCCAGTATTGCATGGCCACCTATCAGTTATTCCATAGGGAATTTCTCCCTGCCCTGGGGTTGAATGTAAGTGAACCTTGGCAACCCAGAGTTTGGCTTCCCTCTAGTTCACATGTTGGGTGGCATCAGTTCTATGTTCTGCAAGAAACATAAGATGATGAACCTGCTGGTCTTGGGAGAATTTGGTGCCATGATCAGTATGCATGCTTCTAACACTCCAATATCTATACATATGTTCTAAACTCCACTCCCTGATAAATAACACTTCCAACTATAGGACACATATGCAAATTCATTGACCTCTGTTTATAAGGCAGGCAGCTCTTTTAGAATTATATACTAGAATAAAGCCTTCAGTAAGCTTCTGATTGATGGGTTAAATACCTATGCACACATATATCTTGGTATTGATGCAAAATGATATATAAAAACAAATTTATTTATATAAGCATTTTCATATATTCAATGAATATGTATTGAGTGCCTATTGTATATCAAGCACTATTTTAAGGAGCAAACATACCAGTGAACAAGCGAACTCCCTGACTTCCTGGAACTTCCATTTCTATCGGGGGAAAAGACAACCAACAAGATGAATAAATATACTATATGTATTTAGATAATGAGAAGTTTTAAGGAGGAAAGTGAGTTCATTGGACTCACCAAGGACAACTAACAAGAGATGATGATGGACAATGCCCGTCCCAAGGTACAAAGAGTGTGCAACTCCAAGCAAGATAGCTCCATCCATCTGCCCAGTGGGATCTAAGCCCCATCTCAATTAGAAGCAGAATGGGCATCACCATCCCAAAATCTTCAAGATTGGGGAATGAACGGTAGACTAAAGTAGACTTATTATTATTCTACTATAGACTTATTATTCTAGCAATGGAAGAACTCTTATCATTGATGTAAAGGTAGTGGCCACCAGAGGTTCTGAAGGATGGGAAAGGAAAGAATAGGTGTAATATGGGGGCATTTTTGGGATATTGGATTTGTCTTGCATGACGTTGCAGTGAGATACAGGCAATTGTACATTTTGTCATAACTTGCAAAATTATGTGGGACAGAATGTAAACTATAATGTAACCTGCAGTCCATGGTTAATAACAATGTTTCAATATGTGTTCATCAATTGTGACAAATGTGCCACACTAATGAAGAGTGTTGTTCATGTGGGAAGTGTGAGAGGGGGAGGAAAGGGGGCATATGGGAATCCCTTATACTTTCTATAACATTTATGTAAAACAAAGTTTCTTTAAAACTAAAAAAATTAATTTTAAAAAAAGAAGATGAGGAGGAAGAAGTGCAATCATTTTTATCCAGCAGCACAATAAAGGTTTACCTCTACCTTTAAAAAAAAAAAAAAAAAAAAAACAGGGGAAAGGGATAATGGTTTCACATTTTTTATAGTGTGCCCAGGAACTTTTATGTAAAGTCTTGATGGAAGTGAAACAGCTGGTCATGTGGGAATCTGAGGGGAAAACATCCATGTCAAAGGGAATAACAGGTGCAAAGACCCTGAGGAGAGAGCCTACCTATAGGGGGTCCAATATGGCTGGAATGAAGTGATGGAGAGGAGGGGATTATCGGAATATTTTGTAATTAGGTCAGAGAGTTCATGGGGTTGGGGCAGAGCGGAGTTTTGCCTGGGAGGTGGAAACATCAGAAAAAGTATTGCAGGTCATGGTTAAGACTTTAGTCATAGAAGAAACATCAGAAATTTGAGCAGAATGACATAATATGATCACATTGACCACTGGGCTGACACTGAAAACAGGCAAAATTAGAAGCAGAGAGAGCAGTGGCGATGATCAGAAGAGGTTAAAAACATTTTTTACTCTGAACATAGAGCTAACAAGAGAGAAAGATAAGTCAAGAACTAAACCAAAACTTTGAGAATAAAAACTGGAAGAATGGAATTACCATTACTGAAAGGTGGAAGACTCAAGAAGAAAAAGTCAGCAGTTCAGAAAAATCTAACTAGAACCATTCTTTTTGATAAAAAGAAACCATATCCATATTTTCACTATGGCAAAAACCTGAGTGAATCAAAGTATTCTTCTCTTTTTAGTAAATGAAGGCATGACCATTTTGAGATACTTGAGGTTACTAATAGTATCAACTTTTAGAGTTGTTTACTATATTCACATCTGGAATGCTCCTCTCTTGTCCTGATTATTTATTACCAGAGAATCTACCTGTATAGCAATTAAGCATGTGAATGAGCAGCTCATTTATTCTAGCCCTTGGAAAATAACATTAATCAAATTTATGAATGCAATGAAATCACTTCTTCCATTTTTATTAAAAGTCATTATGAAAATGTTATCTGTGGGCTCAGCTGACAGTTTTAAACTTAACGTGGCTTTTAATCAGTGGCAACAAAATCAATTATGTGACACTGGGCACCTTAAAGAATGTATATTACTACCAGTCAAAAAGATATATTTCCCTTGAATTCATATGTTGCATAAAAAAATTAACTAAAATGTTATTTTACATAGTTAAAGTGCTTGTATAGTGGAAAGCGCCCTCATTTAGAAGAAAAAAACAAGGCTGTGGTCCATGATCTGTCACTTACTAGCAGTACAATCTTGGAAAATTCACCTGATTTTATTGAGCACCCAATTTTCATTCTTTAGAATACCTTCATATAGTGTTAGTGTACAGCATAAAGGTAAAATTGTGTTGTTAATCTTATGTTACATTTAAATGTTTTTATAAATATAATTAATTTTCATTTTTATCACAGAATTTGTTTATTCATTCAAATATTTATTACTTAGTGTTAATCAATATGTGGGTGAAAGCTTGAGAAAGTTGTTCATTTGCTTGGAGAGGATAAACTGTGTGTTCAAGGCAGGTGAAGGATGGACAGAAGATGAACTGACAGAGATGAATCAATCAAATGATAGTATTCATGTATGCATGAAAGTGCTTTATAAAATTTAAAGTGCTATTCCAATGTTGATTTTGTGTATTCAGATGAAGTATCCAGCTGCCTTCCTAATATGCTTTTTCTCTTCTACAATAATGGATAGACTTTAGAATAAGATCTAAAATGTGTCCTGACTGCATTAATTAAATTAAATTCAAGACACACTGCCACATTATAGGGAAAACTGATAGGCTTTTCTATTCCCCATCCTAAATGATATCCAGCCATAGTGTTCAGTACTTTTCATCAGAAGATCTACAATATGATTACATGACAACATTAAGAATCTCCAGCATTAAGAATGCAAAGGAAAATGACCCTGCATTGAAGAGATTATGGACATTCTTTATGCCACAGACGCAGGCTTTGTGATACCTGATGAAGGGGGCCCCTTGGAGGAACAAGAAGACTTTTAACAACCTGGACCAGCAGAGCAACAACCGAATTCTTCACTCCAAATCATGTGCTTAACTGTAAAATGCTCCTTTTATTATTCTTAGAGAGCTCACTGGTTTCTTTTCATAAGCCAAAAGTACTTCTTAAGTGCATTTTGCAGAAATTTCATTCCTTTACCATTAAATATAGATTAGGAGCTTTTACCTTGTAGCAGAGCAGTATTATCATCTAGTTGGTTCACCTACGGAACAAAGAGGCTGACCATGGGGCGCACCGTATGGTTGCTGGAAACCCTGATTGCTGGAGAACATGTTTTTATATAATATGTTGAAGTGCGGACCTCAGTACAGAAACGGAAAAAACGCTCTAATAAATAAATGCCTTTAGAGTATTTAAATTATGCTTCGATATTTCAATGTATAAAATGTAACATGACAGATTTTATGTGTTTGACATTGTGTTTAGGACAGAAGAGTCAGACGTTTGAACCTTTGGAACCTGCTGATCACAAGGCTTTGAAGGGCTGCTTGAATTCTTGTAACTCTAGACATTATTCCAAAAGGAAAGTTGCCCTGTAAATCCATTTGCTATCACTGACCAGTTGCATCCCGGCTGAAAAAGAAGTAAGAAGCATTGTTGCCTGGATGAATACAGGGTGTATTTCAACCCTGAGATATTTGAGTTAAAGAGTTGGTTTTTCATTGAGCTTTTCTCTGATGATTTTCCAATTATCTCCCAAATTTCTGTATATTATGTTTTGGGGGTAAATGAGGTATGCCCAGTTTTAAAATCTAAAAACTACTTTTGGGGTCTTGCCCACATCTCTGGGATTAGAAAGAGGGTTGGAGTCATGTTCCATTTTACTGTTGTTGTTTTTTTTAAGTCTACATTTAACATGTTTCTCTTCTCTGCTGCCCTTGCTCACTGGGGACTCCTTTTTGGCTCCTTAAAGTTTGCTGCTTAGAGTATAAATATAGTAGGCAGGTATTCATGCTGCAAATTCTTTCTGGACCACTGGCAAAGGGAGGGATCCATGAATGCCATCATCACCTTGGACATGCAAGACTGGGGTGTTTTCGGTACCTGCTGTCCACACCTCTCCACTGCTGTCAGAATACTTTGGCAGTGCACTAATCTCTTTGGAGATAAATTTGTTAAAATGTTACTAAATATTAATTTTCTTTTGCAGAAAATACAGTACCATTAATGATTTAATTATTAATATTTAAAATATTTCAGTCCTTAACTTTCCCTCATTTGTTTTTGCCCACAGCCTATTCAATCCTTATGTTTCACAGGATTCTACAAAATGTGGGTCACCCACTACTGAGATTGTTCAGCCCCTGATGTATTTGTATTGATTTATTTCTGGTGGTAGCTTGTCCTAAATGTGTGTAGAAGCAGGTGTTTTATGATTAAAAAAAAAAAAATTTGTTTGTAGCGCATGCTCTGTATGGAATTCAGAGGAAAACCCAGATTTGGAGATTAAGAAGGCCAAAAAATGCAAGGAACTAGTCATTGTTCAGATGGTAGTGGTGCTATTTCTCTTTGGTGGCCTTTTAGACTTTTGTTGACCTAAAATTCCATTTTATTGGGAACCCATTTTCCACCTGGTCTTTCTTAACACATTTTTTCCCCAACTTTAAACAGTTTCTGAATAAAATTCTGTATTAAAAAAAAAAGAATCTCCACTAAAAAGTAGAAATATAGATATGGCCCAAATCTGAATATAACCCTCATTAAAATGTCTTGGGGAGAAAGGAAGAAGTAAAACTTTTCACTATTCGCAGATGATATGATCCTATACCTAGAAAGTCCTGAAAAATCTACAACAAAACTATTAGAGCTAATAAACAAGTTCAGCAGAGTGGCAGGATAAAAGACTAATATGCAAAAATCAGTAGTGTTTCTATACACTAGTAACGAATAAACTGAGGAGGAAGTCAGAGAAAAAATCCATTTACATTAGCGACTAAAAGAATCAAATATTTAGGATTAAACTTAACGAAGGATGCTAAGCATTTGAATTCAGAAAACTACAAGTATTGCTAAAAGAAATCAAAGAAGACCTAAATAAATAGAAGAACATTCTGTGTTCATGGATTGGAAGACTAAGTAACATCAAGATATCAGTTCTACCCAAATTCATATACAGAGTCAATGCAATCCCAATTTAAAAACCCAACAGCCTTTCTTAAAGAAATGGAAAACCAATTATCAAATTTATTTGGAAGGGTAAGGGGCTCCAAATAACCTCACTTCTGGACTTTTAGCCACAGTCATAAAAAGAGCATGGTACTGGCATAAGGATAGACACATAGACCAATAGAACAAAATTGATGATTTAGAAACATACCCTCACATTTATGGTCAAGTAATTTTTGACAAAGCTGTCAAACCCACCCAGCTGGGACAGAACAGTCCATTCAACAAATGGTGCTGGGAGAACTGGATATCTATAGCCAAAAGAAAGAAAGAGGACCCCTATCTCACACCTAATACAAAAATTAACTGAAAATGAACCAAAGACTTAAATATAAAAACTATAACAATAAAAGTCCAAGAAGAAACTGTAGGGAAATAGCTTTAAGACCTGGTGGAAGGTGGTGGTTTATTCTTAAATCTTACACAGAAAGCAGAACAATAAAAGAAAAAAAAAATAGGTAAATGGGACCTCCTCAAACTTGAAAACACTTTTGTGATTCAAAAGTCTTTGTCAAGAAGTAAAAAAGCATCCCATTCAATAGAAGAAAATATTTGGAAACTGCATAGCCAATAAGGGTTTGATTTCCATGCTATATAAAGAAATCATACAACTCAACAATAAAAAAAGCAAGTAATCTAATTTAAAAATGGGCAAAACACTTAAATAGATATTTTTACAAAGAGGAAATACAAATGGCAGAAAAGCACATGAAAAAATGTTCAATATCACTACCTATTATGGAAAATGCAAATCAAAACTACAAGATATCATCTCAGTTTATAGAATGGCCATTAATTAAAAACAAACAGAAAACTAGTGCTGAAGAGGATGTGGAGAAATAGGAACAATCTTTCACTGTTGGTGGGAATGTACAATCATGCAGCCTCTGTAGAATACAGTTTGGCAGTTCCTAAGGAACCTAAATATAGAACTGCTTTATGATCCAGCAATCCCTCTACTAGGAATATATCCAGAAGACCTGATGTTAATATCAGCATTATTACAATTGCCAAAAGATGGAAACAACCAACGTGTCCTTTAACTGATGAATGGCTAAACAAAATGTGGTATAAACATATGATGGAATACTATGCTGCTGTAAGAAGAAATGAAATTGGGACACATATGATAACATGTATGAACCTTGAGGACATTATGCTGGGTGGAAAAAAAAACAGACACAAAAGGACAAATGTTGTATGGTGTCACTAATATGAATTAAATTCGAAGACTAAAAACATGGAGTTAAACCTAAACTATAGGTTACTAGGAGATAGGATGAGGGCTGAGAAAGGGTGCTAATGTTTAATGTATGTAGCATTTTTAACTAACTACTGTAAAAGTGTGGAAATGGATAGAGTTAATGGTAACACATTATACTGAGAATAACTAACATGTCTGGTTTATAAATGGGATTGAGGCAGAAAGGGGTAGTCTAGGGATGTAAATGTCAATTGAAAGAAAGCTAGCAAATAATCTAGGGACTGAATAACATAGTGAACCCAAAGGTGGATAAGGATTGTAGTTAATAGTACAAATAATGGGAAGCGGCTGTGGCTCAATCAGTGGGGCTCCCGTTTACCATATGGGAGGCCCCAGGTTCGGTTCCCGGGGCCTCCTGGTGAAGGCAAGCCCGCCCGCACGGCGTGGTTAGCTGACCCAGCGAGCACAAGCAGCAAGGGGGGGATAAATGAATAAATAAATAAAATCTTTAAAAAAGAAAATAGTACAAATAAAAGAATGTTCTTCTATGAACTACAAGAAATGTATGTCACTATTACAAGATGGTAACAATATAGTGATGCATGGGGAAATACAATTAATGTAAATTATGGACTATAATTAACAGCAATATTGTAATATTCTTGCGTCAATGTTAAAGAAGGTATTATATCAACACTAAGGGTCAATAATAGGGGGTATGGGATTTTTTATTTTGGACTAAGAAATACATTCAAAGATTTACTGAGTCTATGACTGCACAACTCTGATGAAAGTGAGAGCCATTGACTGTATACTTTGGATAGAATGTACAAGGCATGGGACTGTATAAACAGTGAACCATGTGGTAGAAGATGAACTGTGGTTAACAGTATAAATATAAACTGTAACAAATGTGTAATACATGGTGTTAATAATAGAGGGTGTATGGAAAAAATATACTAAATGTAAGCTATGGACCATAGCGGTAATAGTCTGATGATATTCTTTCATAATCTATAAAAAATACTCCACAACAGTGTAAGGTGTTGGTGGCGGGGTGATGTACAGGAATTCTGTACATTATGCATGAGTGGTTTTTAAGCTCACAACTTCTATAATAATATATATATATTTTTAATTTTCTTAAGAAGAAATCACAGTACAAAAATATAATCTTCTTATAATTCACAGTCAGAAGAAAGTAAATACTATTGCCCCTGTGAGATAAAGTTCCTAATAAAATAATGGTCCACAATGAATCCTTCCCAATTCTTATTCCTCTGAGTCCTAACAGGGTGGATCCTCAATGCTGGGTGGAAGCAGCCTTCATCAGTTACAACCTCAGTAATTCTTTTGGGGACTCAGAGCTGAATATGTTTATCACTAAGTCTCCCATGAACTGAATTTTTAAAGTGTCCAAAAGTTAATAGGTTATATAAGATTATCACAGTGTTTGTTCATAGCTATGAAACTGAGAAAAATGAACCATCACCCAGCTCCTAAAAGTTATCAAAGGCAAAATTATGTTTCCAAATTCAGTATTCAATAATGCCAACTATGACTATTTTCATCCTCTTATGTTCCATAATCCCAACCAGGAAAACATCACTTCTTAGACTGTCATATAGCCAGTGATCTGGTGATTTGTCTCATCTTTTCTTTTTAAATGTGTCCAAATTTCCATGTACCTATTTGGCAGTCATCCTAATCTTCCAGGTATATTTATTAAATTATTCTTACAAGACATCATCTAGCTTCAACTTTAAGAAGTTAATCTCCATAGTCTTTTGGACTGGTTCCCTCCAGAGCAGTTATCCAATCTTGTTCTGAGACCCTGATACTCATTCTCTTTAAGAATTCTTTGAGGCTCAGTAATCCTTTCTGTTCTAGTTACAGCTGAACCAATACCCCCCCCCCCCCCGAAGTAATGTCTTCTTTAGAGAAGTTTGGCCTAGGTTCAACAGCATTCCCTTTCATATATGACTTTTCCAGTCTTAGGATCTCACTATCCCCTTCATATTTGTCTAATCTGTCTGCTAAGATCTCACATTTTCTCATAAGCTACTCTCTCTAGCTTAATTAGCAGTCTTCCTTTTTTCCTTTTTGAAATAATCATTCTATTTGCTCTCCAACTGCCTGAAAAAACTTGCTCCCTAGAGTTCAAAGGTAAAATCTTTTTTAATTGCCTCCTTAGATTGTGGGTTTATAAAAAATTACCTTTGGCCTGTATCTTTATCTCATAGAGGGTAAAATATTCTGTTCACAATAAGGGCTTCCAATTTTTTTTTTTTTTTTTTTGGAGGTACCAGAGATTGCACTCCAGATCTTGTGCATGGGAAGCAAGCACTCAACCACCTGAGCTACATCTGCTCCCCTCCACTCTTTTTTAATTTTTCAATAATAAAAATCTACCATCCATCTCTTGGAAAACTCACAGTTTGAGTCTGTGAAATCAGGACCCAAAGTCAAAGTTTAAGCAGTTAGAAAATATCAGGTCAACATGGGACCATGTAGTTTATTCCTTCCATGGTTCTCTCTCATGGCCTCGATGGCAGAGGACATGACATAAAAGAGGAACAGAATGTGGGGCAGCTGGTCTGGCATTGCCTATATAGACCTGCCAATAAAAATGCAAATCTAGAATCTCATAATTGCTCTGTAGAACATGAAAAACTCAGCTGTCTTGCCATTTTAAACCAACAAATATCCCCTTCTAATGACTAAAAGAACTAATCTCAACTTATCTTCACCTGAAATATTAGGCCAAACTGTGTCTATGAATTTCAAGTTCTCATTGCTGCCTTCTCAGCTGAAGACATCTCCATCCAAGAATACTGATGTATATCTATGCAGCTAGAGTTTGTCAAAGGCACAGGTGCTTGCAGCCTTGCCTGAATAAAAGTGGTCACTTTCCTGGAAGAAAGTTATTATATGCTTCAGTGACCCATCAAAGTTAAAATCCCACCTGGCCAATTTAATAAAGCCTGGGGCCTAATGCCACCTACCCAGGGTACAAGAGTTAAAATCTATAATAAAATTGAAAAAGCAGCCATGTGACATGGTATAGAGAGTTGCCGCTTATCAAAGTCAAAACCTCATGACTTCTACCTCTTCTCCTGCTTATTAAACCAAAACCTAAAGCCACCATCTTGGGCCACTTAGGATCCTGCTTTAAGCAAGATGCCTTGATCGCCACAATTCTGTTTATCCCCAAATTCTATCCCTTCCTTTTGTCAAGGTCTCTGAACTAATGAATAAGATTTGGGGATTTGTAGATTTAATATATAACATTCTTCTCTCCCCAGCGAAGTTCAGAATCAGCTGAGCACTGACCAAACAAAACAGGAGAGTGAAGACACCAGTTGTATAACTGAGGAAACTGTTGGGGTGATAGTTTAGATATGTATCTTCATGTATTCCTTATCCTGTACCCTAGTCAGACCATCTACCATATATTAGGAAGCAAAGGAGAATACCATAGTTCATTTAATAAAAGACACCAGATTTGTAAGGTGCACCAGGATTTTATACAACACTAAGAAAGAAATGAACCCTGCCTGTAATTTAAATTAGGACCAGCCATTAATTGTAAGATGTATACTTATTCAGAGACATTAAGAGCTAGAAAAATATGTCTAAGAATTGATGAAATATGACACATGATCTCTTCAAGTGTTATACTATTTCTTGAGTGCCTGGAAATATGAAGCAAAGAGAAAAGAGAATCCCCCACTGAATCAAAAATTAATGTATTTGCAAAATTTTGCAATAGAACAGAATATGATTTCAAAAGTAATCTCCAAAACCTTTAATGCTGAAAAAAGCTGGCCTTCATAGAAGAAAAATTCTATAGGAAAAGATCCTAAATATTAAGTTAATTTGGGGGGGGGGAGTTGTTTATTTTTATTTATTTATTTTTAACTTTAGTTTTAAAGAAGTTTTAGATTACAGAAAAGTTACATTGAAAATATAGGGGGTTCCCATATACCCCACCCCCCCCTCAAATTTTCCCCTATTAATACTATCTTACATTAGTGTGGTACATTTGTTACAATTGATAAACAAATATTGAAGCATTGCTACTAATTGTGGTCTATAGTTTACATAATGGTTTAAACTTTGCACCGTACAATTTTACAGGTTTTGACAAAAATGTATAACAGCCTGCATCCACCATTGCAATATCATGCAGAACAATTGCAATGCCCTAAAAATGCTCTATGTTCCATCTGTTCTTCCCATCTCTTCCCCTCAGAACCTCTGGTAACCATTATCTTTATATCACTGTTAGAACTTCTTCCATTACTACAATAATGTCTACTTTGGTCCATGGTTGCATTCCTCCCTTATGTTTGTTCATTCATCAATCTTACAGATTTGGGAATGGTGATGCCTCCTCTGCTTCAGATTGAGATGGGACTTAGATCTTATGGGGCAGATGGAAGAAACTGTTTGCTTGCAGTTATAGATACTCTTTGTTTTTTGGAATGGGAGCTGTCCATCATCATTATTTTGTTAATTGTTCTGGGAGAGTCTGATGAACTGGAGAGTAGGTGTTGGCTGCAACTCTTCTGAGATTGAGGACTCAACTGGCATATGAATAGAACAAAGATTTAAGTCTCTGGGACATATTTTTAATGGGTAGAGTGTTAATTATAAATTCAAATAAAAGGGGTAGAAGAATCATGTGTAGGGAAATTATAAATATGAGCCTAACTCTGTTACAGTGGGGAAATAGGTTATCATATATTCCAAGGTAAGGCCCACCAATGGGGTGCCGATTTCATGGGGTTGTGTGCCTTGCCTATAGTATCAAGATGTCTCTGGAGTCCTCAGGAGCACCCCTGTTTGAGGCTTTGATTACTGTGGCAGTTACTCGGGATCCATCTGGGAGGTGCATAAGCGTAACCTCTGGAATGAGCTCCCGACTCACTTTGAAATCTCTTAGCCATAAAAACTCTTTTGTACTTAATTTTTCCACCTTTTCGTCAAGGTCTTTTTCAAAATGCATCACTGGTTGGCACTTGGAAATAATCCCTGGGTACCAGGGAAACTCATCCCCTGAAGTCATGTCCCACGCAGAGGAGGTAGTGAGTTTATTTGCTGAGTTTGGCTTAGAGAGAGGCCATGTTTGAGTAACCAGGAGACTTACAGAGGTAGAATCTTGAAGATAGGTTAGCAGGAGACAGAAAACAAGTAGAAAGTGGTGAGCTGATGCTCAAACTAGGCAGAATCTAGGATAAGGTGGATGGGGGAGGTTTGGCAGTAGATGGGGGTGATAGTGCTGCAATGTGAATGAGGTGAGTGTAAGTGGGGTTGGGGGGTTGGGTTGGACTATTAGAGCTGGGGGAAGGACTGAAAGAAAGAAACAGGTGAACTCTGGGGAGGTAGAGGGCTGTGCTGTGGTTGAAAATACAATTGTGGGAGTGTTCTTTTGGCACCAAAGACAGAGGAGGGTTACTGGAGTAGGGTGTTGGTGGTGGGGAGATGCCTGGGGAAGGGTGCACCTGGGGCATGCCTCTATGGAATATGAACATGTTCATGTGGTCATAGGGTGTTATCCCAGTGGGCGCAGACCCACACAATAACCAACAAAATATTAAATTCCTATCCTAGAGAGTCCTGCTGTGCTCTCTAACAGAGTGGCTAGAATCTCTAAAGTAGATAGGCAGTGCCTAAAAAACAAATACTCATTTTTAAGGATTGGAAACTATAGTACTAAATGTAAATTTCAACTGTGAGAATAATTACAGCATACAGTAAATATTTTGGCACAATTATTTGCAGTGTTCAAACAGTGAACCAATATTTTATATAGCCAATGGAAATTGGATCCAAAATTTGATTTTATTACAACAACACAATTTTATGTTTTGTCTTGACTATTGTTTTTATCTGAATGGCCTCAAGTTAACTTTCCTTTTAAATCAGAAATATTATAGTCTTAGTCTCTATGAAGAACAGATTGTTCATTTTCACTTTGCCTTGACTAACAACATACTGTACTTTCTTAGCATTGTGGGGAAAAGGACATTCAGGGGGTCTGGTATTAATGACAGTGAAGAGCAAAGTAGTAACCACATGATGGAGCCTGAGGACTCAGATGTGTTACACAAAGACAGTATAGTACAGTTACTAAAGGTATCATCTTTGGAGTCAGACTTGAGCCCTAATCGTGACCCCACTGCTTACTAAGTGGGGTTAGAGCTGGGGGAAGGACTGAAATATGGTTAAGTAACCGTATTTCACTTCAGTTTCTTCTTTGATATGAAGGTAATAATAATAATAATAATAATAATATATATATATATATATATATATCCTTCCCAGGCTGTTGTATGAATTAATGCAGTAATACATGTAAACCACTAGCACAAGGCCTGACCCACAAAACATGTTCAAAAAATAGAAATTCTTATTTTTATTATGGGAAAAGTTTACCAGGTGATGAATACTGTTTTATAATTGTGATGGTCATTAGTGCTGTTTACCACAGGTATTTTAGGCTCTCTGCCTTTTGGGCATGGAGTGGGTAGGTGGGAATAGATTAGGGTGGGAGAAGTATTGCATTTCTGGACCTCTTTTGGTTGCTGAGATTAGTTCTGCCCAATGAGTTGTAAACAGAAGCGATGTGCTGTCTCTACTTGGAAAAAGCATTTAAATATAGATGTGAACCCCTCCAGATCTTTCTTTCCTTTTGCCATAACTGACAATGTTCCAGATAGGGGCTGCTCCATTGGCCAAGTCCTAGAGTAAGGATAAAATAAAGCACAGCTCCTAGCCAAGCCTCAATTGACATGTAATATAATTTCTAGTTTAAGTCACAGAGATTATGGGATTGTTTATCACTAAAGAGTAATTTAGTCAATCCTAAGAGATACATCTATTTAATTTCATCTCTAAGAAGCATGTGTCTTTATAATTATAACATACTGTTTACACCACAAACTTTATATGACCTACATTTTCTTTCTATGGCTATAATCGAGCAGGTAGTTGGCAATATGGTTGAAATTCACTCATTCAAACAAATATGTTCTGGACATTGCACTAGATTCCAGGCAAATGGCAACAGACAAGCGGACATAATGCTTTTCTTCATAGTTTTCTATAAAGTTGATTGGACCATAAGGGGCAGGAGGGGAGTGTGAATATTAATTAAAAATACATGCAAGATTTTGACTCACTTATTTAAATTTAGACCATTTAGAGACTTACCACTATCATACTCATAATCATTACATTTACAGTGGGTTTATAATTCCTTTGCTTTCTGAGGTATGTGAAATTTCCAATGATATCATTTCTTAAATCTAAAACTTACCTGGAATAGCTAATCATTACCTGGTTAAGTCCTTAAAAGGGTTGAGTCTATTTCATTACACTTTTTATACACTTTTTAATACTTTTTTATACTTTTAAATACTTTTTTGAATATATTATATCTTCAAGTTGTTGGAGATTAAATCAAAAGATACACTGAGCAGAATTTGAGGAGTGAAGATTGGGCTGTAAGGCACAACCTAAATGTAGAGTAACCCTTGGCATAAAGTAGTTTGGGGCAGGAAGAGGTAACCAGGAAGGTGTTGTCCAATGAATAGGGAACGATGAGAGGAAGGGTAGGATATAAGAACCCACACTAGATTAAAAGTCAACTAGCTTGAAATCAAGTTCTGACTTTATTACTCATTTGCTATAGGACCTTGAATAAATCACTTATCTTTTCTTAGCTTTAGTTTCCTCATTAGAAAATATGGAAAATAAGACTTTTTTTAATTCAAAGGATTGTGGTAAAATCTAGAAGTGAAAATATTTTGAAAATTCAAAAGTGCTATTGAAAGGAAGACCTTTAATAATGTAAATTTGAAGGGACCTCTGAAGAAGACTTCCTGAACTTTGCAAACTTACCAGTTTGCAAAAAGTTATCTGCATAAAGATAAATAAATGGAAAAAATCAGCCGTTTCTATCCTATAATAAAGTGACAAAGATCTTGAATGTTTTACTTTGCCTGAGTGATTTACTTTCTATGTAAACTAGTGAGGATACAAGAGTGTTCCTTGAATAAAGTCATTCTTCCTTACCTCCATTCCAGTATCGTCCTTTGGGTGGAGAAAAAGGAATGGAATTACAACTGACTACAGAATCCAGAATAACCCTGAACACATCTTTGAGAAAGAATACTGACTGGAACATCACCTGACATGGGTCCTGGGAAGAAAGTTTGAGAAGGATTGGACTAGTTTCTCTATGAGCCTTTCATGGTTCTTATTCTGCAATTCTCAGTTCTCTGCTCTGTTTGTGCTCTTTGAACATCAGTTGAAGAAATCATACCTTTCCTTAGGATGAGCAAAAGCAGACGACCTGCTTTAAAAAAAAATAGTTCACTGAAGAACAGAAAAGGAGATGGCACTTTCTTTCCTGCATACCATAAGTAAGAAAGACTGTTTCTCATTACACTGGAACTAATGCAATTAATAAGAGCACATTTATTCTAAAACTTTTGGAGTCAAAACAATTACACTTCAGGAAAAATAATGGATCGGCAAGCTAAAGATTTGTGACTAAGATGTAACTTTAATACACTTTTTCCCAGAACTTTAATTCAGTCCTTCTTTTCAATCTGAGATATTCTCATCTGAACTGTGTAGAATTTTTCAATTTCGCTGAGGTGGTAAGCACTGCCATAGGTCATTGCTAATTTGCCATTATTTCAGATTGAAGTCGCATGCTCTCAATGACTGACTCTCTAATACTAAACTAAACCAGAGAACAGAAGCATCACCTAATTAAAGTTTCTACTAAATTCTTTAGATAATTCAAGCAAAACATATTTTTGCTTGAATAAAATACTTTCCTGAAATCTTAAATCTATTTTCTTAAATTCCAGCCTAGACATCATAACAAATCTTAATATCTTATTTTTACATTTGTTTGATATCTCCACCCAGAATCTTTCCTCTCCAAAAATGTCCCTGTACTAGACCAGAAAAATATGTTCTATATTATTAAGGATCCTGATTTTCCTTATAGCAAATGTTTCCTTTATAGGTATATTGCCCTTAAACCATAAAACAGGTTAGTTGATGGACCAGGAATATTCTTCAAATGTATGAAGTGTTAATGAAGAAATGGGGAGGTGGGAAACGGAGAGTTTTTTGTCTGTTTTTGTTTCTAATGGAAAGAACATTTCCAAAGTAGTAATATAAATTAAATAAAAAAGCATAAAATTATGAATTAAAGTAAAATATTCTGAAATGCAATACTGAGTACTTGTGACATCTCCTACAGTCATGAGGGCTATGGTTGGAACATTCCTAAAAATAAAGTTTAATATTGATTGAAAGCATTTCTCTAGCTATATGCTCCATGACACCAAAAGCTATATTGAACTCATATATCTTGCATACCCAGCATATAGTACATTGTTTGTTATAGAGTAGGCCCTCAATAAATATTATTGCATGAATCCCCAGGAGCAAAGCCATTAAAGGTATCTCAGTGTGAAACATTCATGTTTCAGGTGTCAACACCTAAATTATGGGCTGGGAAAGTATTTCCAGAAAAAAAAAGATTTTAGAAGATGGATGCAGTGTGATTATTCCCTGAATTAGACACTGGCTGGCTGACCAAATAGCCAATCCCATTCACCCTCTGTCTTGCAATAAAGAGGCTGGAAAAGCTAATCACACATTTTTTTCAACCTAATTTGTAGCTAGGGGCAGTCATATGAGCAGATATGGCTAATGAGCAATAAATGGTACTATGATGTACACTTTTTTTTTTTAAGATTTTATTTATTTATTCATTTACCCCCCCCTTGCTGCTTGTGCTCGCCAGGTCAGCCAACCACGCCGTGCTGGCGGGCCCGCCCCCACCAGGAGGCCCCGGGAACCGAACCCGGGGCCTCCCATATGGTAAACGGGAGCCCCACTGATTGAGCCACAGCCGCTTCCCAATGATGTACACTTTTGAAAAGACTGTACATTCCTTATACCAAGGGCAATTATAGGTGACTATCCTACTTATTCCTGCTTTGAGTTGAGTATGTGATAGCTGGAACTGCAGCAGCAATATTGTACAATGAAGGGAAAGACAGAGATACTTGCCCTAATAACACTAAGCCACTGAAGCAACCCCCAAAGCTGCCTACTTCCATAGCTTTGATATGTGTAAATAAACAAGCAAGTCACTAATTAGCTAAGCCATTCTTAGTTGGGTTATGTGTTACTTCCAGCCAAAAAGTATTTCTAACTGATATACTCCCCTTTCTCACACATATTTATTTCAGAGTTTTATTTTGAAGCAGAACATTCATGGAGCAGCAGACTCCTGCCTTGAGTCATCATATCCAAAAGCCATTTGCACTCAGGACTTTTATCTCGAGTAATGTATGATGGCCATTTCTGCTAGGTAACTCTTCTTCCTAAAAGACCTCTCTTATATAGTCCATCATGTTGCATTTCTGCTCACCATTAACAGAAGAGAACTCTTCAAGGGTAGGGCTCACATATTATATCCTTGGTGTCTTTGGTACTAGGCACAGTGTTTAACACATAACAGATTCCAATGAATGTTACTTAAATATATATATGCATACATAACAAATCAGACCTTACTCTGACTGAATGGCTGACCGAAGGTGACCCAGTCAGTATCCCAACACTTATAGATATAAAAAATAGATTTAAGCTGTCAGGAAGGAAAGAATCAATATAAGAACACCATAAATAACATTAATACATGTTATATCTAAAATGTACAATATAAACCTCTGCCAAAATCTCTGAGAATAAATGTATAGGCAGAAAAGCACACCCAGTTGCCTGAAACTGAATTCCTTCAGTGTTTGTAACACTGCATCATTTATTTAGACTGGAGTCAAAAGCCTAGAGTAACCACAGTAAATCTCCATGCAGTGGCTGTGCCAAGATGCTTCAACTACCCTACAATCTATTTATTTAAAAACTAAAACTATGACCAGTTTGCTTGTTATGAAAATACAGAATTGAGTCAAAATCCCTAGGAAGGCATCAGATGTCTTTTTAAGCTTTGTAACATGCAGGCACTGTTTTAGTCTCTTGAGATAGATCAGTGAATTATATAAGAATACCTCCCCTCATGAAGCTTGTGATCTTCTGGACCAGATTACAGTTCTAAACTCCTTCTATACAGAAATGCAGGCATCCATGCTATGCCCAGGACTCAATTTATTCTTCTATGAAATTTAAATCAAAATGATCTTTAAATCTTAGTTCACTCAACGAATGTCTATTGAGCAAGCCTCCACCCCCTACACACATCCCCATTTCCATAAATAACAGGGATATAATAGTAAACATAGCAGGCAGAGTGCCTGCCCTCATGAAGCTTCCAGTCTAATGAGAAAGACAATAAGCATTTCAATTACTTGTGATAAGTATTTTCAAAGAATCTACTAATTTTATTAATACATATTATTTACTTTTATTAAAATTTATAAATGGTTGGAACTTAAAATGTTCTAAAGCACCCATCTGTGGATGATAGTTTCTTTAATATTTGAACATTCAGATTTACAAACAACCTTCAGTCAGGAATCAGTCCTACAATATTCAGGACAAAAACCAAAACACATAGTAAATAGCCAAGATCTATTCCTTTTCCTTTTTTTCCTAGTGAGAATCGGGGGGAAATACAAACAAATCCAAAGTTAGGATAAGAACATTTATATACCTACCAAGTGAAGATCATAAAGCATCACAAACACAATTTTATCCTTTCCTCACCATCACCCCTACATATGCTGCCTATGGGACTTGTTCTTCCCCATCCTTTCAGATGAAAACCAAGGTGAGTTCCTTGACTTTCAGATTGTTACCACATAAAATTCCTTCATTTATGTTAGTACAAAAAAAAAAGACTCACAGAGAATTAGGTTCAATCAGTATTGTAGCCATTGGCCAATTTAATGTAATTATGAATTCCAAAAATATAATTGGATCATGCTTGTAAACTGATCTGTTAATCTGGGCATGATTAAGTTATGATTAGGGTGTTGACTGGGCCACGTCAGTAGGGCATTGAGCCCCATCCCTTGGTGGGTGGGGGAATCGAATATAAAAGGCAAGGCAAAGGACAGAGAAAGCAGGTTTTTTTGAGAAATAGTTTTGATGTTGGAGAGAAGGCCCCAGGAGGAGAGAAGCGAGCCATTTGCCTGATCATCTACAGCTGCCCTTGTGGAGGAAACAGGAGCTAAGCCCGGAGAGAAACACAGCCCCAGGAAGAGAGGAACCCCAGAAGCCTGAACCCTGGCAAACATCGGCAGCTGTCTTGCTCCAACACGTGGCAATGGACTTTGGTGAGAGAAGAAACTTACGCTTTCTGGCCTTGTAACTGTGGACTTCTACCCCAAATAAATACCCTTTATAAAGACCAACCCATTTTTGGTATTTCACATTAGCACCGCTTTGGCTGACTAATACAAGTATAATAATCAAAACTCCAACAGTTGAGTTAAAGCTTTTCTCCTACTTCAGCCTTGGAAGGCAACAAGAAAGAAACCTGCAATTGGGACCTGGCAGCTGCCTCTTTCTCCTCAGCCATCTCCTCATCCTGGTCCTCCCTACACCTCAAACAGCAGCTGGAGCTTTTGACCCCTCAGGAAGATAGAAGGTGTGAAGGGACAAGAAAAGTCTTATTTGACCGGTATTTATCTGGCATTGCTTTTCCCGGGGTTGGCAGGGTGTTCAAAGCTGTTTCTTATTTGCAATTTAGTCAATTCTTTGAAGACTCTGGGACTCTGGTAATCTCTCACTGCAGAATCTCACCTGATTCTCGAGAAGCACTCACCATAAACCACTTACTATCCTTCCCTGGACCCCTGGTTGTCTGCACTTCAACTTCTGGTCTCCTCTAGAACCCTTTATGTGAATTACAAAAAGGCCACCTCCTACCCATCCAAGAAAACACATGTCCTGCTCTTGTGCTCACTCTCCCCACATATAGTGCATAGGAAACCCTCCCCTTCTACCTGTGACAGGTGGGGGCATAGTTCCTAGCCAAGTTCAATCCTCTTTGCTTTCAGCCTTCTGGGAGGTAGATCTAGGCACAGCCTCTTGTCTTTTTTATTTCTCTGCTGTGAATCAAAAGCAGCCCACTACATCACCCTAACTCCAGGGAAACATAGCAACAGTCTCCCTGTAGCAGCACTTCCCCTTAGAGTTGACGTGAGGGTAAAACCCTCATCCCCACATTGCGTTTTAAGGATGCCCCACGCAGATCCAGCACAGGAGGGTTGGCAATTCTCACTTTGGAATATGGAGTAACTGGCACCTCTTTCCTTGGGACTTTGGACCAAACCAAGACTAGAATACTCTTACATTGTGTAACAGTAATTAAAATCAGATTTACAGATGATACAAGAAAGGTATTTTGAAAAAAGTTGTAAAATAAATGAGGGTTAGTTGAAAGTAAATTAAAGATATATTTTAATAGCTTTTACTTGCATATGATACATTTACAAAGCCGTGTGTATTAGGTTTTCAGAACTGATCAGTCCTATGCTAGAAAAAGAGTTATACAGAAGAATTTAACAGCCACAGAGCAGAAAAAGCATGTTAAAGGCTGAGGTAAGAAGTGATCAGAGGGTTGGTGTAGCCTTATTATTCCTTGCCCAAACCTGACACTTTTGAAAAATAAAATGAGCACAATGAATACATCAGACAATGGATGTAAACCAGAACTATCCCAGACAAACTGGACACCTGATCGTCCAGTTGTGATCAAAATAACTGTACACAGCTGATTGCTTGTGAAACCAACAATGAAATTGATTTTCAGCAACTTGATTGAGCCAATGGAGATTTGCTCCAAAGTGTATGTTAGTGAGATTAAATGCTGGATCAGAATGGGAACATGAAATGCATTTTATTTGTAATTAATGATGATAGCACATCAATTCGTAATGCTATTTCTAGATAGAAAATGGTTACTTTATGGGCTATATTAAAAAGACATTATACCTCGGCCCACCATTCACCCTCTGAGCCTAATAAAGTTGATATTTCTCACGGGGGAAAAAAGAAAAGACATTGTACAATAAATCAGAGTGTTAACTGTAAAGGATTCTAGGAAGAAATACTATCATGGTTAATCATTCAAACAAATACAGCTGGATTAATAAAGTTAAACAAACAAAGAAATAATATGAACTAGAAAGAGTGGTCTAGATGCCCAAACACACAACCTGAAAAAGATTTGATAAAGCATGCTATACAAGCTATACCAAAAGTACTTAGAAGAGGGAACTAGAATAGTTTACAAATGGACCCCAGCTAGAATACCTAGGGGAGGTGGGGAGAGGAAGAGATGTAATTTCCAAATTGATGAGTCAATTAGCCAGAGGTCATTATTTAGCTCTGTCCCTTCAGGCTTTTAAAAGCAACTTGAACACACATACACATACACACACACTAAATAAATATTAAAAGTTAAAGCTATGTTCCCAATCAATGACGAATTTAAATGGAAATGGAAGAATTAAAGTCCAAGACTAATTATCTTTAATTGCCTATTATATATGGTTCAACAATTAAAATAGCATTAGTTAACTATAAATTAGAGACTAATAATCATATCTAATACACGCTGTTTACATGTACTTACTAACCCTCAAAATAACTCTGAGGGATGAGCAATTATCATTCTAACTTTACAGATGAGGAAACCAAGAAGCAGTGAGATTAAGAAATTTGCCTAAGGTCACACAGGAAGTAAGGGAAATTCAGGATTCTCCTACCATTACATTCATTATTTCTTTGTGAATGCCTGTGGTGTAGGAAAGAGAGGTAGGTTGTTCCATAAGACCAGATCTGATAGATAACAGATTGATAATTTGCTTCAATTTTTAGTCTCTATATATTACAAGCATGATGTGTTAGACAATCTTAGATATAGGCTATGGACATGCGGTTCAGCCTATATATCAGTGTTTTCTTTTTGTGCAAACACAGCTACTTTTTTTTAATGAGATGAAAATATCAGACCTCTTCTAATTCTCCTAATTCCAGCTGATTCTGATAGGACCTTGGAAGTTCATGAAGGTATCATCTGGAACATTCTGAAAGAGACCAAAAGCGTCAAACATGGCTTCATGAAAATCTGAAGGCTTTGCAGTGTATATATCATTATCTTCCAGGGTGTTCGTGTCACTACTCCTTGATGTACAGATGTCTATTGTTTGTTCCTCCAGCAGGCATTGTGAAGGTTCTCCCTTATGAAGGTCTAATATGCTTGTGTTGTACAGTAGTTGTTAGATAATAGTAATGAAACACAAAGGAAGAGCGGTTTTGATTTATTTTGGCAATGTTATTGCATTGCAGAAAGAATGGTTTGAAAAGGAGCACCTAAGATTTTTAGCGTTTCACTAATAACACTTTAATTTTTAATATATTCAAGTTCATGATTTTAGTGATGCTCACAATGAAAAATATAAGCACACATGTCTTCTAAAGGTCTTTGACTCTCTAAAAGAATTGATAGTGAAATTATTTCTCCAGTTTAAATGTTCTGGCTAGGTTACAAAAGATAGCAGCTGTTAACATTAAATATTAAAGAAATAAAGGTGGTATTTATAGCATTAAGTTTAATTGTCTCTGGCTTCATATAACTCAGTCAGTCCTTGGTTAACTCAAAGTTAGTATGTCAGGGTGGGAAAATTAATGACAGTGTAGTTTCAATCTTAAAATTAAACACAATGTGTTTCTAAACATAGAATAATCCCTGGAATTTTACCTTTAGCTTTTTATCTGTAGCTCGGGGTCTATAAAGCTATTTCCGCGTGGCTTTTTCTCTTTTGTGTCTACGTCACCGATTTAAGGTTTTTTATTTAATTTTAAGAGGAAAGAAGGGGTTCTTTAGAGAACATTGACTCTGTCTGCGGAAGGTGGAGCGAGGGTACCTGCAAGGAGGCGGTATGGCAGCAGAGGAGAATAAGAAGAAAGATAATTCTTATTCCACCCAAGAAATTTGGAGCCGGGAGAAATCAGCAGCCCGGCATTCAAGAGGGGGCGTGGCTTCCCTGCAGGGGCTGTCCAATCGAATTCCTTTGGAGGGACCTCCCGAAAGATTGATGAGGGTTGCTAGGAAACAGGAGTGTCACCCTCCCGCCTGACCTAGAGATTGTTCTACACAAGCCCTCTCCAGAGGCTCGCACTGTGCAGTTGGGCAGCATGTGGAGCCGAGCTGCGCACTGGCCTTCCAGGCTCGCTGGCTCCCTCTCTGCTCCCCTTCCCTTTCTCCTAAAGCCTGCGGTCAGGCTGTAGCACAGAGATCGTAGGAGAGTTCTTCCAAGGACTGACTGTAGTCCTTGCTCTCCCGAGGGCGGAGAGCTATAATAGAGCTTCAAAGTTGGAGCCACCGCCCTCCCTGCCGCCCCACACCCCTTTATCGCCCCCTCCTCCCCCGAAATTCGCCAATCTTTGCATGCACTGCCTAGAATTTCAAACAGAACTAAGTGAGGCAGCCAGCAAAACCGCCCTGGCTTTCCGTATAATCATCCTCTCTTTTGGGTACCCTGGCTCACTGAAGACTACAGATACACCCCTATAAAAGGAGGAAGGAAGGGGAGAGGGAAGAGGGAAGGGAAGAGCGAGGAAAGGAAAAAGAATTAAAAGAGAGAATGCCAGGAGGTGCGTGCCTCTGCCAAGAGTTCTAATTAAATGCTACGGTTTCAGCCTGGGCAAGGTGAAGGAAAGTTGCTTTCGCGCCTGGGAAGTGGCTTTGCCTGTAAAGAGAAGGAGGGAGACTCAACAAGGAACTGCTCCCTTCTCTTCCCCGAAAGACCACTGGGTCTCCCCTTTTTCCAATCTCCTCTCTCCCTTCTCTTCCCACCCCTCCCTCTTCCCACTCCCCACTGACTCGGAGGCCTGGATGCTCGGCCACCGGGCAGTGGTTCAGCGCGCAGCCGGGAGGGGGCGGGGGCAGGGGGCACTGTGACAGGAAGCGGCGCGCACAAGTTGGCCATTTCGGGGACAAAATAAGTTCTCCCATGGATTCGGAAAGGACAAAGCCCTCAAGCTACCTCTTTTGTGTTGGATGAGGAACACCAACCATGAGCCGGAACCCGGGTGCAGGCTCAACCGCCGCAGCTGCCACCGTGGTCAGCTCCAGTCCCCACCAGGAGTTGTCGGTTCGAGGTAAGGGGTCCGGAGGAGGACATGTCCCCCGGGAGGACGCCCAGCGAGGGCTCGGAGGTTCGGTTACTGCGTGGGGCAGTAGCAGCCGGGAAAGTTAAGGCAGACCACCGACCAGTCCCTACAGTTCTGCAGGGAGTGGGAAGGCTGGGGGGCAGAGGCGATGTGGGTGTGCGTGAGTTAGTTCGTGTGTGTGCGCGCACGTCCGTATCTCTGGGAGGGATGAAGAATTCGGGGCAGAGATCCACGGCTAGGGTGCGAGAGGTAGAGGGATTCACTAGCGTTCGCAGAACCCCCAGAGAGACCAGTTTCATCACTCTACCACCTCCAGCTCTGCTGTGGGGTCGGGATTAGTTTCCTTTCGGGGGTTCGTTGGGCTTTGTCCACAGGAAACAGTGAGGCAACTGGATGCCATCCTGCTGGTTTCATGTGGGTGTGGAGGTTGCCAGCCGAGGTGGGCAGCGCGCAGCTGGATGTGGTCGGTGATGCAGCCAGGAGAAGCTCTGCTGCCAGAGGCGGCCAGCGGTGCACCCTCCGGCAGGCAGCCTGGGAAGGAACCCTAACTTGCTGCCCTTTGCTCTCTTTGACTTGAGCGAAAAATCGAAAATGCAGGCTCGGGGCATATTTCTTCATCGATCCCGTTCCATTTTCTTATCTGACAGTGAGATAGAGAGGGCGGGAGATTCGTGATCCAAAAATAGACTAGGTAATATATCCAATAAGCTTGTTTCTCAAGAATTTCATTTAGATTTCCTTCTAGTACTTTCCTTGGGTGGAAGATTTCCAAAGGCATAACATTTATAGGTAGATGGGGGGAGAGGGGGGATCTGCCTCTGCTTTTTAAGTATTTTAGAGCATTGTAAATTTTGAAAACAAATGAAACTGCACTTCTAAAGATCTGTGGCCAGGTGCTCAGCTAATTTGCTAATAAAATATTTCTGCTGTTATTTGAACAGTAATAGATATGTTTAGGTATATATATATAATTATGTATTGGTCTGTTCAAAGTTAAGGTTAGTACAATTTAAGGGCCCTGGCAATAGTTCTTTACTTTGCTGGAATTTCTATGTGTCACCTGCTCTTAGACCTGTTCAGTAGAGCTATAATTGTGTTTCATGGGGGGGGGGGGGATTAAGTATCCATTTGGGGACAATCATCATTCATTTACCTAAGTGTTAGTCAACTTTGGTTTATCTGTTCACACATTTTAAGCCTTTTTACCTGAACTCTGTTTTCCTAAGTATATTTAATAGAGGCATAACTAAAAACATCAAGAATGCCATTACACTAAATTCCTATGAATAACACAGTTCCTGCCAAAGATAGTTTAGGGCATTCTAATTATCTGTTAATGATTCTGTAGTGCTATATGCCTTTTTCTAAAAACAGCCCAATAGAATCTGAATAGATTTGGAAGCTAATGTACACCAGACACTAATAAAGTGATATTTTCCTTTCAAAATGGCAATGTCTTGAACCTGCAAAGATTTCCCTTACCTGTCGGTTTTAGCTGTCCTCTCTTCAGGATTCTGGTCACTGGCAGGAGCACAAGGATATTTTGTATAGACGTGGTCTAAAGCTGGCTTGGTTTATATTCAGAATAACACAGGTGCTCAGGATGGAAAATGAGAAGTCTTAAAAACACACTCCACAAGTAAAACAATGAAATTTCTAGAATTGTCACTGCAATTAAAATTGCCAAGTGGAATAAATGCAAAGATAGCATTAAAGTTTAATGGTCCCTATTTTTATTTAAATTTAAATTAATATTTTTTGAAGCAAAGAACTGGAATAATTGTCAAAGGTTCACCTCTTTTACTTCTCCATTTTAAGCAATCAGAACTACAAAAGATTGAAGGTGGTCTTATTTTGAAAGATTCCCAACAATAATAACATTGTTATAATTGTCCTGAGTACCTTCTCACTGTGAAATCATCCTCAAGAGATAAATAGCTCTTATTTCATGTCAAACTCTTTTTTTCAAATTAAGTCATTTTCTCTTTCTTGTCGAATGGTGATCAATCACAAAATGAGGCACGATCTTTTTCTAGGGTTCTAGCTACCTCCCACCAAAATGTAGCCCACCCATTGGCTTAGGAATGAAATGTTTCTATTTGTTTTCCTGCACTACACATCATCCCGAGAAGCCATTAAACAAAGAACATAATATCTCATCTCCACTGAAAAAACAGGCATGTAGCATGTATTTATGCATGGTGGAATATGGCCAGAATTCCACGGTGAGATGTGTTTTCTCCAGGCATAACTCCCAGAAAGAGAGTAGGTATTTGTTCTTGGTTGCTTTGTTATTTTATACTGAGTTTACTGTGCATTTCTTCACCTGTCCTGAGATTCTACTAAATGCAATCCAATTCTGCATCTGATGAATTTGTGTAAATTGCCCCCAAGAAGATGGGGCAATTAAGATGATAGGTTGTCCACCAAGACAGAACATATAAAATCAGTGCAGTCATAGTAATCACTGAGACTGAGACCAGCAGAAACTATTAGGTCACTCCCTTCCATCCACTTGTATTGTAGGCTTTGTCCCCATAGCATACTGTATTTTGGAGTACTTCAGTGGAGTCTGATTTTAAATGGCTCAAGTAATGACTTCTTCCAGTGCCTTTGAAAGACTATTTCACAGTCTGACGGTTCTTTCTATTAAGAACTTTGTTGTGGTATTCAGCCTAATTTCCCCCTGGTTCTATTTTATCTTGTTACTTATTCCCTACTAAAACCCCTCTGGACCAGTCCATTCTCTTGCCTGATTTAGAGTCTTTATCCAACATTTGTGCAGGACTTATAGAATACAGAAGTTTTGCCCAGTTACAATAAAGGACACAGAGGTGACAGCTCTAGATCCAGACATCTTTGCTAAATAATTAAGACACATCTTTTAGGTCATTGATATGTATATGTATAATTGTATATTCTTCATAACTTATTTTACTAATACAAGAGTGAGGAAAGTGCCTTGCCTGACATTAAGGACTTATGTGCATATTGAGATGATCCCTTCTAATTAATGTTCTATGTGGATGCACATTTATGAGACATTTTCAATGCAAATTTGATGTCAACAGAACCCTTTCAACACCCACACTTACAAGCGGGAATTCTTTGACATGCTGGTCTGATGCTCCACTGAGTCTCCAAAGCTGTTGTCATGTAAATTCCACTATTGAAATGAAAATTATTTCCATAATTAATAGAATGTGCTAGGAATATAATAGTGTATTCGTTTAGATGCATACATTAACACAACATAGTAATTCTTTTAGAACTTTCAGTAGCTCCTTCATTCTGAAACAATGTTGAAAAAGCCAGTAGGAATAAAGGCAAAATTCTCCACTGTGCTGTATCATGAAAAGTGAGTTTAAACCATGAATATATCAATATGGAATGCTATTATAATCAGATGTATATGTAGGTACCATATGTGAAGGTTACTTTTAAAATAGAAAAGCCTGAAATAACCACAGGAGAGAAACAGGTTTTCATTTTGTTCACTTAAAATCTGCTACCACGACATCCATGTGTAGGCTTCAAGATTCTTAAGCAACTATCTGTGGCAGACTTCCCATCCCACTCAATTGTTTTTCTTTGTCCCAGGCATTGAACTGCAAGTTCTGCTAGACAGCAGAAAAGAAAATGATAAATCAGGACATAAGTTCCTAGGTTGCACTTGGCAAGTCCAGAAAACATGGGACTAAGAATAAGGAGAATCAGCAGCTAAAAACACAATTCAGTTACTATCTTCTTTACTGGTTATTGAGCATTAGATGGTACATAGAGCATTCATGTGACTTGTTGAGGAAACAGTTAAGGAGAAGTGCCATTCCAAAACTGAAACTAATTTTAAGAGAATAAAATTAGACTGCATGGAATGAATAATTTTATACCAGTATTCTTTCTACTGAAGTCCCAAAGTTTTTTAATAGTGTCATTCATCACAGTGTGGTGAGTACCCTCAAAATGATTTTCCTTAGAAACAAAGGGGAAATCAATTTCCTTGGTATAAGAAAAGTAGACCATTAATATACTTATGACTCCTCTCTGGGACAAAGAGACACTCTAAAAGGACTTTGTCTACACAGAACATAACCTTTCCTCATCAAATAAATAACCTCTTTATGGAACTGAAAAACATGTAAACTGTACTTTTAAAACAGGACAGAGAAATAAACTTGGAAAACATGCAGATATAACTTATATGAGCATAAAATAAAATATCCTGTTTAAAAATAAAGCCCTATGTTTAGAAGACATCCCCACAGAAAGCTCATGGTAGCTCTCCTTTTGAATTCCTTGTCAGAATTTCACTATCAGTGCCTGGGTCTGCACAAACACACAGTTTCACTAAATTCAATTAGAAGACTATGAATATCCATCAAAAGTTAGAAATTCTGACAAACATGATACAAGATACCTAGTTTGAAAAAATACAATCTTTTATAATGTAGCATGGGAGGAATTAAGAATATGACAATTTGAAGACACTCCCCTAAGAAAAAGACCGAGGAAAGAGAGAGTAATAATGTTACCCTCTCAGTCAATATCATTTGTTAAATACCTTTTAGTAACAGAATAAGACCCTGCATATTAAAGGGGATACAACAAAATGTTAAAACACACACAAAGTTTCACAAACATGTACAAAGTTCAAGGCATTCCCAAAATCAAAATTGAAATTTCACAGTAGAGAAGAGGTTACCAAAATTATTTACCAAATGAAAGTCTGTTCCTTCATTTAACAAGTTTATTCTGGTTTACAATGTTAAATATAATACTCTGACACTCCACAATGTAGAAGAAACTTGCTAGATGCTGGGAGGTGAAAAGATTGGCAATAATAAATAACAATTATTGACCAATTGCCATGTGCTAAGTACTCTGCTAAAACATTACATGTTTTATGTAAAACATTACCCTATAAGGTAGTTACTATTATTTCCATTTTATAGAGAAGGAAATGGTGGCCCCAAGAGATTACTTGTCCAACTTCAGGTAGCTAACAAGGCAAAAGCTGAAATTCAAAATTTCCTTTCTCACTCCAATGCCTACTCCTTTTATTATTAAACTATATTGCCTCCTAATTTATGTTCTGTGCAAGAAAACATAAAATAGGGCTTGTGGCATCAGACAGATACCAAGAAACTTTGTTTTTCTGAATAAGAAAGTCATAGGTTCCACCGAAGGAAATAGATTAATTTTCTGAAAATATTGAAGCTGGGCCTTATTTCATTCAACAACTATTTTCTGGGCCTCAAGAATAGGGTGATGCTTTGGTAGAGAAGGGGAGCAATGTTAAGTAAAATAGAACCCAGGATAGAATTCTACCGTCTCAGCTTCCTCTACCCTGAGATAAACACAATCTCTTCTGAGGGGCAAAGAAATGCAAATGGAAGAAATAAACTTAAAAATCATTTATAGTTAACTAGAACTATAGGGAAAAAAATATTGAGAAACAGAAAAGTCTACAAAAAACGATAGACTTATTAACAAACTGAGAAGTAAACACCAGGTGTGAAAATGTGAGGGAAATATATTTCCTGGAGCCCGATTTGGATGAACATTGCAACCTGCAAAACTAGACACAGTAGCAAGAATATAGTCTCTCAAATAGCCAGTCATGGAAGGAAATAGGCTTTTTGCTTATTAAGGCTGATGTTTCTCTTTTATTACCTAACTACTTCCCACCAGGAAAATGAGCTGGGAAAAATGTTTTGTAGATTTGTAACATTTTGAATTTTTTTACCCAGATAAGAAATTTATGTAAGAAACTCTCAGCATTTTATGCATTTAGACATTTATCCATAATACAGACACCAGTAAAAAACAGGAGGGGACTCAGGGATTGCTAATTTTAAACACACTGTCACATAGAAACAAAGTGAGCTGTTGGTGATTCCAAAGACTGAGTCAGTAGGGCTCCTCTGGGAAAACCCTTATCTCTTGACTCTCTGACTTGGGCATTTTCCTACCATCAGAAACATGCTGCCTTGAGTACATGAATTTATACTTCTTTTCATACAAACAAAGAATTGAAACATGAAATCAGGGGCTTTCTCTGATTTGTGATTTGTCCTGGAGTACTTCATGAACATAAAAAAGGGATACATATCACAGATTTTTCTCTCCATCTGGTAGAGGCTTTTTCTTTTGATTGTTAATACTACATAGAAGATAGATTATTAGTAATATTTTGTATTTTGCTTAACAGTCTCAGTGCACCATGTGTTGATGAATACAACATAATGCAAAGTGCTTTCATAAAATATGTCAAAATACATGCCAATTTGGGGGATTGCACTACAAGGTCAGAAACAGTTGGCATTTGTATTTGCCTCAAGAAACAATTTAGATCTAGAGAATAAAATTAACTATTTCTGTTTGGAAGCAATTTTCCCCTTAAAAAAAAGCAAAGACCCTCTATATGCTATTGATTTCTATCAAGTTCTATCAAGTTCCCCTATGTTGGTGATCAGCCCACACCTTACTACAGAACTGAGGAACTCAAGGCCAGGGACTTAGATTCCTAACACCTCTCTTCCTTAAACTTTGCTCAAAACCTACCCTTGAGAAAAATGTTTTGAGATAAGACAAGAGCTTCACTTCCCAAAACACCTCTTCCTGTACCTGCCTCAGTAGCTTAAATTTTCCAACTTTTAAATTAAAGCATTTTATCCAGGAAGTTCAAAAGGCCCTACATTTCTACATCCATGTAGTCAACTAATCCTCCATCACAACTCTGAGTTTACAGGTTCATTTTTTCAGATACACTAACTTCACTCAGTTTGGTGAGGAGTGGGCAGAGGACATGAACAGACAATTTTGCAAAGGACAAGCTCTTTCTTCGCTATGATTTCCTAAACACTAGGATGCAGTAACTTGGGAAGAAACAGACCTTCCCTGTAGGTATTAAAGAAATGAAGCACTGGCAGGAAAAAAGGATTAAGGAGATATAGAGTGCTCACCTCACCACTGATTTTTCTTGTAAGATTCTAAATTTGTGTTTGTTGCTGTGTGAGGTAGGCAGGGAATCTGATAGCTTTACATATGTTCTTCAGATGGAAGTGATTGGAATGTTTACAACAGAGTAGAGTGAGCATGTTAAAGGATAAAGTTAGAGCAGCTCTTTTCTTTACTTTCCTTCCTATTTCCCTCCTATTACACAAACAACAATCATCTGCTTGCCCTCTGTAGTAAACAGTGGTTGTCAAATTATGTGCCCAGGAAAGCCTGCATTAGAATCACTTTGATGTTTACTTCAAATGCAGACTACTGAGGCAGATACTACTAAGACTAATTGAAACCAAATCTATTTAGGTTGAGGTTCAGGAACCCACACATTTAATAAGCTTCCAGAATATTCTTTTATACACTTAGATTTGAGAACCATTACATATAGAATTATGGTCATACAGAGAAAATCCAGTGAATCACTTGCACAAAATTATTGCCCACAGCAAATCCATTCTACTTAGATTAACCAATTGACTAACATATTTTCTGTAATAAGCCTGGTTATGAATAGATAGGTACATAGATAAATATATAGAAAGATATTATATAGACAGATAAATAAATAAACTGATAAAATATTCTGGATAGTAATAGATTCATTTTCTAGAAACTACATACCTTATTAATTACAAAAGAATTTTTATTTTATTACCTAGAGTAAATTCCAGTTAGATTTGCAAATACATACTATATGTTTTTTTAGATACTCTTTTTATGAAACTTTATCATTTTGCTCTTTTTGTCCTATATTTTATAATTGTGGTATTGAGATATTAGAAAGAGAAGGTACTGGTGTTTGATGAGTATCATTAATGGAAACATTATTCCTGTTTCTAAGAATAGAAATTATTCTAGATTGAGATAATTGCACAATGTAAACTCAAACTATCTTTATAGCTATATCTTTATGTGAGGGGATGTGGGAAAACATTTTTATCACAATTCTTCCCTCTTCCCTCCGGATCTACAGAGCAGAAAAAAAGAGGAAAAAAAAAAAACCCTCATTTGGCAACTTCGTATAACTTCTTCACCCAGCTTCTACTCTGTTCAAGTGAATGGCCGCTTGGCTGAAGTTGGCAATCGCCACAAATCCTGACAATGATAGTTTGCTAAGCTGCGTTCAGAGCCACTTGGGGAAAATGATGACGAGGGAATGAGGAACAGGCAGCAGGGGCAGGGGATGGCTAAAGCTGGACCACCAAATTTACCTCTTAAGTGGTCTATGCCTCCACACATTCATTTGTATTTGTATGATTAATAACTGAATGAAGAGAAAAGCGGTAGCATATTAGGTCAGCTTCTGACTCCAACAAACATTAAAACCTCATATTGCACTTTAAATTTTTAAGTTTGAATTTTTAAAACTCAGTCTGTCTCAGGGACAAAAATGTTAAATTGTTGAAAATTACACTGCATTTCCCACAGAACCCTGTGATGGTTATAGTGCTTATATCTGCTAATGTTTCTTTCATTTGACTCTCCCACTGACACAACAGTCTCAATGTATCTAAATCCATCACCATCCCAAACCAGATCCTTCTTCCTAATTCCAGGTTCTTGGAAGGGCCATCATTCCCCCTAGGAAATAGTTCAAAATCTTGGAATTGCCTATAACCTAACATTTTCATTTGCTCCTCCGTCAAATCCTCCTTTATAACATACCTCACATCTTCCCACTTCCAAAACTGTAGACCAAGTTTTCATCACTTTTCTCCCAATCATCTTTGATGGTTTATCCCCTCCAGTCTCTCCCTCTTTTTTCACTTATTTATTCACCAGATATTTAATGAGCACCTTCTGTGTGTACAGACACTGTTTTAGAGAGTTTATAGTGGTGAACAACAACAACCAAAAAATTAAGAAGGATGCCTACTGTCACTCAGCTAATATTAAATAGGGAGAGTCAGACAATAAATAAAAGAACTAACATACTATGGAGAAAATATAACCATACGAAATAAAAAGGAAAGGTGGAAAAGGCACATCACTACCAGATTAATCTTGATGAATAATTGACTTTTTCATTTCATTCCTAGGTTTAAAATATTAAAGGAAACACATCACTTAAAAGTGAAATTTGAAATCCCTAGCTTGGCTATCAAAGCCTTTTATAATCAGGCTTCCAATGTATCTTTCCAATCTTTCTTCCTCCATACCAACCTCTGCTCTACCCAGACTTTTCTGTTTGCATCCAAAATAGACCTTGAGAATCTTTGTATTTATAACTTCATTTAGAACACATTTTATTCTTCCTTTCTGCAAATCTGTATTTTAAGACCAATTTTAAAGTCTCATCTCATCAAGTCCATTTTCATATGTCCTAGCAATTTTTATCTAAAACATTCATATGTAGCCTTGAATAGTAAAATATTGTTTTGGTATTAGCAATAGGTAGGTAGAGCAATAACTTGTTGAATAAAATCAGAAAGCAATTTTATTTTCATTTCTCACTGTCCCTTTAAACATTCAGTAAAATATATTACACTCTTAGGCAATAAAATTGCCTATGCGGTCTTCATTCAAAAATTAGTATGTGTATACCAATGTGACGTTTAAAACTTTGAACTTTAAAGCTACATCTTTTCTCTGCCGCCAGCAAGAGTCTACTTCAGGTCTGACACTAAGAAAGGAAGCTTGAATGCTCCTAAACTTCTCTTTTGCCCTCTTTCTAACTCAAGTTCTATCTCTAAGTTGGGAGTGGGAGAGTGGAAGGATGGACATAAGCAAGAGAGTTAAGGGGAAGCAAGAAGTTTTTACCTGTTTCCTAGCCTCACACTCTATGTGGCCTCTGACTTTTAAAGCTGATTCTTTGTGTGTGTGTATGTGTGTGTGTGTGTTTTGAGGCTTCTTGGGAATTGCTGGTGGTCTGTGACCTCAGTTCCCTTGACACAAACTTTCTTTTGTCTGTCCACACCACTTCAGTTCTTGCTATTTCAGCAGTGCATGCCATGTGGACTCTCACTTTTGGCATTCCATTGCTGCTCCAGACCTTTCTCTTGGCCTGGCTCCCTCTTAGAATGGCCCACGTTTGTTCTACAAGAAACACTTACACATTGTGGCAGGAGAAGTCCTAGGCACAGGGACCAATCCCAATGCAACAACATCTCTTCTTTGCTGCTCTACTGCAAAAGCATCTAAGCAACTGGCCCTTTTCTTGTTTTTGATATTTTCCAGCATGGAGTCAGACCCAGCCCATTTTGTGATGCTATGTACTTTGGCACACATAAGCATTTCCTGATACCTGTGGCCTCTCTCTACCTTGCATCCACTTGGGTCATTGGACCTAATGGAATGTAGTGCATTCACTTAGCTGTGTGCCATTTCTTATTTGACTGTGAATACCAGGATTTAGCAAAGTGCCTAAGAACCAGTCAATACTAATAAATGATTGTTGAATCTGTGATTGAACTAATAAGTCTAAGTAAAAAAGATTGCAACATTTTTGTAATCCGAAAAAAATGTTCTTATATGGTACTACCTGCATAAAGACCTACAGAAATCAATGCCTATGAAATAATTTAAGATGTGGCTAGAGCATCCATCTGTCTCACTGAATAGAATTAGCACCAAAAGGAAAAGATCTTGTCTGTGTCTTTCACCATAATCTATAATAATGCATGGAACATGCAGTAGTACTTAATACATATTTAATGAATAAAGGAACTCTATATTAAATTTTATATTTACTCAGCAGGTAACTTCTATGCTGAAATATTAACTTTAATTTAAAGTTACATGTTGCAACTTTAAAAATAAGAATTATCATTACATTTCTATTTTAATGCATAAATTATCTCATTTTCTTAAAGGCATTTTGGATCTCAAACAAAATAACTTAATGTATTTTTTTTAATTTTGCAGGAAAAGTGGTTTTAATTCAATTTTTGAAATTCTTATTAAATGTCCACTACTTTCAAGGCACTGGGCAAGGGTTCTGAGGAGGATAGAGGGAAGAAGAAGGCACTGTTCCTGCCCTGAGAAGCTGCACTCTCATAGAAGAGATAAGATATGCATATATATATATAACTACAGTAACAGGAAAACTCGGGAGCTCAGCTGTGAGACTCTTGAGTGGATTATAGTTCTGCTTGGCATAAGTATAGAAGGCATGAGGGAAAATGTTGCTTCTGTTCTGGACCCTGAAAAATGGGTACCATTTTGGGAAGTCTAAAAAAGCATTCTATACCTATGCAAAGATAGATGTGTGGGATTTGTTTGGGAAATAGCTTGTGATCTGGTTTAGTTTAAGAGTAGGGCGTATGGGAGTCAGGTAGAAGGTAAAAATGTAAGAGTATATGAAAAAACGACTAAAATTTATCTAGGAGGCAGAGGGAAACCTCTGAAGGCATTTGAGCAGGGGACTCTGAAAGCACAATGTGAAGATAAATATGAAGAAATAAAGGTTTGGGAGGCAGGGAAATGAGCTAGCAGGTTATGGCAACAGTCCAGGTGAGAGGTAATGATGGCCTAAACTAGGGCAGTGACAATGGGAATAGAAAGCATGCAAAGAATTAGACATAAAGATGAATAGTGCCTAGTAGGTAGGAATTAGCTGTTGGATGAAAAACACCAGCCAAAACAATTAAGCTAATCATTTTCCTTCTACAATTAAAAAAAAAAAAATGTCAACTACAGCAAATCCATTGTTTTATAAAGGAAATAGGGGGTTTAAAAAGGGCCATTTTTCAGAAATTTGGTTCAAAGTAAAATGAAACAATCACATACTATGAAAACAAGACTTTGAAATGAAATCAATATTTTCTGTGTGGTTATGCTTTGATAGCATTTATCTACAAAGAGTAGATTAAGTCACCATCATCTCTCACCAGGGTTCTACAAGAGTTCTCCATCCCCCACCCCACCCCACCCCCCACTCCCCGCCACTGGCCTCCGTGACTCGTCTTACTCCTCTGAATCTTCCACCTTGATATAGCCAGAATTATCTTAATAAAATACCAATCTTACCATTTTACACACACATACCCCACCGCCCCAATTAAAACTCTACAAAGGAACAGGGCTGAGAGGCGCTGTGGACAGCAGACTGAAGATGAATGCCAGAGGACTTGGATCTCAGCTAAAGGACAGCATTCCCGTCACTGAACGTTCAGCAAGTGGCCCCTTTGAAAGTCAAGATCTTCTTTGGAAAGGTTTTCCTTGTGTGAAAAATGAACTTTTGCCCAGTCATCCTCTTGAATTATCAGAAAAGAATTTCCAGCTCAACCAAGATAAAATGAATTTTTCCACAGTGAGAAACATCCAGGGTCTGTTTGCTCTACTAAAATTACAGATGGAACTCAAGGCAGTGCAGTAGATACGGCAGTTTCCATTTTTTCCGAGCTCAAACCTTTCACTGGATATTTTGAGGGGTAATGATGAGACTATTGGAGTTGAAGATATTCTTACTGATCCATCACAGAGTGAAACAATGGGAGAACCATACTTGATGGTTGAATACAAACTTGGTTTACTGTAATCAGTTGTGCTGTTAATGAAAATAGAGTGACTGCATCTTGTTTATAGTTGTCTTCTTACTATAATTTGATGAACACAATATTGAAAGTACTGACGCATGAGAGGAAAAAAAAAGTTCTACAAAGATTTTCCATTGCTTTTGAGATAGTCAAAAAATGTTTTGCCATGTCCACACTGATCTATATAGCTTATGTCTTATCTCTCTCCCTTCATGTTGAAGTTTTACACTCCTTGCCCTCTCTCTCCCTGGACCTTCCCACAGCACTTGCTCACTCCAGTTGCCTCTGTCAGGGCTCAATACAAATTCTATACCACTCCTACTTGAGGCCTTTCCTGACCTCCTGAAGTAAGATAGTTCTTCCCGTTATGTACTCCTCGAGTCACCTGTATGTCCCTACATCACACTTTATTATAATTGTCTGTCTCCTGGCTAGCCTGTTAAGTGTGAAAAAAGACAGGGACCATGCCTGCTTAGTCACAGCTGTGTCTCTATTACCCAGCAGAGTTAATAGCACATAGTAGAAGATCACTAAATATTTATGGAATAATTAATTAAACCACTCTCAAGCTCATTTTCCTCATCTTTAAAATTAGGGTATTGAACTTTAAGATTCCTTTTAGCCATATAATTTCTATGAGAAAATTTGTCAATAAATAAGACAGAACTCAGCATCCCAAGTCAAAATTAGTTTCCTGTTACACTCAAAAAACCATTGGGCCCTATTTATAAATTTAAATATTGTCATCTAAATAGCAAAATCATCAATAACAGTGTTAGTAATATGTTTCCTTATTCCTCAATCTGTCCTCATTCTGCAAACATTTCACCTGATCACTTCAGCTTAAGCAGTGAAATATTAATAACAAAAGGAAATAGAGGGGAATGACCATAAATATTAAGAATTGAGTAAAATCTCAAATAAGTTTGCTTTTCCTCCCTGGAATTCCCATGAATGGAAAAACATATCAGACATTTCCATTGAAGAAGATTCCTAAATCTCATTTGATAATTGTAATTCCCACCATCTCCAGTTAATATTCCAAGGTGACCAATGTAATGCAAACTCTGTCACAATACTTCTCAAAATGTAATAAATGTGGATCATGTACATATTCTATACAGAATTTTTAGGAGAATGAGAAGGATATAATGAATAATAACTTCTGTTGAGTTCCTACTATATACAAAGCACTATCCTATTTGCTTTACCTACATTAATTCACTTATTCTTCACAATAGCCCTATGAAATAGGTTCTATTAATATCCCTGTTTACAGAGAAGAAAACTGAGGCACAAACACAGCCTTACATAATAAGGGTACTCCTAGGATTCAGACCCAGCAGTTTGGCTCCAGAGCTATTAACTTAACCAGTTTATTCTATTGTCTCTGTTGTGAAACCATCCCCAAATTATAGGGTATAATACGCAAAACACATCTGGATATCTTATATTCCTGGACTTTAAAATGAAAAACAGCATAAAGTCTAGAGATATTATGAGCTCTTTGTTGAAAATAAAAATATGTAGCATAGTCAAATATTGACTCTTTTTGCTATATAGATTATTGGGCAAAATATGTTCAACTGTTTATGATTCTTATTTTCACTTAAAGCCTTCTAACTCCAATGGCTTAAGAGACAGCTTGCGCCAAAAGAACTATATTCTAGGACCTCATTTTTTACAATCAATTTGTTTTTTGATCTCCAGAGTTTGATCAGTGTTTTTAATCTTTATATTAAAGAGAGAGAATTTGTAATAAAATAAATAAATAAATAAAATAAAATAATTCACTTCCCTTTTTTTTCTGGGGGGAAATGTCTCAGATTCCTTTGTGTAAAACAAAAACAATTGATACATTAGTGAGGAAAGGAAACTGTCCTACTTTATTCCTTATCCTGTCCATCCTGCTATCAGAACAGGTACATTTACATGTATCTAATCCATGAATTGATTTATAAAGCTGAGTTTACAAGTTAAAAAGGAAGAGGTGCTGAAGAGATAGTTACAGGAATACAAATCAGCAGAGACAACTTTGAAAGAATAGTAATTTTGCTTCTTGAAACTGACCTTAAATCCCTAGGAGAAGAACAAAACAGCTTAAAGCAACCTTTTCTCTCTATTCAGTAGTGATCACGAATTAATTGTGCAGTTTAGCTGAACTTTGCTTTTCTTTGTATCCTAGGAGAAGATCTCTGACAGACTGGGAATTTTTCTTGTTTGTGTAAACTCAATATCGAGAGAGTTCTTAGCACCACATGGGCTCACTAGAAAGCCCTAATTCCCAAAACAAACAAAGAAGAAAAGGTGAACAAAATAATCCATCAACTAAAGGAAAACAGAAAATAGAATGTTTTAAGAATCTTTATTTTGAAATTTTGATTTTAAATAATTCCTAAAAGTCCTTGGCAACATCAGAATTCTGTGAAATCCAAATGTGTTCATCAATGAAGATGTATAAGGCTTGTGGTTTACATGGTTTCATTAACTACTTTGATTATAAAAGCACTTAGTGAAAATCATACCTATTTTTATATATCAACTAGTCTATGCAGTTTTAGCAAAAAGGTTTGAGCATTCACTGATTAACTGCAATGCTGCTGAGTATTAATTTTGAATTAAACATTAGAATTCTGAGTTACTCAAATTGAATATTTCCATGCATGCACATGCCATTTCAGTTAGCTACTTAATATCAACCTTATGATGCTAATTCTATAGTTTCCTTCACTTAATCAGACAATTTTTTATTCCTCCATTCAACAGACATTAATTAAGCACTTAAATTGAATTTGGTACTATGCTAGGCATTGGGTATATAATGGTGAGCAAAAAATGGTCCCTGTCCTCAAAGATCTTTATTTACAATTATAAAACTGTATAAATTAAGTTAGAAAAAAATATAAATGACATCATGTTCCTTCATCTAATATTTCAGACAGAAATTAGTCTATAGAGTCTGTAGTGAAGTGGGTCAGTTACCTTGGGCTTCCCTGAAACAATGGACAGAGGCCTGAGTGTCCCCCTAAACAAACTACCTTTCCTTATTTTCTCAATAACTAGATTTTGCTAAGTACTTAAAAGAAAACTGCAAGGCAATGTAAGACATAACAGTGACTGCTGACGGAATGCTATGGGGATCAAATCCTTAATATCTTAGTACATGTATAAATATCTCCGTTTACTTTCCTTTAGTATGTTCTGGCATTTTTCATCTACTCTTCTGAGAAACATTTATTAAGCACCATCTGTGTGTGTAAGATCCTTCCATAGGTGCTGGGGATCTGTAGATGTATTTATTCTCAAGTAGCTCATTGTCCTATTGTGAAGAACTTATAGGGCCCAAGACATACATGCAATATTTAATTCATTAATGACCATGTGCCCAGGATTTTTAAAATTCAAGAAGAAGCCAATGAATGCTGACTCTGAGAAGCATACTTTTAATGTTATTTTCCTGAAGTTAGAGGGAATTTGGTGTAATAATTATGGAGGCAAAGTTTTCTTGAGGCAAATTAAAAAGCAGAGTAATCTGAAACAAATGGTACTGAAAAATGTAGATGGGTTCCATCTACATATGGATGGGTCCCAATCCAAATTTTACAGAATAAGAAGCATTTTTGCTACCAATGCTGTTCTGAAATTAATTGCAAGATGTGTTTTTAAGTGAGTTATCAAAAATCATTGAACCAATCAATAATTTAACGAAAGTTGGAAACTACTAAATTGATTTACTATCTATTACAATTTCTCCATAAAGCAAAATAGGCACTTTTCTTTCAAAGTTTAATGTTTCTGGAATTGACATGTAATTCAATTTATGTGCACATTTTATGCAGTAGTATATATTTTTCCAAAAAGCTGGTCTTATATTCATGGTTAACCTTACAATCAATGGAATCAGTTAAGGAAATATATTAGTTTCAAGCCACATTAACTGCTTATGTTATAAACTACATGTCCCAAAAATAAATGCAAATATCTTAACCAAATTTGCTTTTAAATGCTTTATACTTTGCTACAAATAGAATGACAAGCTCTCTTCTTACACATACTTTCAAAATCTTAGCCAATACAAATACCACCTCAATACCCAATCAGACGTGATCTCTCCAATATCGTCATGATCCCTGCTTAAAAATAAGACCTATATCTTGATCTCTGTATATTTCTTGCAGCGAAAGCCATGTCCTAGTCATTTCTGTATCCCTGGAATTGAGAATAATGCCTTAAAATAGTAAATGTTTGTTGAATGAATAAATAAAACAATGGATAAAGGAATGGAGGAATAAAGACCTTCGATACAATGAGTCTTCAACAAACATTTGTTGAAATACAATGAGATATTTATGTTGATTTACAAAGTATATTGCCATAGATCCCTGATAAAGTTTTAATGTCTTTCTATAGGGTTTGCCTTTGAACCACAGAAGGGAAATTAATAAATGCTAATGATAAAAAACCTTATTTTAATACTTAATTTCATATATATCTACAGCCTATGTATTAAAAGAGTCTTGGCTGGGAAGCTGCTGTGGCTCAATCAGTAGGGCTCCCGTTTACCATATGGGAGGCCCCGGGTTCGGTTCCCGGGGCCTCCTGGTGAAGGTAAGCCCGCCCGCACGGCATGGTTAGTTGACCCAGCAAGCACAAGCAGCAAGGGGGGATAAATGAATAAATAAATAAATTCTTAAAAAAAAAAAAAAGAGTCTTGATATGTTAGTCTTTTGTATAAACATTTGTGTCACCGACCCACATCTTTTTATGATGCAGTCTGTTAGAAAGTGTGTCCTGAGTAGAAAACTGTTTGAAGAAAATTGAGGAGAAAATGGGATTGAAGAAATGGGATCAGACACAGTGACTAGAGATACCTCTTTTAGGTAGTTTTGCAGTAATGATGGTCAAGGAAATGGAATGATAGATGGAGAAGAACATGGGTCAACAGAGAATCTATAAATGTTTCTTAAATTTGAATGAATTTTATCTTATACTTCCTTTGAGATGAGATTGAAGATGTAGGTAATCTTGGGGCCAGATCAAAAGATCTTACATACCTTATTAAGAATTTTGTTTCTATGGTTTTAGGCTCAGAGTTATAGTGAGCAATTAAAGTCACTGTCCTTTATTATCTAGTTGGGAAGACACAAGATTAGATCAATATGTCAAAGATATGTAAAATTGCTACTGTGATATATGTAAAAATAAGAAATATAAGGTATTGTGGGAACATATAATAAGACAGTTTGATATCACAGAAGTCAGGCTTCCATGAAAAATGACAATGAGGTGACAACTGGAGGATAAATAAGAGTTAACTAAATAAAGAGGGGAGGAAATCAAGTTGTATACAGTGGGATAAGCATGTGTATGGAGCTTGTGGAAGGAGAGTGAATGGTACCTGTGAGGAACCAAAATTTAAATGTGGCTTGAACACTGAGAATAGTAGCAGTTTTGTATCCATTGGGGATTGTCCCTTTAAGAACAATGGGAAATAGTAGAAGTACTAAGGGCAGGAGTGGTGGTATTCATTCATTTTTTTTCCAAAGAAGGAGGAAGAAAAATCTCTCACTGGATTGTGGCGAATGGACTGGAGGGTGTCAGAAAGATACAGGTTGACCAGTCATGGGACTATTGCAAGTTGGCAGAACATAGGACATAGTACCTTGGGCAAGATTGGTAGATGTTGAGATGATGAGAAGTAGATGATTTAAAGAAATTTTTAGCAGTTAAAAATTGGCAGGACTTGATGATATATGGGTTATACATATTAAATGTTATCTTGATAATTGCACATTTGTTAAGAATACCCACAATCAATCAATCAATAAACATTTATTGAGTGCCTACTATGACATCAATATAACACTCCTTTTATGGAAAGTTCAAGTTATTTATGCATTAGGATTAGAAATCAGATTCTAGATATTGTTTATCTCAATTGTTTTGACACATAAAAGAAACAAGCCATTGTTGATAAATGTCCATTGTGCCCTAGTGATTTTGGAACAAAAGGTGCATTCAGAAGATACACTGGGCTCATCCAAAAGGGATAACAAAGTCATCTCTACCCAGTACAGCCTGCATAACTCTGTTGCAAGCAAATGAAAATTGCAATTGGCTGAGAAGCCCATACAGGTGATTCATCAAAACCACCACAGGATTCAACTACAACCTACTCACTATCCTCCTGACATATGTGTGCTAGTAAACCCAAAGTCATATATATTATTAAATTCACTCTTAATTAAATCTCCTAGGAAGGGAGGAAGTGACAGCCTTATCTCTGGGGAGGCCTGGCCATCATCAGTCAAACACTAAAGACTGCTTCAAAAATATTAGAAAGATGAGCTTTCTTGTTTCTCTTTTTCAACTCTCTGGGAAAGATAGCTAAGACTTCAAAATAAGTCTCATGCAAATGTTAGAATGCAAGAGTTTTATTCTCAGTATCGTTTTTGATTGTGGTAGCTGTGAAAGTCTGCCTCAAAAAACACATTTTTCATTAGTCAAACTATTATCTGATAACGGGGAAATCTATTTTTGATTTCTGTTTTCTTCCATTGCTATCAATGAATATATTTGCGAGAGAAATCATGGCAAGGTAGAAGACGATCACACTTGGTGCTGGGAGAACATGCTATGAATCCCAATTCTATCACTTATAAGTTGTATTCTCTTGAAATTTTTATTAAATTTCTCTAAACCTCATTTACCATCTATCTCACAACATTGTTCAGATCAAGGAAGATAAACATAAAAATGCCTAATAGAGTCTGGTACTTAGTATATGCTCATTGAATGTTAACTGAATTCTTAGTAGGTACACATTAAATGCTATCTAAATCTAAACCAAGTAACAAGTCTGCACCTAGAGTAATATGCACTAAAATAAGTTGTTTATTCTTCACTCTAACAGTAATAATACCCTATTATCAGTGTACAATAATCAACTCTTTTTGCTACCCCATATTAATATTAATTATTATTGGTTCATTAATCAAATGCTTTCTTCTTATCTTCATGGAATTTTCTTTATATACCCCACTATGAATTTTACAATCTTCTCTATAAACCATATATTATATTTTCTTATTTTTATGAAGATTTTTATGTGTGATATAAAATTTTAAAAATGAGGATATCATACAAATTATCATCTGGTAAAGGAAGCAAAATAATGCAGAAAATTTACTGGCTCCTTTCATGCTGAACTGCTGTAGCTTAAATAACTTCTGCACTGCAGTGATTATGAAACAAATGCGTATTTTTAAATGTTAACTCAGAGTGTCAGACGTTTACTTATATTCGGCAAAATCTTTGGAAGAGCAAGTTTGAGGACTACACAATAACATGGGCTGTTAGACATGCTTTCTGTCATTCACATTTTGTGCATATTTTTACTCGTTAATCATTTTTATCTAAATTATATTGTAATCTTAATTTTCTCAGTGTTTGGAAGTTTGAAATAAGAATGTGATGTTAGTGTTAATTATAGGAAAGAGTTGAAATGTATTTTAACAAAAATATGAGATATTGAAAGTCAAATAGTCCCTTAGAGATTTTAAGCTCTGCTTAATAGGCAGAAGAATCAAGTATAAAATTTGAGGAATTAATAACCCATTTTAGAGAAAGAAAGAATCATGCCACTCACACCACAGCAAATGATCTCATTAGCTTTCCTTTTCTCTATATTAACTCTAGAAAATGTCTTGCTCATAGAAGCAAATGGAGAGATGAAGCTTCAAGAAATCACACTGCTTCTTTAATGCCAAAAGCATGACTCCATTCACAAAACATCAGCTTTCTCAGGTGTAACAAACTAAACTGTTAAGAAAATTAAAACAGGTCCTTTAGAATATGTGTAATCATGAATATAATTGCAGTATTTTCTAATCTAAAACCTCAGCATTGTTAATGAGAGTTTTATATTTAGAAGTGGATGTCCCTCTCTGGGAGTTACATGACAAGAGTTTGATCTTTGGAGCCAGTTTCTTTTCTTACTCACATTGCCCAAACAGCCCTTCAAGTTTCACAGCTGCCTTGGTTTTTCGTTTTTGTTTTTGCTTTTAAATGAATTTAGTATCCAAACCAGCTTAAAGAGAGAGAGAGAAGAAGAGAGAGAGAGAGAGAGAGAATGGCTTGCTCATCTTACTAAAAAGATTAATTGAAGGACTAATATTTATCAGGGCAAATTAGGAAAGAATTCAGAGATGCACTCCCCTAGTGATCAGGCAATTATTTATTTTCATTACTTCTATCATTCCATAGGGATACCTGTTTCTGGCAAGTTATCCAGTCAGTGAATTTCTTGCCAAAATTCACATCAGATCTTTTGTTGTATAACTTAAATACCCAGAATAAATCCTTGACGTTAAGGTTGTCATAGGAGACTATGAAATAATATAAGTAGGAATATTTATATAAAGCATATTTCTTTCCAGAAATTTGATCTCATTTTCAAGCCCAGTAACTCTGAGAGGAAGAAGGCAGCAGGAAGCAACTTATCAAACCAAAGACTTGCAGATCTTCTCTACTGCAAGTGTCAAATGCCCTCAAAATTATTTTTGTAAAATGACTGATATCCACTAGGTCACTAACAATACCACACTTTCACATCTCACTTGAATAGTTGAGTTGACTGACTGGCCCAGATTGTTACTGAATTAAGGGTATAGAATAGTTGATTATTCAACAAGGTCCCTACAGCAGAGAGAGGAGAAATATCTGTAGTTTGAGAAATATATTAAGTAGTGATTGCTTTGCATTTAGTTAAGGATTACCAGCTCATACCACAGTAAGAATTTCAATTTATCCTTTAATATTTTCCTTGGCTTTCTATTCCAATTGCCTTTTTCTGGTTTCATCAAGTAGGGGTAGTTTTTTCCAATAAACACTAGGCAGAGCTTTAGCCTACTAGTATTAGTTCTTTCTATGTGACCAGTTTTTCAATATAGCAGCAGCATAAGGATTTCAGCCACTCTTAGGGAGAGTGGAGGATCATATTGCCTTATTCTGTTTTCTGAAGATGCCATCTGGAGTAAGGGTGGACAGCAGAAGCAAACCAATCCCAAGCAATGGGTTGCCAATAATTCATGTACCTTGGGCCCCAAACTTTTACATTAAAATTACCTCTGCTTGGACCCAAACCTCTAGGAAACTGAAGAATCTTTTCGGCTCCTCAAGTGCTCTGCTCCTGAGAGATGCCAGTTGGGGCATAAAGACATGAAGTCCAGTTATACCAACCGGAATTTCTTTTGGGTTGCAAGCTATAAAAATTACCCACCAAGCTTTCCTGTCACTTTCACCCAATCAATAAACAACAGGCTCTTTAAGCAGACACTGGAGGGAGCCAAATTGTTGGCCTGAAGGGAAATTTTGGTAGCTAATCAGAGCCTTTTGTTTTCCTGCTTACTTTTTTTTATTTGGTGGGTAACTTTTGCCTGGATTATGGATGCAAATTAAAAGTAAGTGCCTTCATTAGATTTTTGACTCGGGTTCGCCTACCTTATTTGTTGTTGACCTGTTTTTGCATGCCTTTTGTTATTTTTATGTCCACCATGCCAGTAACAGTAACAGTAGCATGTTATATAATACGATGTTTCAGGTATTCTTCTAGCAAGGTTTTTTTGTTTGTTTTTTGGTTTTTGTGAGGGTTTTTTTCCCCTGCTGCTGCTTCCTTAGGATTCTTTTGATTTCCGGAGAACAGCTGAAATATCAAAATGTATTTTTAATTTTGTTTTTATTATTTAGGCCATCAATTATGAACTAATTTGGGTAATCTCCTAGTTTGTATTTACATGAAAATGTACACACCTTCACTCACAGGAAAGCTAAGAAACTATTAGGAAAACAATTCTTTCATTCAGATTGGCTTTAAAGTGATTTAAATTAATTCTAACCACTCCCTCCCCACCCCATTGGACCGGTTTAACACCCTTTGATGGTGTTGTTTGGGCTTTTCTCTCACATGCTAATGAGGCATTCACTTTAGCTGCCACTACTTCATATAATCCTTGGACAATTCTCACACTTTCTAATGACCCCTTCTTTAGAAAGCAGCAAATCTTGGAGAAGAGAAGGAAGAGAGGGAAGTGAATTACTAGTTAGTATAGACTTTCCCTGAAAATATATTCTGAAAATAGATGTATGTGGCTAACTGCTTCTACCATGGAAGAGCAACTTTTTCTGGGGAAGAGATTCATTCCTACCTGCCATATCCAACCTACTTTGAACCCAGAACAAGCCACTGTTGTTTCTCTGCACCAAGCTAACTACAAGTAGTGGCTTCAGAAAGAAAAGTTTATCTGTTGGGAGCATTGGTTTTCCTTGAGCGTGAATTTGCTAATGTATGAATATTATTTACAAATGTCCAAAGAATAATGTACTACTATTTCCCGATTCCTCACAGCTATGGGTGAAGAACTTGGACCAAGTTGGATAAAAGGAAAAATATGGGGGAAACACTTGTCTTTCTACCCCAAGCAAATGAGCACTTCCCCATGGACACTCAAGAGATTGGTTAGCAACCATAACTTCTTCAAGAACTTTTGGAAAACAGCTAGAGTAATATATTATCTTCACTGGAGAAATTGAAGCTCAAGGATCTTAAGTGAATCAACTAATAACGCACATTAGAATCACCTTTAAAAATTCCTCCATGCCCAAACCCCATCCGAGAATAATTAAGTCAGAATAGCCGGGGCTGAGGTCTAGTCATTGGTATTTTTCAAACCTCCACACGTGATTCTATAGGACAGCCAAGGTTGAGAAACACTACATTAAGAACCAGGGAAATAACAGTTATTGAGAAGTAAAAACACTGAGATGCAACAATTATCTTCTACCTCTAAGTGTGCTTCTGCTCAGCATTGTCTATGATCATATCTTGTAGGAGCACTTCCTCCAGATACAGAACTAGAAAATCTTCACACTTGGCTACTCTTCTTTATACAGATCTGTTTTTCAGTGTTATCTTATGTCCCATCAGTGGATCCTTGTAAGACTTAGCTTGGACATACTATTGTCAGACTGGAGTAAGTACTGCTTTGTCTCCCAAAAGTGCAACCACAGCTAGTAGTAACATTGAACAGGGGGGGGGAAGATAATTGAGATTTCTTAATGACTATCCATTTTCTTTTCTATCTTCGCCTTCTCCATCTTGATTGATTCCTTCTCTTCTGCCTAAAATCATGCCCAATATTTTTTAAATTGTATTTAAAAATCTTCCTGAGACTGTATATTGCTTCAAGTCACTGCTCTCTCCCCTTACTTTCATGATAAGAGGAGAATATATTTAGTCTCTCCACTTACTAGGGCTCTACTTAGTCCCACAACACCAATACTTTTACTCCCTCTGCAATTTAGCTTCTGTCCCCACCACTCTACCGAAATGATTGATTCCTTGATCAACAATGTACTTCTATCACCAAATCCAACAGCTCTCTTAAGTTTTCAGACTCTTGAAACACTCTGCAGCACTCATATTTGAAAGCATTTTTTAAAACATCCTCATCCACCTGCTACATTTTCTATCCTACTGTGTCATCTTTTCCTCATTCTGTCCCTTTAGCAGAAGTATGTTAGAGTTTTCTCCTCAAATGTATTTTCTTTTAATACCAAGAGATCTTAAACTAAGGTCTATTTGCACATTTCTCTGGCAAGGAGATGCATAGCTTTTATGATTATCTCAAAGGATTCCATAACTCAAATAAGGTAAAGAGCTTACAATAAACTCACTCAGTCAGGAATCTTACCCACTCCTGTGACTACAACCATCAACCTCTAAACAGATAACTTCTAGCGCTCAATCTCTACTCACCCTCCTAAACTCCAGATTCACATTTCCAAATGCCTGTCAGATAATTCTATGGGATATTCAGTTAACCCCTCAAATTAATCACATCCTACCTCATCAGCCGGCACTTCCTCATGATTTTCTTATGTATTTTAATGGGTTTCTCATATTCTTGTACATCCAGTTATATGGACTTGGAAACCCACAAGAATTTCTGCCCCTCCCCCTCCCCCAATTGAATCAACAAATCCATTTGGTTCTAATTTTAAATGGCCTCTTGAATCTATTCCTCTTTTCCATCCCCACATTCACCATCACGCTTCAGGCCTTTATTTCCTCTTAAGTGTCATATTACTAAAGCCTCTAACTTGACTGATTCTTTTCAGTATTTCCCACCTTAGGAATCCTTTAAATGTCTGCTAAACATCTTCCTAAACTTCCACTTCAATCATGTTTTCCCCTGCTTAAAACCTTCAATGACTCCTAATTTTTTGTGGAATTATCCAGGCTTTCAAGCTTCTTTACTAGGTGGTCTAATTCACATTTCCATGCTCAATTGCTTTTTCCCTAAGCATCTTCTCAACTAAAAACTGGACACCACTCCATTCTCAAAGTTAGTCTATGTTTCCCTGACCTTTAGATGTTGTTTACATTATAAACAGGACAGGGTATATACTCTCCCATCACTTCCTTCAAAAAATCCTACTCATTTTCCAAGGTTTATCTCAAATGAAGCCTTCATGAAATATGCCCAATTCCCTAACTGAAATATGAAATATCTTTCCTTTTCTTTTATTTCTTGACTAAAAAAAAAAAAAAAAACAAAAACAAAAAACAAAAAATAAACCCAAAACTTGCTCATTCTTTAAGAACCAATTCTAATATCACCCAATGTAAGATACATTTTAATTTTATTCCCTAAGCTACCCAGATGCAACCCTTTTCAATTAAATGTACTTATATACTTATATCTTTGTATGGTAATTATGTATCCTATATATACCTCCCTCACCAGATTTTCAAAGCAAAAGAATAAATAACTTTTCTATTTCATTTTTTATCTCCTGAAGTTAGCACATAGTGAATGCACAATTAATATTAAATGCCTCTCAATGATGTGATCTTACCAAAAAGTATTACCATAATACCTTTTTTCCAATCAAACTCATATTCATATTTTCCTAAGCCCTCCCCTTATGCTCTCACAAGTTATTTGAAAGTACACTCAATCTTATTCACCATATCCTCAACAGTGTTTGTTGACACAGATGGAATTATTTAGGTTATTTGAGAAAACTTAGGATGTGCCAACAATGGGAATTACTCTAATCTAGAGTAACAAGTTTTTTTCTGACTATAACCTCTAATCTTTCCAATACTGTTTCTGGTTCCCACAGCAACTGATTATCAACTTCTTGGAAATTCCAATCCTTGATTTACTTCTCTTAACCTATTAATTCTGCCTCAACGCACCTCCTTTCCTTTTTACTCAAGCAGCATTTTATGGTTAATTATCTGAAACCTTCTCTTACTGACACCATTAATTACCATATATCCTCACCCATTTACTGATTTCACCAGAAAAAAAAAAAATGGCCCAATGAACATCCAGGCAACTTAGCACTACTGGAAACCAACCTGCCAACCAACAAGCGAAAAACTTCCCAACTCTTTATTGAATAAATTCAAAATATATTAATTTTCCCACTCTGTCACATCTCTTGGGGTTTTTGTTTTATTTTGTTTTCCCTACCCCCGGATGGACCAGCATAGATTTTTCTGGTCAATCTTAGGTAATAAAAAGTCTAGTACATTTTAAAGAATATCCAGTCCAATCCAGTCTGACCCAATTAGGCAAATACATTTCATCATTACAGTAACTATTTTCTATAATAATAGCTTATGTATATTCTCTTTACCAATAGGCTGTAAGCTCATTGAAGGCAAAATCTTATTTATCTTTTATCCTTATTTAAGAATAATATTAGCTGCCATACTAGACATTTCCCACAATCTAAGTATATATCAGTCCTCCAACTTTTGATGGCATACATTTAGTCCTCAGTTCTTATTGAACCAAGAATACAGTCAGTTGCTGGATAGATAATCTGTGGTGGTGTCTTTCTGGAAAGACATTACCTTTTTCAAGTAAGATTTATGGATCTAGGTCACCTTCCATAGCAGACCTTAGCCCTACTTCGAGAGTGTTCTGTGTTTGCCTGAGTTGGCAGCCTCAAGTCAACAGGAAGTTTAAACCCAAGTGATCTCAGGCTGAAAATCAGCAAATGGAATCCAAGGGTAGTGAGAGCTAATATTTACCAGAGGCCCTAGAAAAGCAGCACTAACAGCACAGAGGAAGGCTCTCACTCTATATCCAGATGGTTTTGTAAATGGGGTTAGATATGAAGGTAGACTACTATTATGAATGCTCTAACATCAATAGCTGAAAAAGTGACACCCTAAGTAGAATAAATATTATATTGATTTCTAGTCAAGTTTGGATTCCCCATTTTTCGGCAGTGACTGCAACCTAAAGAAAATATGAAGAAATCAAGATTCTTATTAGTAAAGAAAGAAATATTATGTTTATTTATTTAAATATTATATTTATTTAAAAACACATTCCTGTGTTTTCTCTGAAATATGTTCAGGGGATAAGGATTTCAAAAGCATCTTCAATGTAGACTTTTAAATTTTTGAAATGTAAATTATTATTTTCAATTTTTTTTCTTTTTTGCTAATTCTTTCAAATATAGAATGATAAGAGAGATAAGCATTAAGAATCAGAAGCAAGAGCAATAAATAAAGCCTCAAATATCAAAAGAAGTGACTGCATAAGACACTGTATCATCCCATTAGGAAAGAAGAAACACAAAACAAAAGAACTCTTAAGGCTTAGGCTTGTTTTTTTTCAAGCTAAAGATCTAAGCAGAAGTTACATTAATGTCTTCAATATATTTATATGATTCCAAGCCAAGAAATTCTGTAAAGAATACCAAAGTATCTGATGTAGCTTCTGGCACAGGATGAAGTACATCTCTGCAAGGACCTGAAAAAACATGTCTGCTAGAAGATTTGCTGATCTGATCAAAATTTTAGATTGAAATCTGAAGAGAGGGAAAATATCATAATAAAAGCATAAGACTAAACATCATGGAAGGCAACAGATATCATAGCACAGGAAAACTGACAACAATCTCAAGCAGTTATCTATTAAGAAAGCTCAGCAGAGTGGGGATGGGGATGAAAAAATGCATCCTCATATCAAGTTACCAAGGCAGACAGAATAATTCTAATAAACAAACATAATGAATTTTGCATTTAAGACAAATGTAATTTCATAAGTTATTCTAATTTTAATGGTATAACTAATGTAAACTAAAATATGTAAATGAAAAGATATACCTTGTTTAAAAAATAAAAATGGATTAGGGATTAGCTTCTCTTTGAATAAAATGCAGAGAATCACTAAAAATCACAGATTTAGAGGTTTTATCACCAAACCTATAAGACATGTTACTCAGCTCTTAATTTGTTCTTTTAGAACACCATGGAAAAATAATGTTTATCTGAAAACAAGGGTAACATAAAATAAAATTGCTAATATCTTTATCAACTATAAAGCCTCATTAGTCTGTAATTTTAAGTCTGGCTGAGAAGGAAAAACTGACTGAGGAATTTATGGGTGGCTGGATGAAGGTAAATATGTCATCTTAGCTAGATAAATACACTCTACTCTAGGAAAGAAGATTTCTAAGATTTTAGAGGAATACCAAGGAGACTTTCATTTTAGATGAAAACATGGTTCACAAGGGATAGGAAACTCTAAAATTAAATTATAACTACAATTTTAAATGCTCACATAAGAAAAAATAAAAATCATCTAAATGAATTGTGACTGTGTAGGAAATTGTCAGTTAAGGTGAGATTTTTAAAGCATAAGGATATTCAGCACAGTTTATTTGTAAGAGTAAAAAATTAGCAGAGCCTTAATTTCCCAAAAAGGAGACTGGTAAGAGAATTCTAATGTATATAAGAAAATATTTTGCAACAATTAAAATTACATTGTACATGGATACTGTATGGCAAAAAAAAAAAAAAATCTTACAAGTTTTCTAACAAGTAAAAGTTTTCTTACAAGTACAGAAATATGAATTTGATGCTAACTTTTAAAAACATACATACAATGACATACATGAAAATATGAATAATTATTATTTCCAAACTGGTAGAATTACAGTTGATTTTTATTCTATTTTTTCCACTTGTCTCTGGACTTCAGTTTTTTTCAGTAGGGATAACATTTATAAACAGTAAAAAAAAAAAAAAAACATTTTAAAGGTCATGTACAAAAGGTGGAAGAAGTAGCACAAAACAAAGAATGGAACACAAAGGAATGGTACAAACTTTTAAATACAGTGTCAGGGATGCAAAAGCAATAACTCAGGTCTATGAATAATAATAAGAAAGATGAAAAGAATTTTAAAATTCATGCTTAAAACAAGAAGAAAAAATAGGCTAAACCCACTCCTCTAAGCAGAGGATCATGTTAACATTCCTTCTGTTTCCCTGTCAAAGCAGATCATCACTCTGGAAGGATAGCACAGGGCTAGCAAGGAGTTACAGTGTTGCTAAGGATATTATAGGGGAGCATCTAAGTTAGATTATTTCACTTCCACAAATTCAAGGAATTTATATTTCAAGGTCTGGAAATAATTTACAAATATAATCATGACATCCCAGACATCATCTCTGAGAAATCATAGCAGTAAGGAGAGATGAGAAAATTCTAGAAATGAACAAATATTTATTCACTTTTCCTGCAAGGGGATAAAGAGATGTATTCTTAAAACTGTTATGTAGTAATTTTAACTTTATTTTCCAGAAAACAATTTTAGATTGGATCTTTAAGGAGATTTTGATCCCTTAAGAGGTGAGAAGAGGCTCAAAAGCCAGAATCTGTTCAGTGTAAGGCATTTCTGTTTTGAGATAAGGTTAAGAGTTAGTAGATCAATATTTTCTCCAAGGTGAGAAGGATATGGTACATGATTCCTAAGCTCCTTTCTAAATCTGAAATTCCATGATAAACAGTGGTTTTCTTGATATCAGGAGGCATTTGAAAAAGTCTCTTATTACTGCCCTGGGCAGGATGGACCAGTGTGGACTAGAGAATAACAGGCAAGAAGCACATGGATAATGGTAGGGTAAATGGCCTACATCATGTTAATTAATGTGTCGTGTAATCCTTGATTCATATGGCTCTCTGTAGTGATTTGCCATGGGGCTCTAATCTCTTCCCTGACCGTTTCATCCATGACCAGGATGAGGAATACATAGATGACGATCATATCATCTACAGATGTTATCAATTTTCAGAAGGAAAATATTTAAATAAACTAACGAATTTGTATTTTAAAAGATTTCAATAAATTATGTGACAAAACTGAGTATGTATGTCTCTACATACACATACACACACAGATATTTTGATTAAGAACTGCTCCTTTAAAAAAAAAATAAGTTTGACAAATGCAGTATAAAATAACTCACTTGTTAGCATTTCCCATGAAAGAGACTTGAGGATTTTAGTTAGCTGCAAGTTCAGTACAGCCCAAAGTATGACCATTTGCTCTGGATGATCACACTGAGTTACCCAGAGGAAGAGGGAGAGGAGGGAAGGTGGGAGCCACGGAGCCGAATCCTCACTCACCTACACAGGCAAAGAAAATTGAGCACACTGACCAGTCAAAGTTTTTTAAAATGGAAGAGAGATCTCTTTATTATGTGCAGCAGATGGAAAAGAAAGTGTAAGGAAGTAATGGTATGGGCATCAGTTCCACACTCCCTATTCCTACTCCTGCCCTCCTCCTCTCTCCCTCACCCACCCCACTGATCTTCTCCATTAGAAACTAGGTCTTTTCCCTTGGTCCTCTTTCCCATGGCTGATACTTCATTCATTGGCTCATTACTCCCAAAACCTGCCCAGAGATGTTCAGATCTAATTGTTCAGCGGACTTACTTTGCTAAAGAAGATACAGTTACCTAAAAATAAGAGTCAAGCTATTTTTGTGGCCATATCAAGCTAGCCAGTACAGACAAGTTTATCTCTAATTTATTTACTCAAAGCTATACATTTAAAACAAAATATGTTCAGCATTGACCTTTTATTTCTTTCTCTTTTCTCACAGGGTAAGATAATAATATTCTTTAGGAAATTTTCTATATGCCTACTGAAGAAAAAAAAAAAATCAAAATATAAACTTGCACTTCACTGATGGAAATAGTGCATGCAGAATAAGGAAGATAATGGTCCTGTTGTCCTCTGCAGTGTCTTATAGCTCATCTAGAGTATTGTGAGAAGTTCTGTGTTTTGGAAGGTTTATTGATATTTATGCAGCTCTAGAAAAAAGCAATTATGATAATAAAGCACACAAGAACCACAAAGCATGAGTATTGCTAAGAGAACTGTGGTAATTTTAGGTGAAAAGGTTTAAGAGAAATATCATAATTGGCATAACATATTTTAAGACTCATCATGTGTATTGCTATTAGCTTTATTCAGGATATCTCCAGAAGGATGAAGTGGTATTAAGGAACAAAACTTATGGAAAACATAAAGAACGACCTACAGACAATATGACCTAATTTAACAATATAAAGCCCAAACCTCCAAGATTTAGTCCTAAAAGGACACATTTTTTGGAGGATGAGACAACTAATGGAGCATATTGACACTATCCTTCTAAGTTTCACCTACCCCTAAAAGTTCTTTCCTAATTTGATTTCAGCTGCCTCCACCATGCAGGCTCATTGGAGTGGGCTCTGCCCATTTTGAGACATCCCACTTAAATATACAAGCATAGACAAAATCCTTTAACTTAGTACCCTATAGCATAACTTAGATTAAAACTTTAAATAAGACTTTTCAAAATACTGTGTGATTGCAGAGGAAGGATGATCAATCACAGAGAGTACAAGAGCTATATAAATAAAAAGTACGATGTCAGGGCCCACATAGCTGGCCTGTTCTCAGAGGTCTCAGCCCCCTACCATTTCACATGCTCTCAGGAATTAGGTATACTTTAGGCACAAAGGACAAACACAATTTCAGAGGACCCCTGGCAAATCCTAAATCCTGACCTGTCCATATGTGGTGGGCACTAATGTGCCATTCCCCTTTGCAGCCCACATCAAGAGAAACTAAGTACTCTCACCTCTCTCCCTAGGGTGCATCTTCTCACTCTGCACAACCACAAAGCCCCAACCCACAATTCAGCTTCAACATGACTATAACTGAAGGCAACACAATTATAACATTCGTATAGCAGGGATGACACACCCACACAATAAACAGGATGATTTTTTCTTCACACTATCTTTCAACAATTAGAGCTATAATAAAATTGAGATAGCAACCTCCACATTATGAAAAAAACTTTGGCAGAAGTTAAAGGACTCACATTTTAGTATAGGGGATTCCCCATATTGGGAAAGAGGGTTGAACCATCTAGATTAATTTTAATATCCTATCAATACCTAAGATTAAAAGATACTGTATCTCATTTCCATTTCTTTTTTTTTCTCTGAATATTTTCTATATCTTGTCACATTAATGAAATAAAGAATAAGGCATTCAGGTGTTCTACCATCAATTAAGAATGAATCTTCTCTTTTTTATGAGTCTACATTATTTATAAATGGCTCTACTTTAAATTTCATAGGTTTTTTGGTGGCCAAAGGATAGGGTAGGGAATCCCTGCCAACAGCAGCTGGCAAGCATGAGCAGATGGAGCAATGGCCCAACATCTAACATACTGCTGGAGAAATGTTAGAAAACCTATGGACTTTCCTGGCTTGAACTCTATGCCCTCTTCCTGCTCTTACATTTCATCTCTGTGATTTCAACAAGCACAGAAACACTAACAAGGTGGAACTAAATGTAGAACAAGCCCTGCATTGAAAAAAAATAATAACCCACTTAAAAGCATATACTTAGGTTGTATTGCTGAGAAGAAAAGTTCTTGTGATAAGTGGGTGTGTGTAACAGTCACATCCCTGTGTTAGAAGTGAAGAATCACAGGTACTAAAGTAAGTTATGTAGATCAGTAATGCTGCCTAAAGCTTACACCCCACACCACTGAGCCCACAGCTTCAGTTGTTAGTTCATTAACTCAAACATGGAAGTCTAGTGTTTTTGAAAGAAGGAAAACAATTTCTGCATTTTTTAAACTACATTGAGTGATCAAAGAATTTTCACATTGAAATAGTGCATGTGCAGAACAAAGACTATAATACCTACTGACACACATACTTCAAACAAAGTTTTCATAGAATGACCTAGTTGATTATTTGCATACTGTGTCTCTCACAAAGGATCACAAGTATGTAAGGTGAAAATGTCAATAGAACAGTATTTAGTCTTACAAAAAACACAAATATATTATAAAAGTAAAATATCGTGCATGTCATATGCATGTACATATAGCCCAGGTATTTTATGTGAATACCTTTGCAATATTAAATAATCCAGATGTTCTAAGAATATACATCCAATTAGCTAAAATAAATTGTAAAGAAATTGATGACCATTGGGTTCAAGTTAATGCATTATCATCCTTGATTTTGCTTCAATTTTTAGTCTACATTTGGGTTATTTTTTTGTTTGGGGAGAATTCTTGTGACAGAGTGATAAGTATTAGGAAACAGAAAGCACATTGCACTGATGTAGGAAATCATATGGCATGCCCAAAAATCAAATCACCTTCAGTTTTCACATGAGGGGTAAATTCTTTATTCTCAGACTATATTTTTATTTACCCATCAAGCATTCTTTATACTCATTCAGCATGTATTTATTGACTTCTTACATTGTACAAGAGAAATAAATTGGTCATTATAGTACAAAGACAGAAGGCAAGGTCCCTTCCCTCAAAATACCCACAAAAAATGCAGGAACAGGGATATGTATGTGTGTGTGTGTGTTTAAAAATTATGCTCCAGTGTGACAAGAAATATGGTAGAAGTAAGTCCAGAGTGCTATTCGAGCAAATAGGAGGAACACCTAATCCAGACTGGAGGGAATGTCTTCCCGGAGGAGATGACTTTAAGTTGATTATTGAAGGCTGAAGCAAAGGAGGAGTGTAATGCTCTAGGTGGAATCAGGAGCTAGTGTGCCAAGGAGCAGCGACAAGCAGTTCAATTTGAACAGAACATAGGTTTGAAGTGGAGACAAGCAAGAAATAAAGTAGAGTTGTCCCTACTTGCCATGATAAGGGGTTTGATTTTTATCCCCTGAAGAGGTACTGAAGAACCAAGATTTGAAATGGGATGGTGTTTCCAGATTTGCATTAAAAAAAAAAAAATCATTCCTGCAGTAATTTGAAAATTTAAAAAAAAAAGGATCGAAAGTAGGCAAGACTGAAATCAGGGAGACACTGAACTAATCCAGATAAGAAACGATGAGGTTTGAACTTAGACAATGGCCATGGAGATTCATTGAAGCAAAAAGATTGAAGCATCTCCTCAACCATGTCAAAAACTTTATGACTGAGTAGATGTAGATAAGCGGGGAGAGGAGAAGTGAGGAAGGAGTCAAGTGGCCTGGGTGCCTGGATGGCCCTGCCGTTAACATTCACTGAGCTGGAGCATCTAGGAAGAGGTGGATGTTAGGAGGAGGAGTAGATAATGAGTTCAGTTTGAAACACATCGACATTGCGGTGCCTGTGGGATGTTCACATGGTAGATACATGCGGGGCAACTGTATAAACCGAACTGAAGCTCAGGAGAAAAATCACTGGTGATGTAGATTTTGGAGGCATCAGCACACTTGGGCAATCACTGAAGTTATGAGATTGCATGAAGTCCTTCAGCAAGGACTATAAGCAGGTGCTGTGTAAGAGGCACAGAGAATACCCAGAGAATGAACACTGAGGATACTACCTTCTCCCCAAAAGAGCCTGAGGAGGGTATAGAGAAATAGAAAGTCAGAAGATGTCACTGCCACCAAGGGAGAAGGGATTTTGAAAAGCTTTGCCTGTTATGTCTCAGGCACCATGCCAGACACTGTGGGGGTTGACTAATGCCTAAGAGTCTCTGCCTTCAAGGAGGTCATAGTGAAGGCAACTGCTTATATAATCCCGATAAGAGAGAGAAAGTGACAGGACCTTTGTAAAGATTCAGATCAACTGCTTAGGAGCTTGGAGGAAGAAGCAGCCATGATCAAACCACATGATCATGGTTTGTAGTTTATAGGGCATCCTCCATGTCTCTGCTTAAATAACCATTTTTTTCAGAACGTCTCTTTAATTATCACAGCTGAAGTAATCTCTCCTGCCGTTAAAGACCTAAATATTGTATCTCAAATATGATATAAACTGCATCCATTTTACTATTAGATTTATACATGTTTTTTTTTGTTTTTGTTTTTTTTAATCTCCCCTACCAGATTGTAAAGCTCCTCATGCTCGTGAACTATGTTTTATCCCTCCTGGGACCCTCACTCCCTCCTCCCAATATCTGGACCAGTACTACTTGACATTACTGCTCTTAGAATCATTCAGTACTAGGCTCAAAGCCCATCCTAGTCACTTGCCCAGCCATTAACTTCCTGACAATGCACAAGTTATTAATGTCCACTAAACCACAGTTTTCTCAACTAAAAACTGGAATAATAATATATTCCACAGAGGGCTGTTGTGTGTATTAAATGCAATAGTGTTTGTAAAATATCTAGTATATAATTTGGCACATGGTAAATATTCAATAACAGTTATCTTTCACTGCACAGAGTACATAATAAATAAATGTTTGCAGAATGAATGAATGAACGGTCTGATGGCATCAGCCTATGTTTCTGATAACAGTTTTCAGATGCTTTTGTAATTCTTGGAACTTTCACAATATAAATGGCTAGTATTTTTCCATGTCCATAATTGTCCTCTTTTCCTTCAAAATTTTACGTAAAAGTCCTAAAAAAATTTGCCTTCCTTCAGTAACCACTTTTTCTCCTTAGCATTACTTGAGGAATATATTACAGTGTAAACTAATATATTTAGCAAAATTTCTAACTAGTATTGAAATAAAAATATGGTAATGGTGCTTAACCTAATCAGATAATTTATTAGTCATAATATCCTACTATTAAAGAGTTCAGGTTAATCAAGATTTTATTAAATACTTGTATTTCTATAGAATATAGCAATGATTAAGAGGCTACAGCTGGGTTTTAAAACCCATCTCCTTCAATTTTCAGCTTTGTTGGGGAATTTATTTGACATCTTTATGTTTTAGTTTCTCCTCTATTAAATGGGGATAACATGAGAACCTATACCAGAGAATCAGTATAAGGATTAAATATATAAAGTGTTTAACACAATACCTGGCACAAAGTGAGTACTATATAGATATTATCTCTTTATTTCCTATATAGTTATTAAGACTTTGATATTTATATTCAAAAATACTGCTAGTTTCTAGCTCTCATTATTTAAAACACTCAAATTGCTTGTACTTGCATTGCATCTTCTAGTCACAATTAATGAGCTGCAGAACACAAAATAGAAAGTGTTTTAAAAACTATAGATTTATCTGAAGATTTCTTGAGTAACAAATTAAACAGCAAAGACAGTCGGTTTGGCATACATTGTTTTCTCAAAAGTGTTCTTATTCATTTAAAAGAACCTAATAAATAAGCTTTTCTTACTTTCTTACTGCTGTTTCATATTGTCAGCAAAATTATAGAATTGTTTGGGTCATCATTAGTATCTAACCAGAAGTAAATTGTCTATGGAGATAAGGCATATTCAGTCAGAAAAACAGTTAAATAAATCCTAATGTTAGTAATGACCAAAAACAAGCTCTAGCTTTCTTTTATAAAAAATCCCCTGTTTACTCAAGATGAAGCAGTATCTTGCCACCTCAGTGTCAGACAGATCTAAATTCACCACTTACTATGTTATCTGGGCTAGATAATTATCCTTTTGAAGCTTCAGTTCTCTTCCCTCTAAAAGTGAGCATAACTACCTACTTCATAAGACCACTGTGAGGATTAAATGAGATAATACAATTTAAAATACCTGAAAACTATACTTGAAAAATAGTGAATATTTAATATATGTAGGTTAAAAATAATTCCCCTGTTTCAATAATGGGCAAGATAGATGAGATGTGTCAGACTAACTCTTGTACCATAAACAAATATTTTTTTTAAGATTTATTTTATTTATTTATTTCTCCCCCTGCCCCATTGTTTGCACTCACTGTCTGCTCTCTGTGTCTGCTCATTGCATGCTTGTCTTCTTTTTTTTTTTTTTTTTAGGAGGCACTGGGAACCCCAGACCTCCCATATGGGAGAGAGGCACTCAATAGCTTGAGCCACCTCCGCTTCCACTTGTGTTTCTCATTGTGCTTCCTCATTGTGTCTCTTCGTTGTGTCATCTCATTGCATCATCTTGTTACATCAGCTTGGTGCCCCAGCCTGTCACATCAGCTCACTGCCTTGCTTGTCTTCTTTAGGAGGCACCTGGAACTTAACCCAGGACCTCCCATGTGGTAGGCGGGCACTCAACTGCTTGAGCCAAATCCACTTTCCATAAATATTTTTTAAAATCTGTTTGAAGTCACTGAAGAGCAACTAAAGCAGGAAGGAACATGAGCGACTACAAATCTTTAAAGCAAGAGAAGGACTTGGAATGCCATATTTACCTTAGTTTTTTCTCTAAAGGGACACTCCAGCTTCCACTGGCATGGGAGAATAGGGCTGAATCAGCAAAAGCGGTCCTGTTTCAATGGAGAAACAAATATCAGAGTTTCAGACTGCCAGAAAAACTGGAAATTAAGAGTTAAAATCTAAAAAAGGGGGGAGCCACAGAAGAAGGGACACAAAATATGCTTCCAAAATTTTCTCAGGTGGTACATAGGCCAGAACTCCAAGAAAGCCAACACAGAGCAGCAGTTAGGAAGCTAAAGAACAGAGTGGATATTTCGGAGATATAAGTGTTAGAAAAATGAAGATTGGAGTTCAAGTCCCTTGAAATTAGAGGGGCTTGGTAAAAAACTCAAGCTTTGAGTTGAAATCCCATAAAGCCTCACCCTAGGAGTAAGGGCAAACCATATGTTTTAGTTTGCTTAAGGCTGCCAATGCAAAATATCATAAATGTGTTAGTTTTTATAATGAGGATTTATTAGGGTAAAAGATTACGGTTCGTAGGCTGCAAAAATGTCCAAATCAAGGCATCATCAGAGATGCTTTCTCACTAAAGGTCAGCTGTTGGTTGGATCCTTGTCTCCTGCCACATGACAAGGCAAAATGGCAGCTCTCTGTCTGGGTCTCTGCCTTACCCTCCAGGCTGCTTTCTCTGGGAGCTAAGCTGTGGGAAATCAAGCACATAACAAGGCTTATCTCTTCAGCCTTCCACGCTCCATGGCCAAGCTTCTTGGAGGCTTCTATCCATGCTTCTGTGAGCTATTGATTTCAGCATCCAGCCTCCAGGACCTCTCTCCAGCCTCTCAGTGCTTCTTTGTCTTTCTGCGACTGCAGGCAATCCTGGTGTCTTCTCTCTCCACAGCAGGGTCAAAATGGTAACTGTCTTTCTATGCGTTTCTGCTTCTACTTTTCAGTTTATGTAAGACCCTAGCAAGAGGGCAGAGACCCACCTTGGGCCACACCTCACTGATATAGTCCAATCAAAGGCTCTAAAGCAATCTAATCAAATGATCTAATCAAAAAGTCCTTTACTGCAATCAAAAGGCCCCACAGCCATAGGAATGGATTAGTTTAAGAGCATGATCTTTCCTTGGATTCACAAAGGAACTTCAAACTGTCACATCAGATACATTCCAGCCCTAATGAAAAGTAAAAGCAACTATGTAAGGTATCAATATAACCCAATGCTACTCTATCTGACTGGCAAAAGAAAACTCAAGTTACTTAATTTAACTGAAATCCATAGTGTTCAGATCTATCCAAAACATAAAAGGCATGGTAAAAGACAAACAACTCACTAGAGTCTAAAAGAAACACAAAGACTAGAAAGAGACCCACAGGTGTTCCCAATACTAAAGCTCTCAGACAGGGATTTTTAAATAATCATGATTAATATAGTAAAGAAAATAGAGGAAAGGATGAGGAATTTATGCAGAAACTTGAAATCCATAAAAAAGGAGTCAAATTGAAATTCTACAACTGTAAAAATAAAAAATTGAAATTAAGAATTCAGTAAATGGGTTCATAACAGATTAGAAACAACAGAATAAATGATTAGTGAACTGGAAGACAGATTGATAAAAAGTATATAGATTAATTCCTATAAAAGAAAAAAGGATGTGAAGTATAGAAAAAATGATGTAAAAATATAGGACATAGAAAGAAGGTCTAACATACATGTAACCAGAGTATACAGGAGGAGAGGAGACAGAGAATGGTACAAAATAAATATTTGAAAAATATTGGCCAGGAATTTTCCAAAATGGTTGAAAAATATCAAACTTCAGATATAAAAAATATCCCACCAAGTAGGATAAATATGAAAAAAGCCACACAGGCACATTATAGTAACACCACTAAAATCCACAGCAGAGAGAACATATTAAAAGTATGGGGCTGGGAGCAGATGTGGCTCAAACAGTTGAGGGCCTGCCTCCCACATGGGAGGTCTCAGTTTCAGTTCCCGGTACCTCCTGAAAAAAAATCAAAAACAAGCAACAAGCAAAACAAACAAAAAAATCTACTTGGGGGAGCCAATGTGACTGAGCACCAACTTCCCACATACAAGGCCCCGGGTTTATTCCTCAGCCCCTAGTACCTCAAAAAAAAAAAAAAAAAAAAAAAAGTATGGGCTAAGGAGGACATATTATCATCAGTAAAAACTAAAAACTAAAATGACAGCTGACTAGTAAAAACAAAACATAATGGACTGACATCTTTAAAGTGATGAAAAAAAATACTGCTAACCTAGAATAATGTACCTCGTAAAAATATTTTTTAAAAATAGAGTAAAAATTATGACATTTTTAGGAAAACAAAAGCTGAAAGCTTTTTGTAGTCAGATCTGCACAAGAAATACTGAAAGACTTTTTTCAAAGATTTATTTACTTTTTTTTTTATCCTCCTTCCCCCAGATGGTTCTCTCGTCTGTCTGCTCATTGTTTGCACATTGTTTGCTTGCCTTCTCCAGGAGGCACCAGGAACCAAACCCAGGACCTCCCACATGGGAGTTGAATGCCCAATGGCCTGAGCCACATCTGCTCCCCATGGGCTGCAGCATCTGCTGGCTTGTGGCATCTGCTCGTTTAGGTATCTGTGCATTGCAGTGAGTGCGGTGTTGAGGTGAGTGTGGTATATAGCTCATCTTCTTTAAGGAGGCTCTGGGACCTGAACCAGGGACCTCCCATGTGGTAGGCGGACGCCCAACTGGTTGAGCCACATTCACTTCTCCAGAGGGATTTTGTAAGCTGAAGGAAATGATCTCATATTGACATACTACTTCAGGAAAAAATATAAGAGAAAGGATAAATTTGTGGGTGAACAAATTTAAGTACACACTGATTATTAAACCAAAAATATGTAATATATTATAAGTACACACTGGTTATTAAACCAAAATTATGTAATATATTATAGAAGTAAATATATGGAGTATAAAGAAGTAAAACATACATCAAGAATAGGTCAAAAGGCTGGAGGGGAGAAATAGAGATAAACTGTCATATATATGCATTTTGCATTGTTCAGGAAATCATAAAAGTATATTGTAATCAATAATGTAACCACTAAGAGCAACAAAAGAATATTTTTAAAAAGGCTAAAGGTGAATTTTGAAGGAATAATTAAAAAAAAAAAAAAAAAAAGGAAGTGTGATGAATGCAAAGGAAGCCAATAAAGGAGAAATAAAGAAAAAAGAACTGGTGAGATTAATATTAAACAGCAAGATAAAATACTTAAAGGAGCTATATCAGTGTTTACATTAATTGAAATGGACTCAGGTCTTCAATTAAAAGACAGAATTTATCAGACTAGATTAAAAAAGATGACTCAACTATATTCTGTTTACAAAAGGAACAGTTTAATAGATGGACACATACTGCATGGAAGTAAAAAGATGAAAATAGATCTACCATGCTAAATTAACCAAAAGAAGAATGATATATCTATATTAATATTGGACAAAGTAGAGTTTAAAGCAGAAAAATTGAATTATGCAAAAATGTGTTTTTCAAACTAATAAAAGAATTAAGTCCATAGGAAGCAATACAATCATAAATTTGTAAATACCTAGCATAAATATCAAAAATATAAAACAAAAGTTGACAGAATTAAAAGGAGTAAAAAAACAAATTCTCAATCATAAGGGAGACTTTAACATACTTCTTTCAGTAACTAATAGAATAAGCAGATGAAAAATCGACCAAGGATATAGAAGGTTAGAAAGCATTAATCATTTTGCTCTAATTTGGTTTATAGGACACTAAACTCAACAGTTACAGAGTACATATTTTCAAGTACACATGGAATGTAGGAAACAAATAGACCATAATCTGAGCCATAAGGGTATAGTCAAAGAACTGAAGTCTCACTTTGTATGTTGGCTACATTGAAGTTAAACCAGAAATCAATTTAAAAGAGAGAGAGAGAGAGAGAAATTAAATGTTTGGAAATTAGGCAACACACTTCTAAATAATCCACACTTCAAAAAAGAAATCAGTGTGCCGCTTTGTTCCCGGGCCTGAGGGTGATCAGCCCTGCTGCAGCCCGGGGGGCGACACTGGCTAGTTGTGGACCGTCCGGCGTGCACTCCGGAACGGCGGGGGGGTGAAGAAGTTGTCAGGAGAGCGCAGACCCGGCTCCCTGGTCTTCACGGAGGTTAAGGAGAAGTTGTCACAGGGTCGCCGTTTGGTGCCCTGTGGTCTCCCTGACAGTACTAAATGAAGAGACACCACTCACTTGCTTGCTGGAAGGTAAGACCTTTATTCAGAGAGAGCTGCGCAGTTTTATAGGCAGAGTTGGGCGGGGGTGAGCGTGTTGTCTTCTGATAGGGCTAAGCTGTTGCTGGGCGTGGGGGGAAGATTTGGGAGGGAGGGGGGAGGCTAGAGGAGAAGGCCAACATGTCCAAATAAGGTTATGGCTGTGAGGGAATGCTGTGATAGGCTGAGAGAAATGGGGAAGTTGGGTCCGGGAAGAAGGTGGGGCGTAGTGCCCCGCAAACGCCTGAGGCAAGGTTTGGCTTGGGTAAACATCACCTCATCTCCTCCCTTAGTTTTAATTTTAAGAAGCAATTTAGAAGAATTAAGGGTAGGGAACTGGGCCTGTCTTAGGTCGTAGCCGGCTGTGGCACTTAACAGCTCTTACCCGTCATTGGGCTGACCCAGCAGCAACTGTGCATAAATGATAGGGACTGCTCCTGTCTTAGGTCAGTACCGTGCTAGAGGAAAGGGCTGGAGCTTACCCGTCTTTGGGTGCACTAGCAGCTTTGACTGTGCCAGGGCCCAGTGGCAACAATCGGCTAGGCCCCTGTCTTAGGTTGTCCAGCAGAGCTAAGAGAAGGTTCAGTTGCCCGTCATCGGATAACAGCCCAGCAAAGCAACAGTGGCTGGCGCCCTGTCTTAGGTTGGCCATTCTGTGTGCCTGGCTAAGTTGCCCGTCGTTGGCTCGCCAGTTCAGCTCTGTCTTGGCCAAATTGTAATAGGGGGAGAGGTTTGTTTGGAAGGGGAGGAGGGACAGGGTAGGGGCCTAGAGGGGTGAGTGATTGGCATGGGTTGGGTGATTGAAGGATTGGTTGTTGTTGGAGAGATGCAGATATTCAACTTCACGGGTTTGGACTCGCTGATAGCGGACGGTCGCTGGCTTATCGAAGAGGGAGTTGAGTTTTCGAAAGAGGGTAGGGCCTAGAGAGAGAAGGAGCAGAATGAGTATTAAAGGGCCAATGAAGGGGAGGAGGTAGGGGAGGAGTTTGTCAAATCCCCAGGAGGTCCAGGTGTTGTTGCTAAGGGCTTCATACTCCTTTTTGCGCTTAGCCAGGCCTTCCCTCAGCTGGGCCATGTTGTCCTTTATGAGGCCGGAGTGGTTGGCATAGAAGCAACATTCTTCTCCTAACGCGGCACACAGCCCCCCTGTTTTAGGAAGAGGAGGTCGAGTCCTCTACGATTTTGGAGGACTACTTCCGACAGAGAGTTTAAGGATTTTTCTAAATGAGAGATAGAAGTTTCTATACGGGCAATGTCTTCATCTACAGCCATGCGTAAGGAGGAAAGAGCGGTTTGTTGTGTGCCGAGAGCAGTAGCTCCGAGGGCGATCCCACTAACACCTAGGAGTGAAGCAAGAGTTACAGCGGTGATGACCTCACGTTTTTGTACATTGACCGGGAGTAGTTGATGCTGCCAAAATGCAAGAAATTGATCGTTAGTGTGGAAATAAATGCGGGGAAGAATGGTAACGAGCACACAGGTTTCTCCACTGGTGTTGAGGGTCAGGCACGGTGTTAGACCTGTTGAGGAGCAGAGCCATTTCGTATCGTTGTGGGGGATCAAAAACTTGGTGTTTGAATTAGGGGATAAGGTATAGTTGCAGAGAGATTGCATAGAGGAAGTGACGGTGCCATTAACTTTAGTTATGCAAAGCCCACTATGAGAGACAGACCGAACAGTCAGGCCTTTAGTATGATTCCAGTTGCAAGAGGCAGGACTGTCTTCTGAAGAATCTTTGTAGGAGGCGTTAACAGCAATCGCCTCATAATAGGGCAAAATGGAGGAGAGGCACAACCAGCAATTCTGGGTGAGATTGGGATTGGAGGCATTTAAACTGGTGAAAGAAGCAGCAAGGAAGGACAGAAATGGGTTGTGGATTTGAAGTGGGGGTAGTGGGGTAGGAGGGGTGGCGTGGATTTGAAGCGGGGGTAGTGGGGTAGGAGGGATGGCACTGAAGTTAGTAGACAGACTGCTAGGGGGTGCAGGAATAGCAGGAGGGTTGAGGATTGGGTTGGGGCCGATTGCAACTGGAGGGCTTGAGCTGGAGGAGATTGGTTCCTTTTTTATAAGCAGGAGCGTGCCAGGGTCGGATCCGGAGATGTATAATTTGATGCCCCAGGTACGACCAATGACCCAAGAGGGATCTGCAGGGTTTCGAATAGAGAGGGCGAGACCGGTACAGGGAGTTTTACCTGGTGGTAATCTTTGTTCAGGCAAAGATGGTCGAGTGCACCCAGCAGGGGCGAGTTGCACCATGAGGAATTGGTCAGTAATTTGGGGTGACCACCCAGTAGCCAAAGTTTCGCATTCCCAGTAGGCACAGTAGTGATATGTGGGCTGATTACAATATGAACGCCCTGGGGCAGTACTGGGACAGAGATAAACATCCTGATTATCGAAATATGGATCACGAAAGTTCTTCGGGAGGGATGGACGATAGAAGAGCTTGCTGATTAGGGCAGTAAAGGTAGGGGAGTTAGTAATATTAGTTAGTAAGACTGCAGAATCCTCCCATCTGGAGAGAGTCCATTTGTAAGGCTGATGAGGATTGGCGTTACCTATATGAGTGAGGGTAAGCAAAGCAAGCAAAAGAGTAGTTAGCCGGGGAGGTGCGGGTGTGTTTTGTTGGGGTGCTACCAGGAATTTCAGCTGCAGGCGACACTCTTCAGCTTCTTCTCTATCTCTTTGTTGTTTGCGTCTTCTTGTCATCAAGCGACGGGGCTGGTCTGATGTTTCGGGCCAGGATCCAGATGGGTTGTGGGGCGCCATCTGGGAAGACACAAGCATATCGCCTCCCTTGACATAGGAGAGGGTGAGGTCCCTGCCACTGTTGGGTTTCTGGGTCTTTCCATCTGACAGTGGGAAGGGGGGTGCCTAGAGAAGATGCCCCCCAGTGCTTGTGCATGGGGGACAACCCGTTTTTGTCAAAGGTAAGCAAATTGAGCCTAACTAGTGCCGCCGTGAGGATCTCCTCAGGCGTGCCCGAGGGGCTTATTTCCCTTTCTTTTAAAATAGTAATTTTGAGCTGTTGGTGAGACCTTTCGACCACGGCTTGTCCCTGGGGGTTGTAGGGAATGCCAAAGTGGTGCGTGATGTTATACAGCTTGAGAAAGGCCGGGAAGGTGGAACTATGGTAGGCTGGCCCATTGTCAGTTTTGAGGTCCCAGGGAACTCCCATAAGGAGAATGGCTCGTCTCATGGCTTGGATACAATGCCGAGCTTGTTCCCCTGGGAGGGCAACTGCTGAAATTAGACTGGAGAAGGTGTCTTTTACCACATGAACATATTGAAGTCTACCGAAGGATGGGACGTGGGTGACGTCCATCTGCCACCGGGCATTTGGCTTTAAGCCTCTGGGGTTAACTCCTTGGGGCTGCAGGGGCCCGAGTGGCAGGAAGGGAGCGCAGTGTTTACAGCCGCGTACCAGATGTTTGCACGTTTCGATGGGCAGGTCAGGGAACAGGTGTTGCAGGCTGGCAGCCAAGAAATGAAATCTAGAATGGAGACTGCGAGCCTGGGTGACCAGGTCCTCACAGTGAACCTTCAGGACTAGGGCTGACACCAAATATTGAAAAGGAACCTGTTTTTGAATTTTTTCTTCTGCTATGTGCGACCCATGTTGAGGAAGAATTTCTTTAGCCAGCTGAAATGATTGTTTCAGCTCTTAAGATTGCTCAGCGGCAAAAAGAATATCATCCATATAATGAATAATCATAACCTTAGGAATTTGTTTTTGCAAAATTTGTAATGGAATGTGAATAAAGGATTGACATAATGCAGGTAGGACTGGTTATCATTCTCTAAGGTAAAACTTCGAACTGTTATCATTCAGTAGGAGCTGAATGATTAATAGAAGAAATAGTAAGTGCAAATTTTCCTTTATCATTTGGATTAAGAGGAATAGTAAAAAACAATTTTTAAGTCAATAATAATAATATGCCAATTACTGAGTATTTTGCTAATTCCTGAGGAAGGGGCCAGCCTCCCCAGGAAGGAACACAACACTCCTTGGGCAGTACATTTCAAGGTTTATGCATCAGTCCCTGGGAGAGTGGCCAGCTCCTCCAGGGAGGAATACAACACCTTTTGAAATATACTTTATTATTTTTAATTTGTTACAAAACATCCTTGATGCGCTTACTATTTTAGTTTCCATTTATTATTATTATTATATATAGCAGAGGTGGAGTGAATCAGACAAACTTAAGTTAAAGCACCTGCCTTTTGATTTTTAGGCAGAGAGGTAGTTTTATAACATATTATATTTTAAAATAATTAAAATTATGATTAATAACAGTATACTTTTGTTTAATACTACACTGAAACATTATTAAATTTTCAGCAATTTTATACACCTTTAAAGTATTTATATGAACTTTTTATTCATACAACTTTAATTGTCATAAAATTAGAAAATTTCCCTCCATTGCCTAACAGTCTCAAACACTTCACTCAACCTACATCACATGAACTTAACCACTTTCAGTATTCCAACCCCTTCCAGGGAACAAACCAAACCATTTGTAACAGTTTGAAACAAAAAGCGTTTTTTGAGAAAGCTGGTTTGAACATCATGTTCCCCCAAAAGTAACAAAACCTGTCTCTCCAAGGAAACGTCAAGGCCAAGGCACAAGAAGCTACTTTGATAAAACACTTTCCCTCCTGCACACTGATCATCCAGGAGAAAAATTCTGTGCAAACTTCCACCGAAACAGACCAATGACTTGAGAAACCCCGAGAAAGAACAAAACTCCAACCCTGTTTTAATAACTTAGTCATTTTATCTTATGATAAAATTACTTTCTTTTCTTTAATAATAAAAGCAATTCTATATACCTTCTTTACTTAAGTTACCACAATGATTTTAGAAACTGTTTTTAAGCAAACTTCTGAAAACATACAATTAGCATCAACATTAAACAAACTTGTTAGAATAATGATTTAGTTTGTTCATGTCTATTTCTATTATTTTAAATTAATACCCATATTTATTTATTAATATAAGTACTTATTAAATGTTGGCTATTTGAATAGAGCTCTTTTAATAATTTTTATTCATTAATTTAATATTACCATCCGGAGGTATCAAAATATACACTGACACTGAACAAACAGACAAACACAATACAAGTTACAACACGTCAATAGAAACATATATCTTTGAATTCACTGCTTTTGAGAATTTTATATTGCGGATAGGGAGTGGCGGGGGCAGAGGTGCCAAGGCCGCTGGGGAGAGACAGGGGCGGGGGGGTGCGACAGAGCGATTGGGGGAGCAGGAGGGTCAGGAGGTTTGGCAGGAAGTGGTGTGGTGACGGGGCTATTGCCCTCAGCGGAGGAGGGGAGTTCTGGATATAGAAGATTCCGCTTTTCAGGTGGTGAAGAAGGCAGAAGTGCGCCATTTTGAGCGCGGTTGTTAATGGTTTTTGTCAGAGGTTCGGGTGGGTTCCGCTTTTCGAGCGGAGAAGAAGGAGGAAGTGCGCCATCTTGGCTGCTGCAAGGATCAGCATTGAGAACCTTTGGCGGGAGAGGGGCAGAGGGGCAAGGTGGCCCAGGCGGGTCCTCCAAGAGGTTATTGACAGCGAGGATGAAGGAGGAAGTATCTTCAGAGCTATCAGGGGAAGGTTCCGTGGGCAGTCCTGCGGGAGGGTGCTCTGGGGGAGAGGCGCCGAGCAGGCAGGAACGGACAGTAATGAGCGTGGGGATGAGTCCGGGGGGAAAGCGCTTGTTCTCGTGCTCAACGGCCGAGGTTACCCGATCGATTAGCAGGCGGTAAGTGTCTGGGTCCCAAAGATTAGCGGTAGGGAGCCAAGGGTTAAAGGGTAAGAGAAGGTCCCAATAGGTTTGGAGCTGTTTGGAGGAAGCCCTGCAGTTATGGCATGCGAGCAGTGCGGCTAAAGCACGGACCTGGGGTGCCTGATGCTTAGAAAAGGAGTTTCCCATTGCCGGTAGGACGACGAGGGCCAAGAGGAGAACGAGCAGGAGGAGCACTAACCCAACGGAGGGAAGGGGAGTTTGAGTGAGACTGGGGAAGAGGCGGAACAGAAGGGCAAAGAGGAGCAGGAGGGCGATAGGGCCAAGAACAAAGAGAGCGAAAAGCATGGGTCTTACCTGGTGGTTGGGTGCCCCACGTTGGGCGCCAATTGCCGCTTTGTTCCCGGGCCTGAGGGTGATCAGCCCTGCTGCAGCCCGGGGGGCGACACTGGCTAGTTGTGGACCGTCCGGCGTGCACTCCGGAACGGCGGGGGGGTGAAGAAGTTGTCAGGAGAGCGCAGACCCGGCTCCCGTGGAAATTACAACATATTTTAGACTGAAAGGCAATAAAAATATAGCATTTTAACACCTGTATGATACAGCTAAACCAGTGCTTAGAGTAAAATTTATGGCTTTAAATTTTCTAATTTATATTAGAAAAGACAAATGTTTAATAGCAATTATCTTAGCTTCCATCTCAAGAATCTAGAACAAGGACAGTAAAGCAAACTTTAAAAAGTAGAAGGAAGGAAATGACAAGAGCAGAAATCAATGAAATAGGATACATATAAAAAAAATCAACACACCCAAAAAATGGGTTTCTGAAACAAGTAACAAAGCTGATAAGACCCTAGAAACACTGATCAATAAAAAAAGGAGAGAACAAATTACCAATATCAGGAATGGAAAAGGGATATCAGCATAGATTCTGCAGACTTCAAAATGTTAATGAGTATATTATAAACAATTTTATAAATTATACACCTGTATAACTTAGATGAAATAGATATAACCTTGCAAAATACATTTTAACAAAACTGAACAAGATGAAATAGAAAATTGGATAGTTCTATACCTACTAAATAAATTCAAACTGTAATTAACAACTTTCCCACAGTGGAAACTACTGACTTAAATTACTTCACTGGTGAAAACTCTCTAATAGTTATATAAGAAACCATATCAAAGTTGGTAAACTCTTAAAAATAATAGGAAAAGAGAGAACATTCAAAAATTAACTTTATGAAGAATAGTAAAGTCCTAATACAAAAATCTGACTAGGGCATTACACAAAAGGAAATTTACAGGCCAACATATACATATATATATAATATTTAATATGTATTTAAATACATTTTAATTTTATTTAAATAGAATTTTATAAAATTGAATCCAGCAACATATAAAAATGAAAATATATCAAGACTAAAGGAGCTTTATTGAAAGGGTTTAGCATTTGAAAATCAGTTAATGTAATTCACCACCTTCACAGAATAAATAAGAAAATCAGAAAATTCATATGATCATCTTGAAAGATGTAGAACATAACGATAAAATTCAACATTCAATTATAATAATAAACAAACTCATTAAATTCTCAGTAAACTTAATAGAAAAGAACTTCCTTAATTTGACAAAGGATATCTTTTAAAACCTATAGCTTCATTTTCAAATGAAGTATTAAATGCTTTCTTATTGAGTTCAGGAACAAGACAAGATTGTCCACTATCATCACTTTCATTCAACAGTCTTTTGAAAATCTTAGCCAGGGCAATAAAACAAGAACAAGAAAAAAAATTTAATTTTATAAAGGAAGAAGTAAAATTATCTTTATGCACAGATGACAGATTGTACTCATATAAATTTAAAAAACTATTAGAATAAATGAGTGAGTTTAGCAAGGTCACTGTATAAAAGGTCAATACAAGAAACAATTAGAATATATATATATATATTTAAATCAGCATGATTGACAATAGCATAACAAAACTCCAAATACCTAAAACTAAACCTTACAAAGAAACCTACAAAGCATGGCTGAGAGAAATTAAAGAAGATCTAAATAATGATGTATAGAAAATATATAAAGAGTACTTACAGATCAATTTTTCTAAAAGATAGGCAATGCAATTGTTTAAAGTGAACAAAATACTTGAATAGGAACATTATAGAAGAAGATATAGAAATGGCAAACAAACATCTGAAAAGGTGCTCAAAGTCATTCATCAGAGAAATGTAAATTAAATGTATAATGATATACACCTCACACTCCAAAATGATTAAGATTCAACAAATAGAAATATCAAGTGCTGGTAAAGAGCTCTAATACTTTGCTGGTGGGAGCATAAATTGGTACAACTCTTTTGAGAAAAGTATTTGGCAATAGCTACAAAAGGTAAGTATACACTTGTACTATGACCCCACAATTCTACTCCCAAGAAAAATGAGCACATATGTACACCAAATGACATCTTCCGAAATGTTCTTGGCAGCCTTATTTGCTACAGCCAACACTTTTAACAACCCAGATGTTCATCAACAAGTGAATAAGTACACATATTGTGGTACATTCATTCAATAGAATGCTACATAAAGAAGAACAAACCACTATAATATGTGTGCATCTCACAGATATAATATTCAGCAAAAGAAGCTAGACATAAAGTGTATGTTCTATATAATTCCATTTATATGAAGTTCAAAAACAGGCAAATTTATCCATGGCAATAAAAATCAGGATAGTGGTTGACCCAGGGTGAAGGCCAGTGATATTGACTGGGAATAGATAAAAATAAGCTTTGTGAGGTGTTTATCTGCGTGTTGGTTACCCAAGTATATGCATATGTAAACATTATTTGTTCTGTACATTTTCCCCCTTGACTGTATATATAATTTAAAAAGACAGCTTTTTCAATTTAATAAAAAGGACTCTAAGTCTTTTATCTGTTCACAAAATGTTAAGATATAAAAAGAAAGTTACTAGCATTTTCAAGGCTCTGGTGTCCCAAGATGCAGTCATATCAATAAATTAATTCATTTGCATAATTATTAAAAACCATGAATTCTTAGGAAATGTTTCTGAGTTATTTCTATTTTCTTCATCCCAACCGAATATACCACATAGAAAGAGTTACCAAAACTATTAATCTTCTGAGGTTAAAAAAAGCAGGGGAGGTCTAAAAATGGATAACTCATGGATTCTAAACTTAGTCCTATTTTTAGATAAATGTTATCTTATTATAAGATTGAATAAACTAATGAAATGTAGCAGAAAAAACAATCACAAATAATAGAAGAGCCTAAGGATAAATTTATAATTGAAAAGGGAATAAGTTCTTTCTTTTATCTCAAGAAAATAGTTGTTTGCCACATAATTTTGCCTTTGAACATTTTGGATCAAAATAACTCTTCTGGAATAGGATACTGTTAATATTTCACATTTATTTAGGGAAAAACACTTAGGACAAATGTAGCATTGTATAAATAGAATTTAAGGAAGATATATATAATACTGGCCAATAAGTGTCAATGAATAGCTAAAACATGTAACTTCTGAAATTAAAAGAAAGATTCTAATAGAAAAATAATAGCAGTGAGAATTCATCTATTTGGCAGTCTCTTGATGAACTGGACATTACAATAAAAATTAGGAATTTGAAACAAACTTATTGTGCTTTCTCTATCAAATCCATCTTTGGTCTGTTAGTTTTTATAAAAGCTTGCTATGGATTTTTATAAAAGTTTTTATAATTTTGCTTATGAATAAATAATTCTCAAAATATTTTCATGGATGATATATTGTTAATTCGTCATTCCTTCAGTCAATAATTATTAAGTATCTTCCACATTCTATACTGAGTTAAGTGCTAGAGGTAAATTTATGAACCAGAAATAGAATTTACATTTGAATAGGGGAAATAGAAAAATAAAACTGGTAAAATAAATAAAATAAAAAGGAATTATGGAAATCCTATAAAGGAAAAAAGATGATTCCAAGACACTAATAATGACAGGCAAAAGACACACTCTAGATAAATGGAATCATAGCGAGCTCCTCTGCGAAGGTGACATTTAAGTAAGAAGAGTGGAGAATGTTCCAAATAAAGGGAGCAGGTTGAGAGTCAGGAAAGAAATTAGAGTGCTAAGGAAATGAAAGAAGCCCTGTGGAATTAGAGCGGTGTTGAATAAGGGGAGGAAGCAGGTGAGATGAGTTTGAAAGGAAGGTAGGGTCTTGATGACAGGCTGAGGAGTTGAGATTTTACTTTAAGCACAATGAGTGGCAATTTAAATGTTTTAAGAGATCAGATATTACTCAATTTACATTTTAAGAATTCTCTTGGTAATGAGTAAAGAATGCATTTACAAGAGACAACAGATTAAATGGGGAAACCAGTAAGAAGGTAAGAGATAACTCTTGCCTGGATTGGCGTGAGTCATCACCACCAATTTCGTTTTCTGGATGCTAAAACAAATACCATGTAATGGGTTGGGCTTAAACAATGGGAATTTATTGGCACATGGTTTTGAGAAAAGGAGAAGTCCAAAATGGAGGCATCAGCAAGGTGATACTTTCTTCCTGAAGACTGGCATTCTAGGTCTGGCTGCTAACAATCCTTGATGCCTGGCTTTTTTGTCATAAGGACAAAATGGCCTCTCCTGGTTTCTCAGTTCTTTTGAAGATAGGCTTCTGACTGCTCCCTCAGGCTTCACTCTCTGGGGCCTTGCCTATGAGGACTTCAGCAACAGGATTAAGATCCATTCTGATTTACTTGGGCCATACCTTAACCAAAGAAACCTCATCAAAGGATCCTATTAACAATGGATTCATACCCACAGAAATGGATTAAGGTTAAGAACATGTTTTTCTGGAGTACATAGCTCTAAGCCAACACACCATGGAAAATAAACAAAGAAGACAGATTTAAATATATATACATTATATAGTTAAACTAAATCTGCCTTACTGATATATTATAAATAGAGGCAAGGAAAGGTAGAAAACAAGGGTGACCCTATTAATTGGGACTGAGAAGGCTAGGGGTGGGAGGAACAAAAGGAAGAACAGCTTTCAGAGTGGGGATCGAGAGTCTTATTTTGGACATGTTAAGTTTAAAATTTCAGTGAGAGATAAATTTTCAAATGAGGGGGTTTAGTCAGGAGCTTAAAATCTTTAAGTTGTACATATACAATGAGAAATCATTCTGGGGATTTCAGAAGACTTGACCTCATTCCCTTCTAAGGATGTATAATTTGTCCTACTGTGAAACACAAGATTTTCGTTGGTTATGTCAAATTTTTCAAAGAACAAGGAGAGGGTATGTGATGGTTAGACTAATGTGTCAGCTTGGTCAGATAATTGTGCCCAGGTGTTTGGTCAAGCAAGTACTGGGCTAAATGTAATACAAGGACACTTATGGACTTTAGTCATCAGTGAGTTTACTGCATAGATAGCTGATTACATCTATATCAATCAAGGAGATTGCCTTCAGCAATGAGTGACGCTTTATCCAATCAGTTGAATGCCTTAAAAGGGGAAGTGATTTCAACATTCAGAGAGAATTTCCCAGCCAATCTTTGGACAGCCAACATCTCCCAGAAACTCATCAAGGACTTTCATTGGATTTTCATTAAAGGCCCTGGTTTGCTAGCCTGCCTACGGAACCTGGACTTGTGCATCCCCACGGTCACATGAGAGACTCATAAAATCTCATGTTATTGACAGATATCTCCTATTGATTCTGTTTCCCTAGAGAACCCTGACTAATACAGGGTATTAAACCTCTTCCAAGAGTAGAGGCCACCTTTACACAATAGAAGGGATAAAACATTAAGAGAAAGGATGAAAGGCTAAAAAATATACCTGATATATGCCCCACTTTCATTTGAAAAAATAAAAGACATGGGCAGTATACGCAAATTCAAAGAACCACATCATGTAAATCCACTTTATTGGCATATCAGCATATATTTGAAGGCTTTTTTCCCATTATTCATTCCTTCAAAAGGGTCAAATGGTCTCCCATGAAATTCTAATGTTTTAAAATTACTATAAAGATGAGACTTCCCAGGGGAGGCTGTTTTTACCTGACATTATTCTAATCTGCCATATTCCCATATAGTTGGATGATTATTGTCTTTTCTTGTCCTTAAAACTTTAAGGATTTTGGCATCTTTGCCACCTGAGAGCTGTGAAACAAAGAACTCAAAGTAAGAATGTATTAGTTTCCCAGATGCTAAAACAAATACTATACATGAGTTGGCTTAAAAACAAGAATTTATTGACTCACAGTTTCAGAGGCCAGAGGGTTTGCTGCCTCTGGGTGTCGGTATCTTCTGGCTGCCCAGCAATCTTAGGAGTTCCTTGGCTTTTCTGGCATGTGGCAATGCATGTGACATCTTCTCCTTCCAGGTTTTATTAACTTTCAGTTTCTGGCTCCTCCCTATGGCTTCCTCTCTCTGTGACCACTTTCCTTTGCTTATAAGGACTTCACCAATATTGGATTAAGGCCCACCCTTATTCAGTTTAGACACACCTTAACTAATAACATCTTCAAAGGTCCTATTTATGAATGGGTTCAGGACCAAGGGATTGGGACCTGAACATGCCTTTTGATTCAATCCCCAAAAGAGGACAAATTCTTTCTAAAGTCCTTTATTCTTAAGAGTTGATCAGCTGGAAGTAGGGATGAAAGTAAAATACTAACTCAAAGACCATTCCAATATGCAAGCTGATTTTCTTAAATACGAAAATTCTTATCATTTTCCTGGATCAACGAAAATCATTTCACATAGTGTTTCATACTAAGGTATATTATGTGATTTTTTGTTTGTTTGTTTTTATATCCATTTTGCTAAGTTTCTTAATATGTAATTTTTATGGATTCAAGTGGCAGTTATTTATATCCCCTACTATAAATAGCAATTCCTATAATAATAACAATAATGTTAATTTAAAAGCTAATATTTATTGAGTACTTACTGCATACCAGAAGACTGTTCTACAGTCTTTCATGTATAGGTTTATCTGATCCTTACAACACTTAGATTAGGTATTGTTATTAACCCCACTTTACAAATGGGGATAGAGAAATACAACTGTTAAGTGAGTTGCACAAGAGTAAATTACAATAAGCAGCTGGCTCTCTATGCACCAAGAATACTTTGGAGTTACTTAATTAGACTATGGACATTACATATTCAGTATACTAAATATAATTTTAACATAAGCCTAAGAAAAAAATAGGATGAATTTTCTGTGTAAATATTTATTCTAAATAGCATGTAGCCAAATTGAATCCTTTCCATGTTTGACTATTTAAGATTGTAAAGAGTTCTTCCACTTATAGGAAGGCTCCTTCATTCATTCCTTCATTCATGAAATTTTTGAGCACCTACTATATATATATATCAGACAGAACTCTAGGCTCTTAGCATACTTCAGTAAGTAAGAGAGACAAAGATCCCTAGCTTCAGGTAGCTTACATTCTGGGGGGCGGTGGGGGGGAGGGAGAGGGAGGAATAATAAACATAATACCCAATAATCAGAAAATGAAAATAAAGGGATAATTGCCATGGAAAAAGAAAAATAATAGCTCATAGGAAGGGTATCAGGACTGCTAGAGTATGGGGAAGAGTGATGGGTTGCAATTTAAATAGGGTGGTCAAGGTAGGCCTCACTGAGCGGCTCAAAAATAAAACAATTTTCAGCAAAGCTCTCTCCATGTAGTAATACATAATAATAATCTATATTTTTAGTGCTTTCCATTTTCATTTCTATTCTTTGTCTGAATGGACATGAGTGTTTTAATGAAATAGGACAGAGATTGAGAAATTGTTAGCTGATGAAGTAAGATTCAATAAGTTTAAGGAATTTGGTATTTCTTTTTTAAAGCATTTTTTCAATTATTGAGTAATGAGTTGTAACATCATAGAGTAAAAGATTTTTTAAGTCAGAATAGACTTTAATATTCATTAAATAATTTGATCCAACTAAGGCTTGAAACTGCATTTTATAATTTTTGAGAATGGGAGTATTTGCACCAATTCCATGGAATATTATGCCAAATATTATTTATGTGTGCATATGCTTATATACACATACATATATTCAAGCTTCAAATAGATAGTATATATGTAAGTGTATATGTGTGTGTGTGTACAAAGAGAATATACATAATTATGAACATTTGTTAAAACCTAAAGTTTAGATGATTAATGCAAAAATATAGACATCTTTACCATAAGGAAATTTGCCAGAGTGGTATAGAAAATATCTCAAATTTACAAATCTAAAACAGATCTCTTAATTTCCAAAACTTCCTTTTCCTCCATTACCATTTCCCTGTTGGCCAAGTAAGAATTCTAGGTATTATTCTTGATTCCTCTCTTTATCTTATACCCCATAAACTCTTCTTAGCAATTCTTGTCTCTACTTCCAAATCACCTGTCAAATTCAATCAATTTTCACCATCTCTACCACTACAATTCTCCAGGCCATCTTGATCATGCCTATTACCCGGGCCACTGCACCATCATCCTCATTTGAATTCCTGCTTTACTCTTGGCAACTCCCCCCACCAAACCCTCTCACACTCCACTCTCCATTCATCAGCCAAAGTGAACTTTGTCAGCATGTCAAAATACATCATTTTCAAAAAGCTAAAAATATAACTATCATATAAAAAAAAAGTCAAAGATTTTTAACCCAATAATGAGAGAACCAGGGGATTATGTATCTGATTCAAAAGAAAATTAGAAAAATAGACCATATAAGAAAGGTATACAGAAATATGTTTTGCTCAGTAACACACACACAGTAGGAAATATGTTCTCAGGTAAAAGGCTTTACCATGGAGAGTGTCTTAGTTTACCACACAATGGTTGGCTTTAACAATAGGAATTTATTACTCACGGTTTTGAGGCTAGGACATATCCAAAATGGAGTTGTCAGCAAGGTGACACTTTCTCCCAAAGTCTGTAATTTCTTGGTGTTAGCTTACAGGGACCCTTAGAGTTCCTTGTCTTGCTGCTCTACCTGGAGCCAGGAGGTGTGTCCTCTACTTTCTCTTCCACTTCTGTTGAAGTCCGGCTTTGGTCATTTCCCCTGGCTTTCTCTCTCTGACTGAATTTTTTCTGCTTATCCAAGTACTCCAATTTTCGGGATTAAGACTTAACCTCAGTTAGTTGGGCTACACGTTAATTTAAAAGAAAAATCTTCAAGAGATCCTATTCATGCCCACAGAAATGTGCATTAAAATTAAGAACTCGTCTAAATTGGGGTACCTAATTCAATCTACCCCAGGAGGTACAACTACAAATTGAAGAAACACAGACACATGGACTAAGATTCAAAAGGAGAATGCAGTGAAACTCAGTGATTGGAAGGAACAAGGCAGGATCCTAGTCGCAGAACTTTTCAGGGCCAGGAAAAATGCCTGAGTCTTAATTTAGGAAGACAGGATCCTAAATTCCAGAATGGGAAACAAGGCTTTGATCACAATTAACAACATAAGGACCCACTAACAGAAACCAATGAATATTAGAGCAGAATCTTCTGGAAGTTAACATGCAGCTCCATTTAGAATTCTTGAAATCCCTCTAAAACATGATCAAGAATGGCTCTTATAGGATGTAGCTCATGGCATACCCAACAGGGAGCACATAAATTATCTTAGAAAGAAAGGGACTCAAGAAAAGAGCCTATTTGTCACAGAAATTCAGTTCTTTGTAAACGGTATTTATTGAGAACCTACTCATTATAGAATATTGTGCTGGACCTGATACTTTCAAGACTTAAAACATATCTCTCCTGAGTCCTTTTAGCCATAGCCAAGCTCTGAATTTGAAGAGCATGTCATTTAATAACTCACTGCCCATTTTCAAGCCATCACACAGAAATGAAAGATAGTCTCCCTTTCGCTACAACTCTCCTTCACTGGTTCACATAGGTAGCTCTGTATTAAATTCATAAATCACTTTCACACTCTGAATTTCAGAGTTTTTCATTAACACTCAGTTATAGAAGACAACCAAATGATAATAAAGGCTGTTAAGCCAATATGGATTGTACAGTATGGAAATAAATTCCATTTGGATTGGCACCAGTGCTATTTCCCCTACCTGGATCATTATAGTTTTAAGAATAAGAATGTGATTTATCTCTAACAACTATGCAAATAATTCTCTCACAAGTAACGTAAGAACTCATCCTTAAAATCACTTTCTCTGCATAAAATTCTTTATTTTAGCCCAACCTCAAAAATGATAAGGAGAAGCAAAAGTAAAACTAGTTTTGCCTTCCCTTAACTATTTAAAAAGAAAAAGAAAAAAATGACTTAATGAATGAAATAAAGGGATAAAGAAATCATATAAAAATTTAAATACTGATCAATGGTGCAATTATTTTTAAATATCTGGTTTCCTTTAAGAAGTGATTTCTTTATTTGGCTGTGAAAGCAACATCGTGCTTTAAGTTCCAATATTTTCCTGAGGAAAATTGCTAATCCCAGGACAGTGCTTGTTGTTTGAGGAGCTATACAATGACTGGCTTCTAGATAGAAATTCCATCGATTGAAGGGAAAATAACTGCTATCTCCACTTCCTCACACATTATGTTTGTTCACAGGCTACTTTCATGTTAATTCTTTTCAGAGTACTTGTGTTGGGTAATGAAGGAAGATCAAGGGTTTCCTTTCATGACTACAAAGTTAATTACTGCAATCAGAGATCATTTGCAATAGTGGTTTATACCAATGCTTATCAAGTCCTTAAAAGTATTCATTTGCTTGATTCCTGGACAAATCATCTAAAATAAAGGAGTCCATAAATGGACTTCAATTACCTTGCTAATTTATTTATCCCATTTTTCCCCCAGTGAGAGTTCATTGAACTGTAGACAAGAAAAGACAATGAACTTGGTGGTAGATTAAAAATAGGGAAGTTGTCATGGAAAATGATCCATTTCCTTTCTCCTATAAATAGATGGCAAGATTTTAGAAAGGTGTTCATTATAAAGAGAATATCCAATTTGATAGCTGCATGAGAAGATTTTGTTTCAATTCTGAAAATTAAAGTTACATAAGGCCTGGAATTAAAATCTTTCCATTCTGCTCAGTTCTTTTTTTTTTTTTTTTTTTCCCCAAAGAAGCCACTGTATTTCAACTGCTCATCCCCTCCCTACCCCAAAAGTGTCAAGTGGCCACTGGCTCCACCTCATTGTTATAATTTCTTGCATTGCTAGAATCACCATATGTGAACAAGAGAATACCATCAAGTCCACTCTAGTCCATAGTTCTTCCCCCAATCCTGAGGGGACTGGGATGGTGATGTCCACTCCAACTCCAAGTGAGAGAGGGCTTATATCCCATGGATATGGTGGGTGGGATGATCCTGCCTGCAGATGCAGGCCCTCTCCATTCCCTGGGATGGCCATTGCCCATCGTTGTCTCCTCACCAGGTGACTTGGATGAGTCCATTGAGCTGTAGGGTAGGAGTTGCAGCTCCACCTAGATTTCATGCACACCTGGCACATAGGTAGGCGGGAGGCTCCAGTCTCTGGAAGTATACCTAAAAACTCCAGCATCACATATAGGTTTGAATAGAAGGGACTGGTGAACCATGGGCAGGGAGGACTTATTTGAGTCTAATTCTGTCACTCTCAGGAGCACAGATTCCAAAATAGAACCCACTGATAAGGCATCAGTCTCATGCTCAGTTCTTAATATGTTTTTTATGTCTAATATAGTAACACCAGGCTAACTCTGAAAAACATGTACAAAGAAGAAAGAACAGAAGACCCAAACATTTCTTTCAAGCAGCATAGGTAAATTTTACAATGAAAAACCATAAAATGAAGTGTTACTACTACATAGAACTCTCTTAAATATAATAAAATTTTGAATTTATAGTACAAACAATAAAAAGCTATTTAGAGAAGTGTCTCAATATAAAGTATGGGACAAAAGACCTACATCCTGCCTCTGCTCTTATTTACCCGGCAGCTTAATCAGGAACAGGTGAATTTAATTATATACACCCTGTGACAACCATACCTTAAAGGAGGGGTTCTTAACCTTTTTTGTTTCATGGACCACTTTGCCAGTCAGGTGGAAACCATGGACCCCTTACTAAGTCCACACTACACTCTGTATTATTTAATAAATATATCACGCCTGTACCAACACATCCCCACAAGAATAATGTTTATTTGCATTTCAATTCAAGCTCATGGATCCCGTGTTAAGAACCCCTGCCTTAAAGGAGGGAAAACTGAGCTTAAGCATTAGATACAACCTGGGTTGAAATTATGAACTGCTACTTTCTTGTGATGCTGTGAGCAGGTTACTTAAGTCTTCTAAATTCACTTTTCTCAACAGAAACATGGGGTAATAATACCCATTTCAAATAACTGTGGACAGAATTAACATAGATATAACCAGCATTTATTACATGTTCAAAAAGAAGTGGTTCTATTCTACCAGGACACAAAATATTTGAATCTAAAGCAGGTACCATTGAGAGAACCATGGTGCCTTTTCAAGTTGTAAAAAAGCCATAGTGAAACTTCTCCAAGATATAACTAAGAGAAACAGTGAGACCACCCATGGTGGATAAAGCTTTTCATACAAAAATGTATTGTCTAGAAAAGCACATATTAACCTTACTCCTACTCATAAGTAACAAATAGACCTGTTGGAGTAGGAATCAATTTTACCATCAGTCAAAGCTTATTTACCAATTCTTTCTGTAAACACTTACTACTCTTCTGCATAAAAGAAAAGTTGATTCCTGGCCTTCTGTTGCTTCCTAGGCACTGTCTGCTTCCTTTGCTCCAAATTGCTCAGTCTGTCTTTTGTATACTGAAGCATGCCCCCATCTCCCAAAGATGCCCACATCCTCATCCCTAGAACCTGTGAGTGTTATTTTATATGCAGATGTGATTAAATTGTGACTTGGTGATGGAGAGATTATCCTGGAATATCTGGGAGGCCCTGACACAATTACAAGGGCCCTTATAAAAGAGACACAAGGAAGGTCAGAGGGAAAAGAGGACAAAATGATGCCAGAAACAGAGATTAGAGTAATGTGGCTATGATCCAAGGAATGCTAGCAACCTCTAGAAGCTGGAAGACAAGGAATGGCTTCTCCCCCTGGAGCCTCCAGAACAGTTATTCCTGCCAACACCTTGATTTTAGCCTGTATGACTCATTTCAGATTTCTGATCTCCAGAACTGTAAGAGAACAAATTTGTATTGTTTTAAGCTGCTAAGTTTGTGGTAATTTTTTGCAGAGGCAATAGGACAAGAATACACTGTCAATACATATCTATGCTATCGCCTGTTCATGTTTTGTAGAGTTGAAACACATTCTTTGCTTTTGGGTCTTCGGTAATAATACTAATACTAATGCTAATAATGATAATGGCAATCACAATTGGCATTTGTAGCACTTTTATGTGCCAGGCACTGAACAAGACATCTTATCCACAGTCTCATTACCTACCCACAGCAACTCTATGCTATGAGAGAGTCACTATTAAACCCATTTTAAAGATGAGACCACTAAGACCAGGCTTCCAGTCCGGAATTACCTGATGCCAAAGCCCGTCATATTAACCACTGTAGTGTTCTAGCTCTCTTGGCTCTATTATATCTTCTCTCTCTTGCTCTCAGTTCCCCTCAGAGATGGAATAAATAAAGCCTATTTCTTATCATTTTCTTCAATAGGAGGTATCTTAAATAAAGAAGACCTTGAACCTATAATCACATGTAGACTATAAAGCTCTTCTTAAGGAAACACATACATAGAGAAAAGGAAGGTGGGAAGGGGAGGAAAGAAGAAGAGGAAAAAGGAGAGGAAAATTTTGAAACTTAATACCCAAATAAACTTAATTATCTTTTCACATTCATAGATTTTGAAGGTTGAGAACATCTTGAACAAATGAAGAGAAGTAAAGGTGCTCATAGTATAGGATTAAGCATAAGTGAAAAAAATCAAAAGATAAAAAATAGACTTGGATGGTAGGCAAAACCAACAGGAAAACAACCCTGACCCAAGCAGCAAATCCGAATTAGGAAGCAACAGAAAATGTGGACATAAGTAAGGTATGGCAAGTTTATCAGAGAGGCTTGACTGCCAGGAGGAGTTTAGACCTGATTTGTTCATTCTTGAGAGGGGGCTGGAGAAAATGAGTTATTTTGTTTCATTTTTTAACTTTTGCTTTTCTCCATGTGATTATCATCCTAAAAATTTAAGTTCAGTATTAATATTGAAATGAAGATTTTTAAAATAATAACTTTATTTCAAATTCAAAAAATAAAATAACCGAAAAAGGCAGCTCAACAAGTTATGGAAGCATTACTCATTAAAAGTTCATAATTACTGAAATGAAGATAATTTCGAGAAATGTTTACATTAATCCAATACCTATACCTGATTTTTGTTTTTATTATTTATTTATTTTGTCGAGATACCGGGCCAGGGATTGAACCTGGGACCTCATGTGTGGGAAGCTGACGCTAAACCACTGAGCCACAACAGCTCCCCTGAGTTGTTTTCTTCGTTTGTTTGTTGTTTGTTTTTGTTTTGTTTTGTTTTTAGGAGGCACCAGGAATTGGACCCAGGACCTCCCATATGGGAAGCAGGTGCTCAACTCCTTGAGCCACATCAGCTTCCCTGATTTTCATTTTAAGTTCACAATTTTAATGTAATAAACATTATTTAATTTTGAAATAATTTCCCTACTAACAAATTGAAATCCCTTTGTAAATTTACTTTCACAGACTGCGTTACATTACATGATATTTACTCAGCTCTAAGAAGCAATGACCCCCTGCCATAGAATTCTAGAGCTCTTCTAAAACAGACACCAACTTCCATCTCTAGTTTAGGAAACGTTTGGAAACAGAAAAGTGAAAGAACTGATGTAAACTCTGCTAACTATCTATGTCTTTTCATTAATCCTGACAATTTTACCATGTAATATTACCTCCATTTTACAGACAAAGAATTCATCCAAGTCTCAAAGAATTTAAGTAACTGGCCCAGTCTTACAGATATTAAATAGCAAAACTGAGTGTGAAGTAAGAATGTATCTATTCAGTATGAGGGAATCAAACTGGAACAGACATTTTAGCTGCAATTTCCTATTCTCCATCCATTACCTATAGTAACAAGCACTTCCATGATTTAGAAGAAACAATTTATTTAGGGGATTTACCCAAGCCTTATGTCCCCACCTCTCTGAACCAAGTATTGACACATTCCTATGACAAAGAACCACTGTCCCTTAACCACAACCTACAATTAACAAGCTGGTGTTAGGGTCCCTCAAAATACCCTTTCAGAGAAAATTGATGAAGCAAATCCCCTTCTCTTGTGCAGCCACTTTACCTGGCATGGAAGCCCTTTGCTTAAAACTTCTTGCTTTTTTGTTTATTTTTTAAAAATACCTGGAAACCTAATGCACAATTTTCTATTCAAAAGCTGGAAAAAAAGGTGACTGCTTGCTGAAGTGTTAATTAATAGCTGATGAAGACAGAACAAGACTGGTTACCCCTGCAAACTCAATTATCCCTGAGGAGCACTACTCAAGAATGAGTCACAGGGGCAATATTTATACCACTGCGTATCCTGCGTAACATAAGACAGACAGTTCCATTTTACATTCTGGTCTATCTTTCCTGTTAAACCACATATCCCAATTTGAAGTTCAGGAAACACGGTTCCCCTAAAGGTCCTTTACTAGGAAGCCGTTCAGATATGTAAATGTGTTGAGGTGGTAAGTCAGAGCGACAACACTAATGAATTCTCTGTGAGTCTCTGAAGATATTAAATCACATAAGCAAAACCAGAGTTTTAAATGAAAAATTAACCATAAAAGGGAAATAAAGTGAAAGAAAGCCATTAGACTGCTTCAGAAAGTGACCCTTGAGCTGTGACTTGATTATTAATTAGGAGAGACTGAGATTCAGAAAGAGAAAATTCACTGTTGAGATCAGCTACCTTAATAGAATGTATGAAATTTTATCTTAATTCATTTGATTATTAGAGGTTATAACCAATCCAGGTTATATAGAATAATCAGAAACAATGCCAATTAGTCAGAAAATTTCAGTTCTATATCCAATATTTTCAGTTCTTTATCCATTATTTTTGAGTTATAGATCCAGCCTAAAGCAAACTCTGGATGGTTTCTGGGATGTTTTTTCTGTTGGTTTGATAATTGAGCAACTATTATATTCCTAAAACACCATCTTCCTACCTAACTTCATTGTGTCTCCCATTGAATGATAAAGCATATCAATAAGAGGTATTAAATTTAACCCCAGCCAAGAGAAACTAGCAATAGAAGAAGAAGAGGAGGAAGAGGAAGAAGGAGGAGGAGGAGGGGAGGGGTGGGGAAGGAGAAGGAGAAGGAAAACAAGTACCCACAGGTGGTGATATTATAGGGAATTTATATTCTTACTTTCTTTTTTTTTTTCAAGTTTTGCATGTATATTACTTATTTAATCAGAAAGGAAGTTAATTTTTAACATGAATATAAATTACCCATTCTACATGCTGAAGTAGAAGCCAAGAGATCTGAGTACAAGGTCCAGTTCAGCCCGACTTTGCAGGAAATTTGGCTGAGGGAAAATTTCAGTGTGAAGAAGTTTTGTGTCATGAGAGGAGGAGAACCACAATTTCCCTGCTGGTAAAGAGGAAAAAAATCACACTTCTTACTATCATGATTATTATTTTGGAGGAAAAAAAAGCTTGGCCTTTATCCATGTTGATATCTAATTTTTGAGAGTTCCCAATTAATGTCTATTCTGAAAAGTTCTTATTGATGGGTGGTTGGGAGTACAGGCAGCAGGTTAACCCATGCAAAGCTTCACAGCATATTCTTCATGAACTTGGTGAGTTTACCATGGTCCAGAGACCAGCTATATCCAGCAGATATTTCCAACATATTGAGAATAGATCCATCTGTCAGTGGGGTTCCATTAACCAAACTGAGGAGACTGACGTATAAAATTCAAGATGTCATTTTATTAACATGCAATAAGAAATAATGGTCTAGGAGACAGGACAACCTAAATCTGCATGAATAGCCCAACTGCTGATTTTAGACAGACCTAAACTGAAGGTAAATTCCTAATCAGGGTATCATTTGGCAAGTGTGATGGATTGAATTGTGGACCCCACTTTAGTCATGGTCTTAGTCTGCATTCTTGTGGATGTGGACCTATTTTAAATAGGATCTCTTCAAGATGTTACCTCAGTTAAAGTGTGGCCCAACAGAATCAGGTTGGGCTTTAATCCAGATTAATGAAGTCTTTTATAAGCAAATGAAAACCAGAAAGAGAAGCCTAGGGTAGTAACCAGAAGCCAGAAGTCAACGGAAACCGGAGGAGACAGTAGAAAACTCTGCCCTGTTTATTGCCATGTGATGGAAAAGCCAAAGAACCCCCAAAATTGCTGACCAGCCAGAAGATATCGAACCCAGTCCCAGGAAGGAAACTGTGAGCCAATAAATTCCTGTTTTTAAGCCACCTCATTGTAGGGTATTTGTTTTAGCAGCCAGGAAACTAAAACAAGAAGCATGAAATCACAACTGAAGGGAGTTAGTTAAAACTAAGGTAATTCATTAGAAGAACAGTTTTTCGACTGCTCTGCAAAGCCTATTGTTTCTGCTGAAGTGGTTAACTTGGGAGATTTCTGCTCTGCTCTTTCATGCATGAATTGTGAAATTAAACTACCAGCCTGCAATCTTACTTTCAAATTCTTGGGAGAAGCATCATGCCAGTCTCCAACTACTAACCATGACTTTAATTTTTCACTCTAATTTGCACTGTGTTTTAATTAACAACCCTCCAGCTACCTTGGAAAGTGTTTTCTACCTTTCTCAGCCTGAGCAAAGATCTCCTCACACTATTCAATGAAGCCAGACAGTTATCTTATTTATGGCCCAAGATCATGACACAGAATGCAATTAAGGAAGTGAGAAAGAAGTGCACTGTGCAATACTAGGATCATTTTCCTGATGTTTTCCAGAGATATTGGGCATTTCAAGACCAAAGCAATGTGACTGGAGTCACTCAGAAGAAATTATTGTTTCTGCTGTCATATGTTCTACTTGATAGCTGGAGAAAAAAATAAATAATGTTCTGAGATATACAAACTCAAAAGCATTCAATTTAATGTTAAATAACATCAGTGCCATTAATTCATCTTCTACTAATTTGGAATACATTATTTAAACCTGAGATTAAATTTAAATTAACCATAAATGTAATAAATTGGCTTTTAAACTTTAATGTTCTAAATTTTTAAATTTTCATAACCCCAATATATCCAGATTAGCAAAGTTTTACTACTCTTCAAACCACAGTTGCATTCTGCTACCCAGAATTCAACAGCAAAATTCAGGTTTTCTTAACAACAATCTGAGGTCTAGATATACATGAAATATAATCAGAGAAAGATGGACAATATCCAATTTAAGTGTATTTTACTATATTCTGATTTTTTTGGTGTCCTTCAAGGTAACTAGTAGCTGGAATATTATATAACCAAAACATTCATTTGCTGCCCATATTTGGGTAAAAGAACCTGGCTGTAACTGAAAAGTACTTCAGGGGCCTCAGAACTCAGAATCCAGGTTAAAGTCTAAATTATTTTTTATAACATAAGACAAATTCCTACTGGCAGAGATACTGATAATGAAAAAGTTGAGGAAATCTCCTTTCTCTAGGTCTTTTAGACTAAGGCAGTTTAGATTTGGTTTTGTTTCATACTATTGTTAAGACGGTTTCTCCTTTATTTTCCACATGAGTGTCCTTTTTTCTAAATTAAACTAAAATAATTAATTTTGAATCACCTAAGTATTTTCAGTATAGCCACTTTTTATCTTCTTGCACTTTTTGTTAAATTCAATTTATTCAAAGGGAGGAAGATGTCCAACCATAAATACTCAAACTTATTCACTGACCTTCAAATGTTTGACCTAAAAGGAAGCTCTTAAAGAATAAAAAATCTATACTATAAATGTTACACAGTTTCAATAAGAATAACCATTTGTTTTGGGTGTACTTGGGCTGTAGTTAAGGTTAAGGTGTCTTCTCTGAATTAAAAATAATTATGCATTTTACACAAAACTATTGCAATCTCATATTTGTAGAAAACTTTCACAAATATATGATTATCACATTGAAATCTTAACAATTCTGTGAGGTAAGCAGAACAGCCTCAATCCCCAATTCACTATACTGAAGAAAATATTGAAGGGCATAGTCAGTGCCTTGTCCAATATCATACAGTAGGAAATTTTTGACTGAGCCAGGACTAGAATCAAGTCTACTAAAGAAGCCCTCCTTACTGTCTTTATTCTAATAAAGCAGAAGATGTTAAGCTTACTTGAGTGCCAAATAAGTGTGAAGCCATGTAACAATAGAAAAGGAAAAGGAGACAAATTCCTGCCTAGATTATCTGGGGAATTGTCTCAATCCTTTGTTTTGCTCCTTGGCTGGGACATTTATAGGCCCACTGATCATTTTACCTCTTTTCTTTTCCCTTCCCTTCCCTTCCCTCCTTCCCTTCCCTTCCCTTCCCTTCCCTTCCCTTCCCTTCCCTTCCC
>JAKSZT010053770.1:38106528-38122754 GCA_026826555.1 Tolypeutes matacus
TCCCTTCCCTTCCCTTCCCTTCCCTTCCCTTCCCTTCCCTTCCCTTCTCTTCTCTTCTCTTTTCCTACACAGCATTTTGGTCCTGGAAATTACTTGAGTACCTGGCAACTCTAGCACCTGAACACATTTCCCCAAGCCCAAGAGAAATTGTACAAAGCTAGATTCAACAGTGAGGTTATATGTCAAAACATAGCTGACAACTGGGACATCAGTTATTCTTTGGGGGAAAAATCAGTCAGAACAAACATAAAAAAGAACAACAATCCATTTCAAGTCCTAGGGGATAATTTCCCACAAGCTGTATAAACTTTCCTTAGTTAAATAAATAATCTTGGAGATGAAATTTTGTTTTCCTGTTTTGGGGGCACATAATAGTGATTACCTGTGGTTTTTCTCACTGGAAATCTTGACAAAACAAAATGTGTTTTTCATTTTTCCCAGCTGAATGTCTTAAATAGATATTTCTGGAACCAGCCTTTCCTATGTCAACGATTTTATAAAATTTAGTCTAAATTTTGTAAACATCAACTTTATATCAATGCACATATCCTTGATTCGTTCCCCAGAAATTCTACCTAGAGATAGACAAAGCTTGTTTGTTAAGAACCACTTCATAATATCCTACTCACCATGACCTCTTAATAGTTCACGCCTTTGAAGAGATGGGAGAATGTTCCCTGTATTAAACAGCACTGCAAGAGTTTTATGGAAATCTCAACATATTATGGGATATTTTTCTAAGGGATCAGTCTTAAATCTATTCTAAGGGAGTGAAGAGATTGAGTAGATAGAATAAAAATGACTGTGACTAAGTGTCCTTAAAGAAGCAGTTTGCATGCAGAGATCATTGAAACAAATCAGAAGAATATATCAGTGTCCAACACTTTAGTCCTAAATCCATATGGAGCTGTAACTGGGAAAGCTCCAGTCACTGGAGAAATCCAGGTTTAAGCAGTTAGCTGGAATTTGCTCTGCTTAGTTCCATAATCATCCCATAAAAAAGACCCTTGACAAGATTATTCCAGATATCTCACCTCTTCCCACTTTCTTCACTTGCCTCTTCAGATTTCTAGTCCCTTCTCACACATGATGGATCTGAGAAGGCTTACCTCAAAACTGTATATGTATACTTTAATATGGAACAGGGAGCCACTTGCCTCCTAAAGATAAAATGATGGTTTCATAAAAGCCTCATTTGAGAAGGGCAAGACCTTCTGTCTGCTTCACACCTTTGTTGCAAGGGGTAAAATTTTATTTGGGGCTTATGTAATACCCATATCCTGTGCTGCAATTGCCAAAACAATCTAAGAAGGAAACTTTTCACTTTGTTCTCTAGGAACGTGGATTCATTGTTCATCCCAATTCCATTTTGAGAAAAACAAAGTTCAGCAAGCTGAATGATTCATCAGGAGACACATGGAAAGTTGATAGCTTAGTCAGAAAAATCACAATTCTATTGAATGTTTTCCATTGAAACACATGACTTTAGCATCAGTAAAATATGTTTATGCATTTTTGCCTGGCCCAGATTTCTCACAGGAGCCTCATTTAAACTGTTCAAACAAATATTTTCATACTGTATATTAATAAAAGTACTAGTACTTTTGTCATTTCTTCATGGGTATTAAAACATGTTTCAAAATTAAGCATCTCTTTTTATAGATAAAGAGAAGAGAAGAGGAATAAATTATTGTTTATTTTTAAGTTTTGACTAGATACTTTTCAGTATAACTAGAAAAGTATTACTAGAATTAATTTATAAGAACACATTAATAACCATCAATGATATAGCAACATAGTATGGTTCCATTAACACCTACATAGTTTTCTCTAAAGATGCAGAACATAATACTGGATCTCAAAAAGCAATTATCTTTTACTATAAACCAGAGCACATTTAACTTCTTTCTTTGAAGTCTAAATATAGATCGCAATCTTTAAATATTGCTCACAAACATGCCAAAGGACAATATCAAGCACGTGGAAGTTTGCACTACACCAAAGAAAAGAATGCTGATTTACTCTACTTATCAGCTCAATATTAATTTCATGAATTTTACACCTAGAGGATTCTGATTGCTATAGCTTTTACCATGAATAAATTTTGCTCTTGAAAACTGATAATTAATTCTTACACCTTGGAAGACTGAAAAGCCTAGACTTCTGAATACATTTACATGGAAATTAACATTCTTTTCTCCTGTTTCTTTGGAATTTCTTTAGAGATTATCTTTCTTATTTTAGTTCAGCCTGTATCAAACATCCATTAAAACAGTTTCTTTTTCTCTAGATTCTCAATGGCTTTGGGTTTTCAGAAATCTCAAGTGTGCAAAAGTCTAGAAAGTAAGGACAATTCAACCAATGTTGACAATGAACTAATTACTTCAATCTTAAGAATGGTGTTGAATATAATACTAGGTTAAATTGACATAGGCATCTATTTCCTAATCAGGTAGAGCACCTCTCTCCATACATGCATCATTTTTCTGAAGGGAAAAAGAGCAATTCAATAAAGGAGCTTAAATATGATATAAATTATGTTTTGATATGAACATGGAATCTGGTAGACAATGCTAAAATATAAATGAATGTTACAAAGCCATTCCAATGAGATAGTCATAACTACTCTCTTCATTCCTTTCTTCTTCCTTCTTTCTTTTAAATTGCCTTGCCTTTTTCTTTCAATGTCATTTATTTTTCAATCCTTGGACCATTTTATTTTCCTATTACAGTGAAACACAAAGAATGGCTTTCATTACTTCTCAGAGAAGTGAAATGCCGGTTGATTGGCACCAACATATAGGTCCCCTCTTTGGAGAACTGAGAGGGTCATCTCTATTTCCTATCTTTGAGACAAACTGTTCACAATGGATAAGCGATTAATCGAATGGTCTTTTTGTTGGAGAAGGCTAAGGGTGGACTGGCAGCATGGTCTGAGTCATCTATATGCTGTGTTGTGAGCAAGTAGCCAAAGTTCTAGAAATTAAAGCAAATGAATAAACATAAAAAAGCATTAAAAATACTTACCTATGTATGAATACTTATACTATCAAATCTGGCAATTAAAAAAAAAAGCACCAGGGTCTCTTCCTTTGTTTTGCAAGTTTGAGAAGCATTTGTTTGGACAAAATGCTGAAAACAAAAGGAAAAGTTTAAAAAAGGAATCAAAGGAAATTGTTTAGTCAAGTTTCATCTTTTCACTCTTGGGCTCCCTAATAATCTTGTAACATCAGGTTTACAGTACATAAAAGTAATCTGGTCCATCTCATCTCTCTCTTTTGGAAAAACTTGTCTCTAAACCATGAACTTCTATACTATTCTTAAAGATCACAAGGCAAGATTATGTTGATGAAATTTATTAAAATATAAAGCTGGAAAGAGATTCCACAGAAAACCGAAACAAACACAAAGTGTCAAAACAGCATAAATGCTGTATCAGACTTGTAGCCCATCTGAAGGTAATCTATTTAGGATGATAAAACTCATGCTTTGTTTATACAAATCCATAGACTATTTGAACAAAAATTTTATACACTATATTTATACTTCTAAGAATAAATGAAAGTTACTGAGATATAATTTGCAATGAATTCCTTGAAATGTTACACTATTTTCAATTCTGACATTCTTACATTTTTAATATTCCCTTATCCCCCAAGGTGATGATACAATGTAGTGCTAGAAATACTCCTTAGGGTTTATAATAAGGTGAACAGAGCTCCTCCTTTTTCATAACTCACTGTTTACCACCAAAACAATGGTATATTGCGAATATCCTCTGCACTGTGTAAGGAACTGTGCAAGATACACAGAAGATTTAGGTAAAGTCTATGACCTCAAGAAGCTTACAATAGAAAAAGATAATATGAACACAGAGTTAGCATGCATGGGTATAGGGGCCACATGTGTCAAATGGCAGCTGCAGATAAGAAGTCAAGAGTTCAGAATCCATTCCATTTGGTGTTGGTCAACAAAGGCTTTATGAAAGGCTTTATGGAGGGCAGTACACAGGTGTGCAAATGGTAAAATGTAGGACTCTACAAGTCAAGTAAATGACACTGATGAAAATGCAGAGTCAAAGAACTACAAGGTCTGCATGGGGGTATGTGCATCTAGTAGGCAAGGACACACTAGTCAAAGAAGAGACAGATGTAGAGGTTACTCTAATGTTCCAGGCTCTTGTTATTGAACTAGGGACAGTGGCCATAGATCAATATTGCCAATATGGGCTGATTTCTAAAAATACATCTTCTTGAATTCTCAAAACTGATATTAAAAGAAAAATATTTTGTAATTCAAATTTTGCTGTCCTAACAAAACATGTATTTTCATTCCTTTGTATTCCCTTCCAGGGATTTGTCCATATGGCTGAATATTTTTACCTAGAAGTTGTCATATAATTTTGCAGTCAGATTTTTTCCCTGAGCATCATAACATCAAACATATCTTTGCTGCTTTTTAAAATGTTCTTTGAGGAAATTCACTTCCCTAGAAGATAGAATTAGACCTAAGCAACAATCTAGGAGATTAAACGTATACACTGGGAAGAATTTCACCTTAGCGAGAGTAGCTAAAAACAGAAATTGTTTCTTATAAATATGCTTCTTCCTTAAGCATATGACACATGTTCCACCTCTTCAGTTTCCCTAATAAGAAATATTTTGTTGTACTGTTGTTGTCCTGCCTGCCTTCAGTGTACTCAGATGTAACAGATTTTCTTGACTTAACTTGTTGTTACTATATATTTTTTATCAAATCGGCTTATATTCAAGTATTCCCCATTAACTCGTAGTGTCAACTTAGGCAACTTGCTTAACCTCTCTAAACCTCAGTTTGGTGCTCTGTAAAATAACGATAATGAAAATAACTACCCATAAACTCCCTGTGATGAAGAAAGGAGAGGCAGTATCTATCTTTGTTAAGAGCACAGACTCTGGAACCATTCTGCCTGGACTCAAAATCTTGTTCTACTCCTAGCTGTAGGACCTTGAGAGGGTTATCTAACATCTTCTTGCCTTGGTTTCTTCATCGGTACAATGGGGATGATAATTATAATGGTCCTATTCTGGTCAAGATTGTGAGGAACGAAGGAGTACAGTGGATAAAGTGGCTTGAAATCTTCCCTGGCACATGCATATTCCATGTAAGTTTTCATTATTATCACATAAAATGGTTGGCATAGAATCTAGATCTTGGTAAGCAGTCAATAAATAGTAACTACAGATTTCACCTTCTAGCATTCAAGCAGAATACTTTAATCAGTGTTTGTTTTCATTCCACTAATACTGGGGACATAAACCTAGTTTATTTAGTAAACAATTATATAATATTGCACTATTGCAAGCACTTTACAAATAGCAGTAGTACTGCTGTTATTCCTATTTTACTAATGAGAAAAGTAAAGCAGATAGAGGCTATGTAATTATCCCAATGTCAGTGACAGGCTCCCTGTCAATTAATCCATCTAAGTGCTAGTAGTTGATAGAGTGGAGACTCTAACCCAGGATCTCTGGGTCTAGAGCTTGTGCTGTTAACTAAGACACTGTGGGGCTTCAAGGAAAGGAAAACATTCACCAATTAGGCCCTTTTCTCATGCAATCTTCTGGGCCACATGCCAAGCACCATAAGCTACCTTTTTGATACTTGGAGGTCTATGAGAACAAGATCTGTACACATTCAGGTTGTATGCCCAGTGGCCCTCCTGGTTTGAATCACTACTTTTCCCCTTCCGCCACAACCCTCCCAGGGGCCATACACAGAAACTTAACAGTTCAAGAGATGTCTGGGAAATTCCAAAACCAGAAGGCAGATGAGAAGCAAAAGGGAGTTTTACCCATGAATGTCTTCACACAAAAATCTAAATGCTTATTGAGGGCACGTTGCCCTCGATTGAGGAGAGACCAGCTCCTGCTGGCAGGAAACTCAGCGTTGACAACAGCACTGAAAAGGAGGTGGAGAGCTTTGCCAGCTGGGGATAGACATCTGGCACAGGATCAGAGGGACACCATGTCAACTAATCCAACTCAGCTGTGGAATTAAATATCCCCCCACCCCCCACCCTCAATGCTATGCAAGAGCTGGTTAAGTCCACTATTGGAAGAACAGAGCTAAAGAAATTCACCCAGGAAATCATTTTCTTGAGGTAATGAGGGCATAACTTCTAATTATACATCATTAGCAAGGTCTCTTGACCAGAACATAACTGAGGCTGGCCAGAATGCACTCTGAGCATACTTTTAGAATTTAAAATATTGATCATATTGATTTAATTTAATGTTTTTATCTCCATTTAAGCAAACCATAGGAAAGCTCATGACTACTAGCTAAGTAGCTCAAATCTCCCTCTGTCTCTTTCTCTTAATTTCACACACACACGCATATTACTATTGAAGAAAGTGTGTTAATTTTTCATCTTATAAAAAAAATGACAGACATTATTTCACTTCAAAACCAAAATTATAACCTAAATTATATATCCAAGGTCTTATCTTTCATTCTTAGTCAAAGTAATCCCAAGCTTATATTTTCTGTGTGCTATGGTTTAAGTGCATTTAAGTAGTAGTGGTGCTGAACTTGGCCCTACACTCATGCTGCCATATATTGAGTCCTACTCCCAGCTGTACTTTAGATTATGAAGCCTCTCAGCAGCTCCAATTCTCTGCCTTCTACCTTATCCTTACAACTGTAGTAGTCCCTTCCAGTCACTCATCCCCGCCACACAGTTCTGAAGCTTGCCCCAGACAACTGCTCTCCTCATGACTCTTAATCCCCCTCTCAGGCCATCTAATCCCTGATCCCATGAAAGAGAGCTCCTGGGCCCTTGGTCTGGTGACCTGTGTGAATTTTATTCTTTGTCATACCTATCCAGGCTTCCCATTTTATTGCAAGCTTTCTATGGCCCCATAATTTTAATATTTCCTCTATTTCAGGTGAGAAACAACCTTTACATCAGTCCCATTCCTGGGGAATCTTCACAGGTGAGCCAAACAGAGTCCTGTCTCCTCCCAACCTCCATCCTAGAAGGGAATCTCAGACTCTCTGCAATTGGCTAAGACCTGTCAGTTAGCTAAGTTTTCTGTTTTTCTGAGGGATTACTTCAGACCTTAAAAAGGCATCATATTAGTAGATAGCAATTTAATATAAGTCCTATAAATCTAGGAATGCTGAGATTTCAAAATTAGGATACATATTTGAGTTTTGCCATAAATGGCCTTAACTAAAAAACATAATAAAAAGGATATCCTCAACATAATAAAGTCCATTTATGAGAAAATCATAGCTAACATCATACTTAATGGTAAAAGATTGAAAACCCTCCTCACACCAAGATTAGAAACAAGATGAGAATGCCTACTTTGACCACTGTTATTCAACATTGTACTAGACATTCTAGCCAGGGCAATTAGGCAAGAAAAAGAAACAAAAGGCATCCAAATTGGCATCTCTATTCACAAATGGCATGACTATATATATAGAAATTCCAAAGGAACACACAAGAAAGCTGCTAGAGCTAACAAACTAATTCAGCAAAGTAGTAGAGTTAAAGATCAAAACACAAAAATTAATTGTGTTTCTATATACTAGCTATGAATAATCTGAAGAGGAAATTAGGAAAATTATGCCATTTAAAACAACATCCAAAAGAATAAAACATCTCTATTTAACCAAGGAGGTGAAAGACTTGTACACTGAAAACGACAGAACACTGCTGAAAAAGATTTTTAAAAGATCTAAATGAATGGCAAGACATCTCATGTACAGGATTGGAATACAATATTTTTAAGACATAGGTACTATCCAAAATGGTCTATGGATTCAATGCAATTCCTATCAAAATTATAGCAGATGTTTTGCAGAAATGGAGAAGCCTATCTTAAAAGTCATATGGGATTGCAATAGCTGAAGCTATTTTGAACAAGAAGAACAAAGCTGGAGGACTCAGTCTCCAATTTCAAAACTTACTCCAAATCTATGGTAATCAAAACAGTGTGGTACTGGATAAGAAGACATGTAGATCAATGGAACATAGTTCTCATTGAATTATGGCCAATCAAATTTCAACAAGGGAGCTAATCATATGTAATGGGGAAAAAGCAATCTCTTCAACAAGTGGTTCTAGGAAAACTGGATTTCCACATATAAAAGAATGAAGTTGGACCTTACCTGAAACCATATGTAAAGAGTAACTCAAAATAGAGCAAGGTCCTAAATATAAAAGCTAAAACCATAAAGAACAAATCTTTATGAGCTTAGATTTGGCAATGAAGTCTTAAATATGACAAAAAGCATGAGCAAGAAAAGAAACAGTAGATAAATTTAACTTTATCAAAATTAAAAACATTTGTGCATCAAAGGACATTATCAAGAAAGTGAAAATACCATCTATAGAATAGGAGAAAATAGTTGCTTAATATTGAGAATATATAAGGAATTCCTGCAACTAAATAATAAAGACAAACAATCCAATTAGAAATGGGCAAAGGACTTGAATAGAATTTGTTTCCAAAGAAGATATACAAATGGCCAATATATGAAAAGATGCTCAGCATCATTAGCCATTAGGGAAATGTAAATCAAAACCACAAGATACTAATGCACACCCATAAGGATGGCTAATATTAAAAAAAAGGGAAAATAAATGTTGGAGAGGATGTGGAGAAATTAGAACCTTCATGCATTGCTGATGAGAATGTAAAATGGTTCATCCACTGTGGGCAGCACTATGGTGGCTCCTCAAACGTTAAAGATAGAATTAGCACTTGACCCAGAAATTCCACTCCTAGGTATATATCCAAAGGAATTGAAAACAGGGACTGCTGAGTAAAATACTGTATGATTCCACTTACATGAAATATCAAGAAATAACAAATTCCTAGAGACAGAAAGAAGATTAGGGATTGCCATAGCTAAAGGGAGAGGGAAAAAGAGAAATTGTTATTTGGTGGCAACAGTGTATTGGCAAATTTTTGGAAGTTTGAAATTAAAAAAATAAAACCCTCCAAAATTTTGAGAAAAAAAGAGATGAAGATCCTCTTAAGACCTGTTAGAGGTAGAGGCACAAAGAGAAGAGCATCAAGTGTGAATCATCTTTGGATGGCTTTGGGAAAACATTTGTTCTCTTTAAGGTTAGTTGCATATACAAGCAGTGAGAATAGCTGTTTGAGGAACCAACGTCTTAGAGTACCTTGATAATCTAAGAGAGACTGTTTGTTCATGATACAGAAATCGTTTCTGAATGTAGATTCTATTTTCTTTTATTACTTGGGTGATGTAATCTACTTTTTCATTTTTTTGCATAATATAAATTCAGCTACTTAAAATATAAGTAGTATAGCCTATTTTTTTTTCATGAACTCCTTAATTTTGAATGAATTGGCCAGTTGTTTTTAAAATGTCTACTCTCTTAGTTTCAACTCTGGCATTCATATACTCTTTTTGCCATTCTAAGTGTTTACTCCTCTCCATATATTTTTCTAAATCCTCAAGTACAAATGGACTACTGTCTTGAAATTTCACATTTGAATGGAGCATATCTGATATTTTATATTTACTAGGAAAACAGATATCCCAGGAAAACTTATAAAGACCTGTATAAAACTATAGAAAACTATGAAAGGGCTTTATGTATTTTATGAATCACCATATCCAAATTTAAATTACTGCAGCTATGTGTATATGTACATGTATTTCAAAAACTTGGGGAGAAGGGGCTAAAAATTCATCCTAAATTTGCAGTGCAGTGGAGAAAATGTAGGAGCTTACTCTGCACAGTAAGTGCATTTACCAAATGCCAGACACATATAACAATAACCTCACAAAGTAGATGCTATTATTTTCTATGTTTTACACCTGAGAAAACTCAGATGCTGAGAGACTCAGTACTATACCTAGAGTCACAGAATTAGAAAGTACTAGAGCTAGGTTGTTTGGCTCCATTGTCCCATGCTTTTAACCAGCCTTCTGTGTTGTCTCATTTGACTTTTAATCCTGGCTTGACCATTTTTCATTGCTGTGTGACCTTAGACAAGTAAACTCTCTAAATCTCAATTTCCTCATTTATGAAGAGGGGGCAATAATAAAATAGTATCTTATATAGTCGGTGTTCAACAAATATTACTTACTTTTAATTCTTAAATTTAAAAATTGATGTGGACCAAATATCTGTAAAATGCCTATTATGTATCTTTGGGAAACATATTTAACAATGATGGACAAATTTACAGAGCAAATCCTAATGCAACGTAACATGACGTATATACACATATGCATATAAATGCATACACACATAAATATACACACATTAGGCCATATTTTATGGGTTATTTCAGCAAAATATTTCAGCACACTATTTTAGTTGGCAGCATGTTAAATGTACTAATTACTTTTCCATCATTCCGTACACTTTCAGATTTGCAGCCCCTGTTCTACTCCATCATTCCACCAAAATTACCTGCTTAGTGGTCACCAATATCCTTTAACTACCAAATATATCGGCCTCTATTAGTCTTCATCTGTATTACCTTTGCAGAAAACAAGACATGACACACAGTAGGTGCTCAGTAATCATTTGCCATCCTTACTAACTTATATGTAACTACACTGTGATAAGCCCTGCACTTTCTGAAGTTCTTTTCAGTTTTTTTTTATTCTTCATTTTCTATCTACCTCCATTATATATGTCATTACATATGTTCTGTCCTTAGTCTTCTTTTGCTTTCACTCTTTGATTTATACCTGAGGGATCAGATCCATCACTTGAACCATCCCCTCCATTGGGATACACTCTTCAACCTGGTCTAATCTGGAATTATAGAGACTCAGTTCCAAACTTCATCCAGGTATTCCATATGTATGTTGGGCAAAATCCTGAAACTCGGTGTATCAAAGCAGAATAATATTTTCAGACCTTCAAGATGAAAAGCTCAGAGCTAGTCTCAACATCTCCCTCTCTCTCTCTCTCTCTCTCTCTCTCTCGCGCCCCCCCCCCCCTCCCTCTCTCTCTCTCTCTTTCTCTCTCTCCCCAAAGTCTAGTCTTTATCTTTTAAATGCCTTTAACTTCCTTTCTATACCTGATTTTCCCTAGAACTTATCATCTCTTAGAAGCCATTCTCTAGTATATTCTCCCTAAACCCCAAACGTGGTTATGTCACTTCTCTACTTCAAAGCCTTCAATTATTCCTAATTTAAAATAAAGTTCAGCCTCATATTCAAAGCACTCCATAATTCGGCCCTAGATTCCTTTTGAAATCATGCCCATATCTCAACTCATGTCTATGTAATAACCACCCTCACACACATAACCAGCTACTCTCTGTTACCTTTCCCCAAATGAGCCCCATACCACTCACCCCTTTCATACCTCTTCTCATGTTATCTTCTCAGTCTTACGTGGCTTCCTGCCAATCTCCTATCAAATCTTATCCATCCTTCAAAGCAAAACTCAATGCAGAGCATGCTCCCCACCCCTGGATTCCCCCCATCTTAGTCTCATTTGGCCTATAATAAAGGCTGCCTCATGCTCCATGTCTGAGTTATCTGTGCATAACTTTCTACTAAATGGTGAACTCTTTGGGGGCAAGGGGGTAAAAATTATCTTAACGACCTTTGTGTCTCCCACATCTAGAAATTTGCCATGTACTTAGAAAATGTTCAGATATTGAGTTATTGAATTAGTTTCTGTGGTAGCAATGAGAATAGGCCTCATGGGCCTACAGTTATAGGAATTAAACTTGACCAACAGCCCCTACTATTGAGTTCTGAACTCTTTGTTGCATTTGTGCTAAAGCCATGCATGCCAGGGCTCTTCTCAGCCAATACCTGAATGAGGCAAGGATACTAAGGCAGGTCCATTCCTGAGAAACACAGAACTTCTCTGACAGCTAACCTTTGCTCAAGAACTCCCTGATAGCCTAACTGAGTCTTCTTACATCGTACAGGAGTCTAGGGTATATCCACCTAAGCTTCCTTCTCTATTGCTTTCACTGTGGATCAGCCTGGCATCATGGTCTGACGGCTCTTCCAGTCTTGCCCAGCTCTCTCCCTATTTTCCTCACACAGACATTTTTCCTAAGCAAATTCTTGCACAATTTAACCCATTTTGGCCTCTGCTTCTTAAAGGAATTGTTGTGACACAATTTCATATCTGACAAGACTGCACATTTTTCCTGAGCTTTCTCCCATGCTGTGGAAACCTTATTTTAGTCCTAAGTTTTAACAACCAGCTCAAGTAATAACAATGACTACAATAAGAGCATCAACAAGAAGCATGGTAAGCATTTATACTGAGCATGCATTCTCTCATTCAATCACACAACAATCCTATGAGGAAGATATGCTAATTACTATTATTTTACAAGATGAGAAAAGAGACTTAGAGAAGTTAAATAAGTTGCCCAAATACTATGTTAACAAAAAGTAGAACCAAGACTTGCACCCACAAAATCTAAGTCCAGAACACATGCTTTTTAAACACATGCTACTGCTGCTAAGGAATTAGCTGCCCAAGTCAAATGCATTGATATAAGTTTGAAATTTTGGCACCTCCTAAATATTTTTTTTTAATTAGCCCTTACTGTAGGTCCAAAGTGTCCCCAAAATTCCAAGTAGTATAGGATGAACATGGCCATTACACTATGATTTCAGGTATATATTTTTGCTGCTGCAGACATCTATTTATTTATTCATTTATGAAATATGTTGTGAGGGCAATTGTGTACCAGGCACTGTGCTACACATAGTAAAGATCTCTGTTCTCTCTTTGGAGAAGTGAAATCATAAAAAAAGGAGACCTGTTTAAGCCAAGATTCCACTACAAAAGGATTTTAAACACTAACTGCCATGTTGTATAATGACTGAATGACTTGTGGTCTCGAAAATGGACATTAATTCTAGAATCTCCACATGAAAATTCACATGGGTGACCTCCCAGACCAAATCTACCTTCAGCCCTGATTACTAAAAACAATTTAAAAAACATTGAGACTAATCCCAAAATCTTCCCTACTTTAAAAGGTAAATGCACATATGTTTAAAATACAGAGAGAAATTTTTGTCACTTTGCAATGGCATTTAAACATGAAAGGCCTGAAAAGTAGGGAGAGGAAAATGACAATGGGAAAGCTAGAGAGATTATAAGGAAAGGAGCAAATATATAAAATCACTGGTGATTTCATCTCTAAAAAAAGAGTTCATTCAAAGCACAGATTAATAACTCATAGGAGCAAGCAGTTTACGTGGTGCTTTTCATCTTCAAAGCTTGGAATCAACCATTAATATACCCCTTTGTTTGCAAATGAGGTATATAGATACCATTTGGCAGCTGGATAAGTGGAGTAAGAGACCCTCAAATAAGTTCCCAATATTATAGAGGAAATGCAGTGACAGAGTCAAGATGAAAGGGCAGGGCATCTGTTCATAAGGCTGGACTTTCTATCATCATAAGATGATGTAAAGAAAAGACAATGATAAGGTATGAGGTAGAAGGGAGAGAGGGAAGAGAGACAGAAGAGATAAAGAGAGAAGAGAAAAATAGGGAGAAAAGACAACATCTACTGAGTACTTACACTGGTAAGAAAAATATATGCATTATTTCACTTAATTCTCAAAGTCCTTGGTTTGTATATTATTATGAGAAAACTAAGGCTAAGAAATGTTAAGAAACTTGTCCAAAATCAAATACCTAGTAAGTGAAAAAGTTGGGAGTTAGAGTTTTATCTGACTCTAGGGTCTAAGCTCTCCCAGCAGCCTTGTCCACAAGGTGTTTACAGGTCTTTAGAGGCACCTAATGTCAGGCAGGTGTGAGCACATGTGTGGACATCTGCTCCTATGAGTCAAATGCCATCAGGAAAGGGAAACATCTTGGGCTATAATCCAATTGGCCACTCCTCCAGCAATTGTATGCAAAAATAATTTCTGCTTATTTGCCTAATATTAGGCTTACAATTTGCATAAGGCAATCAGAAAAAAATTTTCTAATTTCCCTGTTGAGAGAGTTTAAGCCAGGGGTTCTTAACCAGGGGTCCGTGGAAAGATTTCAGGGGATCCGTGGGCTTGAATGGAAAATTCAAAAAAACATTATTCTTGCAGGGACATGTTGCTGTGGGTGTGATCTATTTATTTTTAATACACAGGATAGTGTGGACTTAGTATGATTTTTATTTGGATGTAGCATGTTCTGAGTGCAGTGGATAAACTGCCTGCAGAAAGGTTGGTAAGGATGGCGGAGATGGTTTTATGACGCCATGGGAAAACTCAAATTTCTAAATGTTTGCCAAAAATGACTGTTGGAACAGATATTGAACCATGTTAGGTTATCAGATATTGAAATTATGAGAAAGTTGTAAAACATAATTTTGAATAATTCTAAAATTTAATTTAAAGACATGCCGAGAAATATCATAAAACTATCTGCCGCTACATTCTGAGAAGGGGTCTATTGTTTTCACCTGACTGGCAAAGGGGTCCATGGAACAAAAAAAGGGTAAGAACCCCTGGTTTAAGCTATCCCAGACAGAGAAAATGAAACATTTGATTTCACCTTAGTTTCTCCACCACTGTCGAGGGGAGCAATGATTATTCCAGATTTATAGATTAAAGATAGATTTTTCCAGCATGGGTAGACATCAGAGCATAGAACTCTGGAGGTGGACTACCTGGTTTAAATTTTGTTTTTTTTCCAATTATTAACTTTGTGTCTCTTAGGCTAGTTATTTGATATTTCCTGTCTCAGTATACTCATCTGTAAAATGGGAAATAATAGTAGTTCATTTCTCAGCAGGTGATTATGAAGATTTGATGAGTCAATATATTTTGAAATACACAGTAAGTGCAAAAGAAACATTAGCTTTTAATCTTACTTAATTACATAGACTTGCTTAGTTTTAATTCTAGTACTTTTATCACTGGACTGTGCTAACTTCTCATGTAGTCTTGTTACCCACCACAGAACAGGCAGAACTCATTTTAGTTTTGATCAAAAAGAGATGTCATTGTCAAAGAAATGAACTTGATTGCTTTTAAATGCCATGTCTTTCCACAGTGAATTATACCAAACAGCTCCCTCTTATTTCCATTCAAGAATGTATGAGCAATGACTTTTATTTAAATTCATAATGGCATTTCCTACCTACAAGCTGATAGATACAAACAGATAGCAGAATAATAATCAGTAAGTGGCTCTTATTTCATCCTGTTTTATTCTTCTGTCCGCTTTTCTTCATCAATCTCTCCTTACAAAGGAGAACCTTCACTTTATATAACTCATAAAAATTTATGAAACTATTACAAAGGTACTTTGATGTTTTTATTGTTCATTTAAAATAATATCAATAAAACAAAAAGCATCATGTTTTCTAGATATGACGGGTATACTGGTGTAAGTTTAGCCATTTTTTTTTTTTTTTTTTTTAATGCTTCACCTTCTGAAAGCAAATCAGAGCAGTGGGAAATCCTTCATTTACTTAAAGACATGGGATATAAAGTTTGCCAAGACTTACTATATTCTGAATGTAAACAAATGGGCATTGAAGAAAGGGCTATTAAGACATTAAAGGACAGGTAAAATTCTGTACCACTATTGAAAAGCACAAACAGAATATTCAGAACAGGAATAAAACACCAAAAAGTCATTGTAAAACATTGCACATATCATCTTCACTGTCAATGATTTTAAGTAGAAAATATGGGATCAGCATCTTTTTAAAAAACTGCCTCACTAAGGGTAATTTATTGATGTGCATTCATTTGCTAGAGGCTTCTAAATTCTCATGGGTCTCTGAAACTGTCAGAAATTCTACAAGTGTGAACAATGTTGTATAAGCAAAATTAATGTCTTCATTGCTTATGGCAATAATTTAGAAATTAAATGTGTCTTATTAACAGGGTTTTATAAAAATGTAAATGTAAATCTATTACCATTTAGAATCTTTGGCCTACTTGACATTAAAACATTATTTGAGCCTGGAATTTATTTTAGTGTGGTAAAGCCAGCATTCTCCATCCATGCAGGAATTCCCCATCACAATTTATGTTAACTAACATTGGGAAACAAACAGATCACTGTTTGCTTTCAGATTTATTACAATCTGACCCTTTGAATAAGAATGCTACATTGTATGTTTGTGAGTGAGAGAGAGAGGGAGAGAGAGAGAGGGAAGAGAAGAGAAGAGAAGAGAAGAGAAGAGAAGAGAAGAGAAGAGAAGAGAAGAGAAGAGAAGAGAAGAGAAGAG